>LPNX011021855.1:8312-61904 GCA_001517045.1 Pseudotsuga menziesii
GAGATCTTTTGTGTTGAGCGAGAGGCTATGGAGCACATGAGTACTGACATTTTTGTTGAGCATAAAGATTTCGAACACATGAAAATATAATTTGAAAATGTTGGGCATTAGCTTTAGAGCATTCCATGTTGGTGTTGAGCATAAGATCCGGAGCATCAGATCTTTAGTCATTGTATCCCTAGGTGTATCATACAAGTACATCCTGGCATTTAGAGTTGAGTGAGAGCTTTAGAATTGCACTATGTTTGTAACTCCCGATTATAAGTGTTGAGTATGGGCTGTTGTAAGTGCTAGGGGTTATTGAAAAGATAAAAATCACCTTCAGTGAAAATGACTCGAGAATAATATTGATCTCATCATACTTATTTTTAAGTGATTAAATGAAATTTTGAATTTATGTATTATCGTCAAGTACTGAAGTGCTACCACGTTATATGAGGGAAATCCAACATGCAAGGATGTTTAGAGTTTTCTAACCTAGTAAACCTAAGCCATCTATCTACTTGACCTTCATAAAGAAGTGATGTTAAAAGTCTAGGGATCATGATACATGATGCCCGAGGAAAATGCTAACAAGTATCTTATTACTATACATTTTATGCATAGTATGTATGAAGAATTAATTATGATTAATTATATAATTTAATTTAATAAAGAAATAAGTGATGTTAAGTGTACACCAATTATTATTTATTATTAAAGGATTAATAAATAGTATAATACCTATGAAAGTTTAACTAGGAACTAGTTAAAAGTTCGTAGGTTAGGTATTGAAAATTACCCCAATAATTAAAAAGGGTTAAATCAAGAAACCAAGGTTTGTTGATTTAACCATCCGTTTGACTCTAAAGTCTGTCTATAAAGACTGAAGACAAGCAAAGGCTTGGGGGTTCTGATCTTTATCTTGGAGAATTATTATTCTGTCTATTTTTGGATCTCAAGTGTTTTCGTGGGGAACTTTCTCTTGCAAGAAAAAGAGGACTGATTCAGAATTGAGTACTAGTTAGGAAACCCTACCTTAGGAGCTCTAAGCTACTTGCATGTTGGAGTCGAGCTCAAGGGGACCTAGACTTAAACTAGGAATGGTTTGGGTCATGGTTGGGTGGAATGTGGTAGTTCCAAAGTGATTTGGTCATAAAATAGAGGTCAAATCTCAATTGAATTCCTAATGCTGGTTATCTAAGTCTACAGGTGCAGCCATTGGCAAAGCTTCAAATTCACATATGAAACCCTTGAAGGCCTATTATATTTCTTTCCTAAAGATTCATTACTATTTATGTTAAGTAATGGCTGCAATATAAATTATAACCCTAATGGTTAAGTTTTATGATTAAGAATTTGCTAGGGTTTGTATTTGTAATTAACTAATCATAGGTTGTAGAATTCCTATTATATACTCATTATGTTCATGGTGGTATTCTTCATAAATGTTACTATATTAGCCAAGTTTTGATCTCAGTATTAAGTTTATACCTTGTTCTCTGTGTTTAATACTCTGTTGACATATTCCATTTGTCACGAGAGGCTTGCCCTAAGTTTTAAAGAAACTAGTTCAGTAGTAAATAATTAAAATATTAATTAGGATAACTATTACAAGTTTTAAATTTTAAACTAGATCTACTAAGAATGGATTTCATATAATAAACAAGCTAAACAAATTATTAAAGACCTTCCAAGGTCTGCTCCACATAATCTTTTAAAAACAAATTAAATGTCATAACATTCCATTAAATAAACATCATAATAATTAACGAGACAGAGAAGGCATTGTGACCATCCATGTTGTCCAATATCGAACCTTTGTCTTATTATATAAATTCCACAGTCCAAATCACTTAGTCAATAGTCACATCCATTTACATAACTCAAATGTTATAATCCATAGTCCTATTATTACAGTCATCCTTTATAAAAACATAAAGTGTTTAAAGGTCCCATATAAATCTACAAACAATCGTCGCATCACATTAAACAATTAATAACTAAAACCCATTTTCCCAATAGAGGTCATGAAATCGAATCCTATGGATGTCCGGACTGAAGGAAAAAACATTAATAATAAACCATAAAAATTGTATACACAAATAGTAAGCAAATCGAATAACCATGTTTATACAATCCATGCTATACATCTAATATGTGCAGGCTACGTTTTAAGCTATGCCAAAATTTCATATAAACAACAATGCATATGCTAGCAATGAAGTCATAAAGACCCTAGCTACGGACTCGACCATGTTTCCATTCTAATCACACAGTCACCCTAATAACCAAATCGATATCGTGGGTTTTCCATTACCCTGGTCGCTACAGCCACGTCTTTTTAAATGAGAAATTTACACATTTAAAATGCCGACTGAAACTATCGCAGTCATTGGGAAAGCCACATGGAATTCATGGTATGGCGTGCATCCACGCTGAGCATGTACAAAACCAAAGGTTCAATACTTTGACTAAACACATAGTGTCCATTTAATGGAAACACAGAGCATACAATGGCAAGCCAATGGGCTATGGCACCATAGGTAAAATGGCGCATACCATGACATAATGCCCCAAAATCTAGAAGCTTTCCCAACTTAATTCACAAACCACATAAACGGAGTGCTGTGCATATCTCCCAAAACCCAAACTATTAAAATAATACATAGAGTAAAATTATACCAGCTTTAAGCCACGATCGAACCCAACAAAGTCAACATGTTAAAATGCAACATTTAAATAACCATAAAAATCCCATATTTACACAGTATTAAACACTGAATGAGATTGCATGCATTTTCATACCAAAACATTACAATCTTCACTTAAAAACCAACGTGCAGTGTAATTACATAGAAGTGCATGAAACCTCCTTTACAAACAGTCAAGTATAAATAATGTCAAGTGACAAACCGTGAGCTATGGCACCATTACATGTAATGGTGCAGACATGGCCCAAACAAATGCCAAACCTCCCAATGAGAGCTAGAAACCCAGAACAAGCTACATTATAAACCCCAAAGGAAGAGTCAACAAGTGCCATCTAAAACCCCCAATCCTTTGAAGGAATCCCAACTCAGAAATGCCTAGAACGAGAGGAGGCAAGTAAATCTTACTAGCATGATTTCCATGGCCATGAAGAGGAATTCCCAAATTGATAGGCATAGCCATGTGAAAACCCTAGAGTGCCTTTGTTTCCCCCTACAAACAAAACAACGATGGCATGAGAAGCATGACCATGCCATGGAGAAAACAGTGAAGAAATAAATTTTACATAGAGCTGGTCCAGCTTAGGTTTAGATCAATGGAGGTGTCCTTCTTCTCTAGTTGCGTAGAGGCCACACAAAACCCCAATGCCAAAACCACATAATGCACAAAAAGTGAATGCCCAAATCCTTTGCTAGGGGTGATCACAAACGCCGATGTTATTAATGGCATGAGCTGGTGGGCATTAACATATCCATAAATGCTCAACATAGTTTATGAATCCATGTTACATCATATACAAAGTCATATGTTTAAACCTTTTATCCCATAGTTTTTGTCACCTTCCAATGTCAGCGCAGAATTAATGCTAATGACATGGTATGTATACCATAGTCTCCAACGTTATAGTATGCGCAGTCCTTAACACTAGGTTATATTGTTTACAAAGTCCTCCCCTTAGCATCAAAGTTTTATGTTATCACATGCCCTTTTTGTTAGCTCTTATAGGTAGAGTTTTTACAAGTCATAGTCTAGGTTTGTAGTATTTAAGAATCATAGAAAACATAGTATGCCATGATGCACTTGCTAGGAAGAACAAGCATACTTTTACAAACTCATAACCAAGGAAAACCTGCAAAATAGAAACAAGAGAAACGCAATAAATAAAGCAAGATATAGATAATTTATAAGGGTAAGGACGATAAGTAAATTCATAGTGTCTAGATAATTAACAAACATAGGGCTTACCTAAGTCATAAAAATGGAGCAATAATAAAGTGCAAGGAGAATTAGGAAATATAAATAGGAACTGAATTGCATCAAGTAGCCAATAATCTAGATGTTGCAAGAGTAACTTGTGAATCAATAAATAAGGTGCCTTAGTTCGTACGAACTAAGTAAGCAGGCATAATGAAGAAGGATGTTACCTCTCAGGTCGTCATGGGAGAATGATTCCCCTCACTCCATCAATTTGTTCCCATCAACAAAGTTAAGTTAGTTTTTATTAAATAAACAAAGTACACATGTGCAGGAGAAAAACAATGATCTATACAACTCATTAATTCACTGAAAATAATAAGTAAGATATATCAATACTTTAAATAACAAAATTAAGACATAAGAAGTAAACGAACTAATATTCACTGAATGGATAAGAGATTAACAAGACAATGGGTAGGTTTCGAAGAGATCGAAAGTATAAGTAGCACCTGTGTTTCCGCACGAGTAATAATGATCCCCTTTGGGTAGTTTTCACTAGCCTCTTAATTTTTTATTTTTATTTTCAATTTTTGGGAATAGTAAAAGTGGTATCAGAGCCGAGTTTCAATACTGAGAGACTTATGGATGCACCAGGCATTCACGTAGAGAAAATAAAGTATGATAAGTAATTTTTCTTACTAACATAAATTTTTGCTGCTATTAAATTTTTTTGTGTTTCAAGAAAAATTTTACAGCATTGTTGAGTTTATGAATACTGAGGAAGAAAATATCCGATAGAAATAAATGAACACCCCCACTCCAGAAGTGAACTTGGTGGTTGAGCTAAAATTTGATTTGCTGAAAACTTTGCACAATCTTCAAGCTGAACTGAAAAGTTTCAGAGAAGACAGTCTAAATGAAAGAAAAGAACAACAAGCTGTGAATGAAACATTGTTGCGTAACATGATGGGAGGGAGCCCGCAAGGTAAACCTACCCATTCCACCAACAGATCCAAAAGAGAACCATACCATGAGTGGACCAGCATCCCAAGAGAAACAAAAAAACAAGGTACACCTGAAGCAACTAAAGGAGACCATCATAGTCCTGCTAGTGATGACTCACCTTCCCCATGAAGAAAGAGGCAAAGAACTGATGACAGTCTTCTGGGGGAGTTTCGAAAAAAATGAGAGCCCCGACCTATGAAGGTGAATTAAATATGTGAGAAAAGGTTGAAGAATGGTTGCTGGGAATGAGTAAGTATTTACATGTTTATAACGATTCAAGTCTAATGCAGGCTAGGCTTGCCATCTAAAACTTGAATGGTAAGGCAGGAAGATGGTGGCGAGATTTAAAGCACATCAAGTAAGATGAGCTATGAGAAATAAGCTGGGAAAACTTCCGAAATATTTTCCAAGAAAATTATATGTCAAAAAGGATCTTTGACTGCAAGGTAAAAGAGTTCCATGAACTGTGCATGGGGTCCATGACTATGGACTCAATTATAAATAGATTTCTAGATCTATTGCATTATGTACCGTATATCAAAGAAAAGAAGGTGAAGATCCAGTAGTTCCTGGGATGTCTTCCTTCGAGTTTTTGGGACAGGATTGAATTTGACATGCCAAAGACCCTGGACACTGCACTACACAAGGTCCAACTCTGTTATGAGCATGGGAAGTTATAGCAAGAAAACTAGAACTGAAATAGAGAAAAGTCTAGAAACTATTCTGATAACCACAAGCCTGGATCAAACCCACAACCTTATAGAAATCAAAATAACAATTTCAAGCAAACAAGAACTTCAACAAAATTGGTACGAATCTTTACGTACCACCTCCTTATGGTAATAAGCAAGTGGCAAGTGGAGCCAATGATACCCCTTTAGCAATCAAGTGTTGGAATTGCAATGGGACGCATTATGCCTGAGATTCTAAGAACAAGAACAATGGAGTCTTGCATAACCTGCAAGAAGAGCCTATCATTGAGGATACAGCAGGAACCCCATGAATCTATGCAACATTAGATGGTCTATAGGTGGACCATCAAGCTACGATGGTCAAGATCAAAGGTAATATCTTGAACACCTCTGTTTCAATACTTATTGATCCTTCTACTTGTCGGAGCTATTTTGCACCTAATATTGTTGATTTATACAAGTTAGGAAAAGAAAATCATGTTAAACCTTGGCTGGTATAGTTAGCCATCGGTATGAAATGAAAGGTTTCATAAATTGTTAAAGAATGTGGAGTAAACCTCAATTGTTTCCTACCTTTAGGATCGTACGATATTATTATCGGCATGGACTATTTGGAACATCACCATGTCATGCTTGATTTTCTACACAAGTATATCTTGTGTATTGATAGCCGTGGGAACCAAGTGAAGGTTCAAGGCATCCCAAAGAAAATTTCTGTAAGACAAATCTCTGCCTTACAAGCAAACAAGTGTGTTAGGAAGGGCTGCAAGTTATTTTTTATCAACATCCAAGACGTAGTGTTTGATAGAGAACAACACATAGAATACTTCCTCATTCTTGAAGAATTCAAGGACATGTTTCCTGAGGAAATCCCTGGATTACCTCTGAAACGATCGAACTAACCCCAGGATCAGTTCTAGCCTCCAAATCCCCTTACCACATGAGTGCACCCAAATTAGTGAAACTCAAACTATAGTTGTAGGATTTGATAGAGAAAGGGTACATCCAACCCAGTGTGTCTCCCTGGGGAGCACCGATTTTGTTCATAAAGAAGAAGGACGATACAATGCATATGTGCATTGATTACCGTCAGTTGAACAAAATGACTGTAAAGAGCCATTACTCGCTCCCTAGAATCGATGATTTGTTTGACTAGGTGGGAGGAGCCAAAATATTTTTTAAGATTAACCGACGATCCGGGTACCATCAGGTACGGATCCGAGATGAAGATATTCTCAATACTACCTTTAGTAGGAGGTACGAGAACTACATGTTTGTGGTGATGCTATTCGGGTTGACCAATGCACCCGCAAAATTTATGTGTATGATGAACCACATATCCAGTAAATATCTGGATAACTTCATACTAGTCTTTATTGACAATATTCTGGTTTATTCCAAGAATAAATAGGAACATGAAGAACACCTTCGCATAGTACTTTGAGTGTTGCAAGAACACCAGCTCTACACTAACTTTATTAAATGTGATTTTTACCAACCACAAATACATTACCCAAGTCACATCATATATGAGGCACGAATAGCTCTGGACTTGAAAAAGATTTGAGCTATAAAGGATTGGCCTACCCCAACTATTGGCATTGACGTTAGGTCCTTTTTGGGTTTAGCCAAGTATTATCGAAAGTTCATTGAGAAATTCTCAAGAATCACTTGCCCATGATGGCTTTGCAAAAGAAAGTAAACAAGTTCTTATGGAATGACAAGTGTGAATACATTTTTCAAAAGCTTAAGCAGCTTTTGGTGACCGCACTAGTGTTGTGGATTGCGGATCCCGATGGGAATTTCGTTGTATGCATGGATGCAATCAAGGAAGGACTTGGAGGATTCCTCTTGCAAAATGATCATCTGATCTATTATGAATCACAAAAATTAAAATAGAGTGAGAAAAATTATCCCATGCGCGATCTTGAGCTAGTGGCCATTATCCACGCTCTGAAGATGTGGAGGCACTACCTCATGGGAAGGAAGTTCCTTCTAAAGACTAACAATATGAGTCTCAATTATTTATTCGATCAACCCTATTTGAATGCGAGGCAGTCTAGGTGGTTGGTTTTCCTGAGTGAGTATCACTTTGAACTAAAGCATATTAATAGCAAAGAGAACAAAGTTGGCAATGGTTTGAGTTGACGAACTTAGATGATATACGAGGTGGACCTGATTCAAACTGATGTAGATTTGCATGAGAAGGTTAGAACGACCAACAAGGTTGACTATTTCTATGTGGAAATCCTAAATAAGGTCCAAGAGGACTAGTTGTTTCAACAACAGAAGGAATACAAGGTGGATGACTCCAGACTACTATGGTCCAAGGATATATTGTATGTTCCATATGGAGGGGACATTCGGTCTAGAATCCTCATAGAATTTCATAGGGAACCTTGCTCGAGGAGCCCGAGATATAAAAATATGATATTTACCATCAACAACCCCTTTTTATAGCCTAAGTTAAAGGCCGACATAGCAATGTTTATTGCAAAATGTCAAGAATTATAGCTAGTTAAAGCTAAGCACCAGCATCCTTTAGGATTGCTACATCCATTTCCAATTCTAGAATGGAAGTGGGAGGTTACCGGTATGGATTTTATTACTAGATTACCGAAAAGCAAGAAGCAAAATGATTCCATCTTTGTAGTCATTGGCAAGATTTCAAAGGCAGCGCACTTCATCCCCATGAAATCGACCTACCAGGCTATGAACATTGTTGATACCTTCCTGAAAGAGATATTTAGATTGCATGGAATTGTTGGGCGCTATAGGGCAGACCCGGGTTTTACACCATTAAATTTGCACCAACAAAAGACCCACAGTGTTGGCCCTTTCGGCAACAACCTGCGAACAGGTTGCAGTCTCACCCGAAACAGCTATAGGGTTCCGCAGAACCAAGTTTTTGCAAGTAGAAGAGGGATATTACTGTACGTTTAGCCTTTAACAAATTATGATCATACAATGCAGAGCTTCGACAATATGTATATAACTTCGCAATTAGATAAACAAATAGTTACTTGCCTAACCCTTACTGGGAATTCACATCAAAGTTATTATCTAGCAGTGATCTTACTTATCAGTTATTTACTTATCAATGCATAACAGAACATAACAGAAACAACACAAAAGAACCACAACACCAGATATAATGTGGTTCACCCCCAGTGTAGGGGCTACGTCCACAGAACTGTGTTTTATTCAACTCTTTACAAAAACCACAGTTCTAATCTGCGCACTCAGCTACAGATCCCTTCAAGTCCTCAAAGACACACACAAAGCTACAGGCCTCTGCGCACACAGCTGCAGATCTTCTTAATCACCCAAAACCCTATGCTCACACAGCTGTAGAGGTCATCCACGCACACAGCTGGGACTTAACCTTTCTTACA
Source organism: Pseudotsuga menziesii (assembly GCA_001517045.1). NCBI lineage: Eukaryota > Viridiplantae > Streptophyta > Pinopsida > Pinales > Pinaceae > Pseudotsuga > Pseudotsuga menziesii. The sequence continues at coordinate 17,293 of LPNX011021855.1, forward strand.
AAACAAGCCTTAGCTTCGCATCAATTCATCTTACATCAAAAAGCCTAACCTAACTTCTTTACAAGAGTGCTTATTTATACAGTGCACTTATTACAAAATTATGGGATTAAACCATGGGCACCCTGAACCCTAAACCCTAGTCTTAAACCATGGGTTTATTACAAAAAGAGGGTTTTGACTCAAACCCGACACCCCTAAGACTATTTTGAGTCGTAACTCTGCTTACAAAACTCCCACAAAACACGCTGAGTTACCCACCTTAAGGACCGTTAGGTTGTGCGCCCCAACAGGCCCCTAAGACTCACCAGTGTCCTGTCCCAGGACACTTCGCTAGTTTTTTGGTTGTAGATTCTTGTTGGCAAAACATAGTGCATTGCTTGCTGAAGCCACACATGGTCTCCCTTCGCACTCTGTCAGGCTCTGTATTCGTCTGCATCTCTGAATATTTATGATGGTCATAGGACTCATTGGGCCTTCAAAATGTGATAGCGGCCCCATCCAATAGGCTACATGGCGGGATCCTCCAGAATCTTCTTGTGAGGCCTTGTGCCTTTCTTTGCTCCACATTAGAGTGAACTTCTACCTTTCTTCATCCGATTTAGAGCGAACTTCTTCCTTTCTTCGTCTTGGTCGAGCATTTCTGCATAGGTGGAGTGCTCAGAAGGTTCTGCAGATCTCTCTCCCTGAAATCTCGTAATAATTCCTGGGCTTCATGATCATTCGACATGGTCCTAACTGAAGAAACTCAAAGAAATGCATAATGCAGGAGTCACAGGCCGTTGTAGCTTCTTATAGAATCCTGCAACAGAATCTGTCATCATGGTGCATTATTAGCGCCGAATCTGATGGAGTGGCAAAAATCCTATCCAACGGCGCAAGATTTTCCCAAAATCTCATCATTACAGTCAGTTAGGGAAGTTCTCATGCCGACGCCGCCAAGTCTAGTTTGTCCCATCCATCACATTTTAGGTTGTGACACACCTTTGATCTTTGACATAACCACTAACTTCAGCTTCACCTTGATGAGTACCTTCACCACAATAGTGACCTTCGACCCATCCTAACCCACGCGACAACCAAACTTTAACCTTCGAATTTTGACAATCTTCCACACTTCGTAGCTTTGAGAAGAGCTTCCTTATAGTTTAGCACCTAGTTTCAACTACTCTTGGTAGTTATACTTTCCTTCATGATGTTACTTCTGATTAGGAGGTCCCAGTCTATCCTTGTACTTCTTCAATTGACTACCATTTACCATAGAAGGTAAAATTTCTCCATTCAACTTAGCTAACTGGACTGTGCCACCATCAGTAAATTTATACACTATGTATGGTCCTTTCCAATGTGTCTTGAACTTACCTGGGAATTTCATGAAATTGTTGTCATATAAGAGCACAAGATCACCCTGTTGGAACTGCTTCTTCTTGATGTGTCTATCATGCCATGCTTTTTCTCGAGCTTTCTTCACTTGCTGCTGGAACCCTACAATAAATCTGTCCTCTTCAAGTTCTAGTATCTTTGTCAGCCTTTTGGTCATTATAGCTGGATCATCCATCTCTGTGAAAGAATATATTATGAGTCTAGGAACAATGTACTCCATGGGCATGACTACTTCTTGTCCATAGACCAACCTAAAAGGTGTATGCCCTGTCAACTTCTTGTAGGTGGTTCTATAAGCCCATAGTACTGCTGGAATTCTAAGATCCCAGTCATTTCTATTAACATTGCAAACCTTCGTCAGAGCATGTTCAAGGATCTTGTTAAAAGCTTCGATAGTTCCATTTGCTTGTGGATGATAGGCAATACTCTTCTGATGATACACTTGAAATTCTTCAGTCAATACTTCAATAGTCTTATTTATAAAATGTGATCCTTGATCACTCATAAGAATTCTAGGACACCCAAATCTAGACAAGATGTTATCGAAGATGAACTTCGTAGCTGTAGCAGCGCTACAATTATTGACTGGTTGAGCTTCGGCCCAATGGGTAAGGTAGTCAGTTGCTGTAATAATATATCTTGCTGTCGACTTCTTCGCAGGGGGATTGATAGGGCCAACAAAATCAATAGCCCATTTTCCAAATGCTTGTAAAGTTACCTGTGGGACTAGAGGCATCTCATCCCTCCTATATGGTTTTCCTATCCTTTGACATATGTCATAGCTGTGGCAATATTCTCTTTCATCCTTGTGAACTGTGGGCCACCACAAGACGGCTGTCAAAATATTTTGTGCCGTAGCTTTAACTGCATAGTGACCTCCTGCTGCTCCAAAGTGTGCCTCAACCAAAATCAGTGACTTTTCGTGATCCAAGACACACCTGCGCAGTATTTCGTCTGGTCCCATCTTATACAGCTGTACTGCTATTAAGGTAAAGTTGGCTGCTCTCACCACTAGCTTCTTTTTCTGCTGTGTTGTCATTTCAACGGGTGGAAAACCTATAGACAAATACTAAACAATATCCTGAAAATATTCATCAACCATCTGGATGGAAAACAACTCGGCATCAGGAAGACCTTCGTCCAAACTGATGGGTTCTTCTCCTGAATCGATCCTCGACAAGTGGTCAGGTCCTAGGTTAAGTCTTCCAGGCTTAACTATGATCTCAAAGTCATATTCCTAAAACAGGATCAACCATATCCATATCCTGCCACCTAGCACAGGCTTGTTAACCAAATAATTCAAAGCAGAGTGGTCAATGAACATCTTAAAATGAGATCCTAATAGATAATGTCAAAACTTCTACAATGCATACACCATAGCAAGACCTTCTTGTTTTGTTGTAGTATAATTTTTCTCTACTGTGGACAATTTTCTACTTGCAAAATAAATAGGGTGATCGATATTGCTGTCACCTCACTGAGCCAATACTATACCCAGAGCAATGGCGGATGCATCGACATGCACATGAAACTCCTTATTCAAGTCAGGGAATACTAAGATAGGGGCAGCGACCATCTTTTCCTTCAAAATATCCAAGCTTGCTTGACACTCGGGTGTCCATTCGAACTTAATACCTTTCTTCAACTGCTTTTCCATCGGAGCTGTAATCTGAGCATACCCTTTGATGAATTTCCTGTAATATCTAGTGTGACCAAGTGTAGTTTGAAGTTGTTTAACGAACTTCAGAGGTGGCAGGTTCATAATAATAGCTATCTTCCCAGGATCCATCATCAATTTTTGCTTACATATAATGTGACCTAGCAGAATTCCAAAAGGTGCACAAAAGATACACATTTTCAAGTTCAAGGAAATATGGTGCTGTCTACACTTATCCAGCATAAGTCTTAAACTAGTTATATGGTCTTTTAGTAGCCCAAAGATAGTCCAATCATCAAAATAAACTTCTAAGAATTTATGTATAAATTCCTTAAAGGCAGAGATGACTACTCTAGAAAACATAGCAGGGGCATTCTTCAATCCAAAGGGCATAACTGTATATTGAAAGGATACCATTTCTGTAGCAAAGGTTGTCTTATGTCGATCCTGTGGAGCAATCCTGATCTGATGGTAACCTGAAAATCCATCAGTAAAAGAGTACACATCTTGACCTCCGGCATTGTCTAAAACTTCATCTATAAAGGGGGTAGGGAAAGGATCATGTAGACAAGCATCATTCAGCTTCCTCAGATCAACACAGATTTTGATTTTGCCCTTAGTCTTCTTCTCTTGCACCTCCATAGGACTGACCCACTTGGATTCTTCAACAGGCTCAATGATTCCTGCAGGCAGCATCTTATCTAGCTCCATCCTAACCTTTTCCTTATACTTAAGGTTCAACCTATAAGGGCACTGTTTCACAACCTTTGCATCAGGTTTCAGAGGGATCTTTATCATGCCGATATCACCAAGGATACCTTTCATCTCCGAGAACTTCATCGGAAATAGGTCCTGATATTCATGGAAAAGTTGGGTCACTTTGCTTACCATCTCTTCATACCAATAATCTCCAATGGTGGCATACTTAGGCTGTTCTTCTGATCCAATGTTGACTGTCCATGTCTTCAGGGGCTGAGTCACTTCAGGTGCTTCGACTGCTGGTCCATGCACTTCATAGTGTCCTTCTAAGTTTGGAATATCAATATTGTCCATATCATCCTCCTCGGCAATTGCGAGGTTATAACATTCTACTGCATGAGCTTCTTGTGCTTTCCAATCAGGATGGTATTCTACTACTTCTTGATCATTAAATACCTTAGTATGGATCAACCTGATAGATGCATATAAAGCTAGATAAAATTCATTAGTAGAAAAGGTAAGCACAAAACTATCAACAAGACAATCCCAAGTTACAGTATCTTGGCGAAGCTCAGCCTCCGCGTACCAGTTCTTTGCTATCGGTTCTAGAGTATGCACAAACATATGTACCCATTCTTCCTGAGGTACATGCTTCCACGCTTCATAGCACTGTGCCAAATGTTCCTGAGGGCTAGGATTTCCATTAAATCAGCTTCGTACCTCCTGGGACTGATCCATAAATCTCAGGCGAAGGAACTTCTAACAAGCTTCCCAACTAGGAATGTTCTTCTTATGGCCATTCCACCATCTGGCTGATGTGGCTCCGAATGTTGAATCGAGAGTCTCCATTTTCTGTGAATATGGTATATGTTCTGAGAATTGTACAATGAACTGTTATGTGTCTGACAAGCCATCAAAAATAGGTAGGACTCTTACCTGTCTGCCAAGCTATCTAAGAGATTTGGTAATTCTAGAACATCTATGTCCATGTAGCTCATAAAGTCTGTTCTGCCAGTTTTCTAACCCATCATCTGAATCTGTCATACAGGAGCTGCCACACTGCCAATCCATGATACCTTCGGCAGTAGGATCAACATAATCTTCTTCCTTAGCTGTGATATTATAAATATGGTCCAGGACATCTTGATCTTCATCTCTGAGTGGTTCTGTGTACCTTTCTCCTTGTGAGGGGTCCAGTGGTACTATGACTCTCAAATATTTCCCTTCGAAATTCATTTGTCTCTTCTTAAGGTTAATGACTGCATCATTGTCTAATCCCCACTCAATACCTAGCAAGGCTGGATAGGGGTTGTTGTCGTCAATGATCTCAATAACTTCAAAGTCTGCTATAGTACAGATGTCGTCAATATCTACTAGGACACTAGGGAATCGTCCTGGGGGCACAATCTTCTGCTAATTGGCTAATCTCAACTGTATAGGGGACCAATCAAGGGTAGGTTTTCCCATTTGTTCCCGGGTTTGCTTAGTTAAGACATTTACCCGTGATCCTAGGTCCAAGATAACATCAATCATATCATACACTCCTATCTGAGCATTCAAACTCATTTCCCTGCCAGTTCTTTTGACTCTATTAACAGTTTTTGCCTGACCAGAACTTTGCTGAGGTTCGTAGGAAGCAATAAATTTATTCAACTCACTTAAAGCATTCTGATTTATTAAGAGCTTCAGACAACTCTGTAAAAAGGATGACAGTGTACTTACATTATCCATCGAGGCTTCTTGTGGTGGCAACTGCTGGTGAGGTTGTTGCACAGGTGCGACTGAGGTGCTTAGGTCAGCAAATTATCTATTGGCTTCCATAAATGTCTCTTTTTCTCTTTCGACATCAAATGCTGGGATTTTTTCTGGGGACTTACAAACCCAAGCCTCGTCAGGCTGTTTCTCCTTGTTCTGCACTTTCGTCGTGGCTCCATTCCTGGTAACCACATTAATGGCTGGAACAGGTCGTTGCTCCACAACAATTAGCTGAATATTTTGAGTAGGGGCACTATTTCATTCTTGAATATTGGCTATCAGCTGCGGGCACTGCTCAATGACATGATCAACTGCTCTGCAATACCGACATGTCGTAGCTGGGGTCCGATAGTCTCAAGCTAGATGTCCAACCTGGTTACAGTTATAACACACAACCTAGCCTCATCCTCATCCATCCATACCACCACGACCACATCCACCAAAAGCACCTCTACTGGATGCACCACCATGGTAACTATAGCCATCATTGCTCTGTATCTCATTTTGTACCCAATAGGAGTCGTAGGTGTGCTCTCTCACGAGTTCATAACTATGACACTCATCTTCATTATGTCCTACTGACTTACAAAATTTACAATAGGGGTTCTTATGTACTTTCCCATACCTCTATAGAAGATAGCAGTCTTCAGTTCGACGCTGACCTATTGTTCTGTAGAGCTCACAATATAGAACTTGTGGGTTAAACGGGTTTGGTGCACCAGTATTCAGGTAATTTCTTACCGCAGGACACTGTTCCTTGGTATGACCTTCTGTCCGACATTGTGTACACCAAACCTCCTCTCGACTGGCTTTCCCTTTCTTCATATCGCGAAGCCCCATGGCCATTGCTTCCAACTGCACTTGAATTTGGGCTAGACCAGAATTATCTTCGACAAGAGTTGTGTCAAGCTTCATCGCGATCTCCAAAGCCTCCTGCTGATCAGCAACCTTTTGTTGCATGAGGGGAGCCCTGATATGCGGTAACAGAGCGGCAATGAAACACTCTTTGTGCTGCGCATGTCTAATGGTGAAACTGAATTGATATAGCAGAACTTTGAACCTCCGATCAAAGTCCCACACTGATTCTCCTCGCCTCTGCTGAATCTCTTTCAATTCAGTGATACACTGCGACTCTGATTTAGGTTTCTTAAATTCTTTGATTATTGCTGCTTTAATATCATCTAAGGCATGGCTCTGAGTACTGGATAATTTCATGAAATAGGTCAAAGCCTGGTCTCTGAAAGAAGTAATGAGCTGCGCCCTTCTTACACCTTGATCCGTAATGTTCTTAGCATTCCACACTGCTTCACATAAAAACAAGAACTGTTCTGGATCCTCTGATCCAGTTCCTTCGAACACAAGGAGATTAATGTCATCATGCATGTGGGCCATAGTGGATCTAGGGGGGGCGGGGCGGGGGACTGGAAGTAGGTGAGGGGGAACTTACTGGGGTAGACTAACCTGTGACAGGAATACTCGGGCTAGGGTGACTTTTGGACTGCGACGGGTTCTCAGGGATAACAGGTCTTTGCTGCGGGGTTACCGGAGGGTCTCCAACAAAAGGGGTTTCTTCGGGCTCAGAGTCTATGTGAATTACAGGGGAATAATTGGTATTCTGACCTAGGGAATAGGATCCAAAATCTCTCTTATACCTTTTTCCACTTCGCAGGAAACCACTTTGCTCGTCAAAGGTACTTTCACTTGCAAACATAGGTTAGTAATACTAAATCTAACAGTCTGATTCAATGAGCAATATACCTTGTTCAGCCAATAGCATTTTTATTCTCAAACTAAATAAATTCAAGTACTTACCCCTTGGTCCTCTAAAGAACTGCCGCTCGGCTTCGCTAAAGGAAGTACTCGTGTCGATGGTGAACTACGTCACAAATGCTTCAAGGGTTCGCGTTGTCCAGAAATCAACAGCGTGGGATATCTCGTTGTTCACCCTTTTCAATATATTAATTCATGCGGGGGTCCAAGCAAGAAACTGACCTTCTTGTAAGTTCATCCTTCTCTCTGTTAACCTGGATAACCACCAGTGCAACTCTATGTGGATACTACCGAAGAAAATTTCGTAAACATCAGAAAAACCATACCTTTGTAAAAAGTCATTTGCACTATGACGCGGATCCTTGTTCTCTTGTTCAGAAAAGCTCTGATAGGTGCTGTCAATCCAATCACTGATTTCTTTCATGGAGGGCCTCCAAAACATATCCCTCTAGGTACGATGTAAACCTCTCTTGAGCAGATACTGAGTTCAACCGGCAACGGAACCAATTTGTTGGGCTATAGGGAAGACTCGAGTTTTACACCATTAACTTCGCATCAACAAAAGACCCACAGTGTTGGCCCTTTCGGAAACAACCTGCGAACAGGTTGCAGTCTCACCCGAAATAGCTATGGGGTGCCACAGAACCAAGTTTCTGCAAGCAGAAGAGGGATATTACTATACCTTTAGCCTTTAACAAATTATGATAATACAATACAGAGCTTCGACAATACGTATATAACTTCGCAATTAGATAAACAAACATTTACTTGATTAACCCTTACTGGGAATTCACAGCGAAGTTGTTATCTAGTAGTGATCTGACTTATCAGTTATTTACTTATCAATGCATAACAGAACATAACAGAAACAACACAAAAGAACCACGACACTAGATATAACGTGGTTCGCCCCTAGTGTAGGGGCTACGTCCACAGAACTGTGTTTTATTCAACTCTTTACAAAAACCACAGTTCTGATCTGCGCACTCAGCTGCAGATCCCTTCAAGTCCTCAAATCCGCGCACACAGCGGCAGGCCTCTGTGCACACAGCTGTAGATCTTCTTAATCACCCAAAACCCTCTACGCACACAGCTGCAGAGGTTATCTATGCACACAGCTGGGACTTAACCTTTCTTACAAAACAAGCCTTAGATTTGCATCAATTCATCTTACATCAAAAATCCTAACTTGACTTCTTTACAAGAGTGTTGATTTATACAGTGCACTTATTACAAAATTATGGGCTTAAACCATGGGCACCCCGAACCCTAAACCTTGGTCTTAAACCATGGGTTTATTACAAAAAGAGGGTTTTGACTCAACCCTAACACCCCTAATACTATTTTGAGTCGTAACTCTGCTTACAAAACTCCCACAAAACATGCAGAGTTACCCACCTTAAGGACCGTTAGGGTACGTGCCCCAACAGGAATACCCAAAGCAATTATCTCAGATCGAGATGTGAAGTTTACAGGAAATTTTTTCAGATCTTTATTCTCTATATTAGAGATGTAGCTGAACTTTAGCACTGCTTATCACCCACAGAAGGATGGGTAGACTGAAAGAGCAAACCAAATTGTTGAAGACATGCTTCGAATGTATGTCATGAAAAAACCCACCAAGTGGGAGGATTATCTGCACCTTACAGAGCTTTCATATAACAATGGTTATCAGGATTCTTCTAAGATGTGTCCTTTCAAGGTACTCTATGGACGGAAGTGTAGAACCCTAGTTACTTGGGACAGTCCTATGGATCGGCTCATGTTAGGGCATGACCTGTTATTGGACTTAGAATAGTTAGTTACCAAGGTCTAAGGAAAACTTAAAGAGGCACAAGACCATCAGAAAATTTATGCGGATAAGAAAATAAAAGATAAAGACTATAAATTAGGTGAGCATGTCCACTTGAAAGTGAAATAAAAATGAATCTAGTTGAGGTTGGGTAGGTGTGGTTAGTTAGCACCTAGATTTTGTGGGCCTTTTGAAATTCTAGCCAAGCAAGGACTAGTGGATTATGAACTAGCATTACCTGTGCAAGTAATGGTTCATAATTTTTTCCATCCATATTTACTAAATAAATATGTTTATGACACTAAGGATGTCATTGATTGGTCATTATTACAAATGGAACCTGAGGGGGAAATTTCCCCTGAGCCTTTGCATATATTGTACAAGAGATAAGTGCAGCTTTGGAAGTGCACTGTAGTCGAATTGAAAGTGTAGTGGAAACACTTTGAGGTAGATGAGGCTACCTAGGAGAATGAGGCCACCATGAGAAAGGATTACCCCACCTTGTTTCATGATATTATTCAGAGTCCCTTGAACATCAGGGATGATGTTGTACTAAGCGAGGAGGGATGCAATATCTTGAATTTTGGACCTACCATTTATATGCATGAGCCTATTGATCAAGATGATTATATTGATGATTTATTTTACATTGGGTAAAAGACCCCACTACATATGAACATGTTGATTGTTTTGTATATTGGGCATAAGCCAATTGCTTATGATATATATATGTATATATATGTTGGTTTTGTTTGGCGTGGACCCTGCAGCATATGATTTATAAAATGTTTTGTGTTGGGCATCGACCCTGAAGCACATGATCCATGAGATGTTTTGTGTTGAGCATTAAGCTCTGGAACACATGAAAATATAATTTGGAAATGTTGGGCATAAGCTATGGAGCATTCCATGTTGGTGTTGATCATAATCTATGAAGCATTGGATCTTTGGCCATTGTACCCCTAGGTGTATAGTACAAGTACATCCTAGCATTTAGTGTTGAGTGAGATCTCTGGAATTGCACTATGTTTGCAACTCCCTATTATAAGCATTAATTATGGGATCTGATAACCGCTAGGGGTTACTCAAAATATTAAAATCACCTTTGAGTGAAAACAACTCGAGAATAATATTGATCGCATCATAGTTATTTTTAAGTGATTAAATGAAATTTTGAATTTCTATATTCTCAGCAAGTACTGAAGAACTACCACGTTATACGAGGGAAATCCAACATGCAAGTATTTTTATAGTTTCCTAACCTAGTAGACCTAAGCCATCTATCTATTGACGTTCATAGAGAAGTGGCGTTAAGTTTAGGGATCATGATACATGATGCACGAGGACAAATGGTAACAAGTAGTTTAATACTATGTATTCTACACATAGTATGTATGAAGAATTAATTATGATTGATTATATAATTTAATAAAGAAAGAAGAGAATCTCCACCAATTATTATTTATTATTAAAGGATTAATAAATAGTATAACACCTATGAAAGTTTAACTAGGAACTAGTTAAAAGTTCCTAGGTTAATTATTGAAAATCACCCAAGTAATTAAAAAGGGTTAAATCAAGAAACCAATGTTTCTTGATTTAAGTGTCCCTTTGAATGCAAATTTTTTCTATCAAGACTGAAGCCAACCAAAACCTTGGGGGTTCTGATTTTTATCTTGGAGAATTATTATTCTTCCTATTTTTGGCTGTCAAGCGTTTTCCTAGGGAATTTTCTCCTGGAAGGAAAAGGGGACTGATTCAAAACTGAGTACCAATTAGCAAACCCTACCTTAGGAGCTCTAAGCTACTTGCTATAATATCCCTCTTACACACCTTAAGTATTTTGAACCTGTCGAGCACCCAATATGCAAGTAGATTATTACCAACATACAGAGTGTACAATATTTATTATCAACCTTGGAAAGTATTCTATTTCAAAGGATAAAATGCACAGTATATGCTTAAACACAAAGTCACTGCATTGAACATTACTATCCTCTAGCAACTATGCTCATCCCAAGAGTCTATGTAATCCCATTATCTTCTAAGTACTACAAAATCTTAATTACTTTCTACTATGCATTAAGGAAAGGTAACAAAAGATTCAAATTACAATTGCAGTTGAAAGGAAATCCTGTTCACATCCCTGAATGATTAATTCACCTACTCAATCTTATTATTCTTAGAAATCCACAAGCATAAATTGAATATTGATCTACGAATTCAAATGCAAAAGATTGAGTTTAGCTACTCTAAGAAATTGAAATGGAGGAATGAAATTCAACAATCATAACAATAAAGAAAAATTGCAAGGATTCATGGGACAATGACTAAGACCTTAGGATGAACAAAGCAGTTTACAGCTACCACACGAATTGCATAAAAGGTAGTTACCTACTCAGTTTACTTTCACTCTGTACCACTTACAGATCTCAAAGAAATGCAATCACAATTACACTATAAATCCACACTTACTACAGCTGCGTACAAAAGAAAGAGAATTAACAGGACATCACACAAAAATGAATTAAAAAGTCCTAGTTTAACTCAGCAATCTCTGTGAAAGGCAGGCCCAGCCTTCACACAGAGATGCTGGCTGAACAACATAACGCCTCTTAAGTCAAAATTAACTCCTTGTATTAAATGATATAATGGTTACACAAATTGCTCCCCACAACTAATACAGTAAATGAACTATATGTTCAGCAACCCCCTGGGTCGAGACAACTCTCCATATTTAAATCATGTGGATCATAACATCTGATCCTATTCTGGGGCATCCATGAAGATCTCTAATCTTTAGGTGCCCTAAATAACACTAGCTGTTACAAATGTGGCATGCTAAAGACATAGAAAGCACATGAAAGATGTTAATCGGCCCAGGAGTGGTGATATTTTCCAGATCACAACTATACTCGAGCAACAATGTACTAAGGATTTCCAATTATGGCACATTCTATTGCAGCTACCTTGTCACAGCTCTGTCTAGGATGTCACAATAAAACCATGTGCCTTGGGTGATGATAGAAGGATGAAGATCAACTTGAGCAACGGATATTCCTTCCTGTTGAGACTTGTTTAGCCCAATCTTCCCGGAGTCCACTTATCCCAAAATACCTTTATAAACCATCACATGTTAGCACATTTGAGAGATACACAGCTTTAATTATCACAATCATAAATATTAATAGGATAAATCAATGACCAGTCATAACTTGGTAGTTTGAGGAGTTAAGTGGGGATAACATGTCTGATTCATGTGCTGAATGGGGTAAGATAGGGGAAGAAAAGGTGATTAAGGAAGGTTAAAAGAGGCCATTTCTGGGCTCAACATCTCCCCCCAACTATCCTATTGCATGTCCTCATGCAACAACATGCATCATTCAGAATCTGAATCTTGTACTGATATTTGTTCATGGAGACAGGAAAAATTGTAAGGAAACTCAGGCACCTTATCATTTTTTAAGAATTCTCTGTGAGTAACCCAATACTTCCATCATCGCTACTCCTCTGCCCTAGTTAAATACAAGTCCACACTGTATGTTTTTTCTCGCCACCGGATGAGGGGGAATTTGAACTTTAAACCCAACCAATTAACCCCACATTCTCTGATACATCCCACATAGCCCTTGACCCTGGAAAGTGCATGTTTGAAATTCTTGAAACAGTAGGGGTCTCGGCTTCTGAGTGCAGGGGAGGCAGCCTGCCATCTATGATTACTCCCTTCCAATGCTACCTACTGTTGTATGGAAATGTAGTTGGTGCAAGTGAAGATCACTTCCTCCTGAAGTTTCATTATGTGTTGAGCCTGGGTAGGATTTGAAAGCAAATTCTTGTACCGAGCAAGAAGAATACCAGGATTCTTGGGTTCACTTCAAATCCACAGGTTAGTGTGAGCTTCGTTGTGAGAAAAGGTTTGAAAAGAACTTTTCCATTGAGCATGATTGCTCACAAAAGAAGAAAAATCCCTTAGCTAAACATCCCCTACAAATGGAATAGAATTTGAATGGCGGTGCAGGGGGCAAGCCATCTCATGCAATTATAGTTCACACAGTAGATTTTGATCCTCAAAATTACTTCCAAAGAATGTTTCCAAAAACTTGGTTGAGTTCATTATTTCAAATGACCTCCCTTCCTTCATAGCCTTCAATTTAAACCACACAAATTTTTCAAACATGAATACAAGGTAAGAGGAAGGAGGCATCCTAGTGCCAAGGAGTTCTTGAGAGAGAGCATACATCTTCTCTTTTTCCTTCTGCATGGATTGAAACTTTTTCAATTTTATCAAATTGCTCTATAGCTCTTCTTCCCTAACTATGTGGGCCATACGTTCTTCTTCCCAACTCTCTTCCAATCCCCTGATAATTTTTCTATGCTCACTAATAGAAATCATCCCTCTCTAGTATTCCTCCACCTAGATCTTCCACTTGATCACCTCCATTCTCAGAGTTGAGACTTTTGCTGTGAGGTTCAATATTTTTTCTTTATAATGCTCCTCTTGATCTGAGTCCAACTCAATGAAATTTCTAAGGGGTAGAGACACTGGTTCTTGTGGGACAGTGTCTTCTTTCTGGGCATCCTGAACATCTGAGTTTATTATAAGAGTTGTTGGTTCTTGTGTAACAACAACCTCCTTTAGACTCTCTTCAACAACTACATCCATTGCTTCTAGAGAGATTGGTTCTTGTGTAACAGTTTCTTCTTCTTGGGTACCCTACACATCTGAAGTTATTATGGGAGTTGTTGGTTCTTGTGTGACAGCAACTTCCTCTGGACTTTCTTCAATAACCACCTCCATTGCTTCTAGAGACATTGGTTCTTGTATAGCAGTGTCTTCTTCTTGGGTACCCTACACATCTGAAGTTATTATGGGAGTTGCTGGTTCTTGTGTGATAGCAACTCCCTCTGGATTTTCTTCAACAACCACCTCCATCAGTCCTAAAGGCACTAGTTCTTGTGTATTAGTGTCTTCTTTTTCCTTCTGCTGCTAATACTGAACGTCTTCTTCAGTGTGCAGCTACTCCTCAAGGATTTCAGTATCACCTGAGGATTGTGTCTGGGATGTTTCATCTTCACTCCAATGTATATCAAGGATAATATCCATTTAAGGGTTATATTCTAGTTGCATTTTAGGAGTCCTTGGCACAAACTCCAAGGATGTTGGTTCTTGTGTAGCAACATCTTGGCTTACTTCTTCATCCCCCTTTTGTTGCAGTTCTTCTTCTATAATTTTTGTATCATGGGAACATTCTAGAGTTGTAGTGCATAATTATTTGTTAAGCTCCAGAGTGTCCTCCATCCCCAGTCATTCTTCCAATTGCTTGGCCATTTGGACAAGTATGCCCCGGGATGTGTGTTCTTGTGTTACAGCACCCTGTTCAAATTCATCATTTTCTTGCCTTTGTGGCTCTGCTTCTATAATTTCTGCATCATGGGAGCATTCCAGACTCAAAGTGCAACCTTCATCCCCACCATCAAGCATGATTTCATCTCTTGGTTCTTCTGTTCAAGAGTTGGTGGCAGCTTTAGCAAGAATATTCAGAGATGTTGGTTCTTGTGTGGCAGCATCTTCTCTTTCTACAACTCTCTCCATTGTAGATGCAGACTGTTGCATTGTACAGGTATGAATTACAATCTTATGGCCTGCTTCCTTAAATATTTCCCCATAGGTGGGACAGACCACTCGCTCTTCTTCCTTTCCAGGCTCAGTAGAATTTGATCCCTCTAGTTGATACGCAGCCGCCACCAATGTGTACATTTTCCTTTCACCCTGTTTCTTGTAGGTTTCTTTCCAAGTTTCCAACTCCCTTCTAAGTGTTTGGACTTCCTCTTTTAATAGTGTATTCTCAAGCAGAAGTCTTTCAATTTTGGGTTCTTCCTCGACTGGCCCTTGTGGGGCATCAATTGGCCTAGGTGTAAGAATAGGGAACTCAATCTGTGCCTCTAAGGTTTCCCATCTTTTTCTTGCTTCCTCTGCTACTGCAACTGATTTGGTTCTTTTCCTTCTTATTGGTGAGGTCATTTTAATTTCATCAATTGATCTCTTTCTTTTCCTTTGTGGTGTTTTCTTTTGCGGTGCTGAGATGTAGGGATTCACAGCTGAGGTCGAAGGAATATCCCCTATTCTAACGTTTTCTTACTCCTCGGGTTATTCTTCCTCAATCAAGGTTCCTCCCCTCTTCGGTGAGGATTCAATGGTTACGAGTTCGATATTTCCATCCTTTACCATGGATCTGTCACCTTTAGGTTCAATTGTCACAACATTTAGTGCTGCTCCAATTTCACCTTCCACTGTCAGAGCTGCCCTATTATTTAGGTCTTCCACAAGATTTTTATCTACATCCTCCCTCAATTGCTCTATTTGTGCCCTTGGTTTCTCTTATTCTGATCCAGTTTCATCCCCCCCAACTACATTGGAGGGACTCTGGTCCTCTTACTGTGGTTCGTGTCCCCCCTGCTATGGATGAGCCTGTTCTTATTCTATTGGGACACCAAGAAAGGGAGCAAGTTCATGGGCCTGAGCTGTGAATTGCTCCGAGGTTATATTATACTAAGCAAGGGTTCTCAAAATTATTAACTTGATAAGACCATGGTGGGTCAGTGAGGCGAGTGGGTGCTTAGAAGCTTGGAAAAATCCTGCCATATGACACAAATCATGAAGCAGATAGTATGGAATGTTCAACAAAATTCTATGGTGGAGATGAGATAGTAAAGGCAGTTCAGAATTGTAAACAGTTTGGTACCTACCTTAACAATTGATGTATTTATTGAGGAATAAAACAACCTGGTCCCATGGCTACGGTAATGAGTGCAGTGCTATCCCTCTTCTTGACATTTGAACCTGCTCCCCCTCTATTAAAAAGGATTTGAATGTTGTCGTAGTGAGGACTCGACGTCCAAACCACGCCCTTCCCACCTGAGGGATGGTAGTAACCTCAAATCTAATGGCCTCGGAGACTTTGATGCGCATCCCCCAAACCTCAGAGTAAGTTTCTGTGAGGTTTAGAGCAAATTGTAAAGCTGCTTCACAATTGAATCCATCCAGTCGTTCGAAAATTTTTGTCCACTCGGCAGCTTGAAAGATGGAAAAAACCGCAGCATTTTTCCTGAACTCCTGTGTATTTGAAGGTTCGTAATGAGATGGAATCCCCATGGTCCTGGATTCAGACTAAATTTGCAGTTCCACAAATTACAGAGTCCAAGAATGGAGTTTATAGCACAAAGGATGCACGAATCACTGAGAGGAAATGTTAGGGAATGGGTAAATTTGGAAAGTTCAGCACACCAAAACATTCAAAATTCCATTCCGAATTGGGGAAGGTTACGGTTATTAGTATTGACGTCGCACGAGGGAAGGAGTTAATTAGGTAATAATGGTGATATGAATAGAGGTACAACTGATATCGTTAAATATTATCAATACTTAATCACATGATAAATCAAAGCCATACCTTTTGAGACTGCATGTTGGATATATTTTAGAAAATGGTGGAACGTGTCGTAGCTGAGGTCGTGGAACCCGAACTCGTGCGCAGTCATTAATTTAATCATTATGACTGGGAAACTACAATAATTCTATTCGTCGATGAAGCACAAACCATCGTGTCCACATGGTCAGAATTATGAAAAAGGTTGTCACCTTATGGACTAGTTTGTTGACACGGGGAGGAGGAATCGGAGCCATATCTAGCAGGTTTAATGGTGTAGAAAGCAATTTTCCAGTAATATGGGAGTTACCACTGCAGGTTTTGAAAGAGAAAGGCTGACCTTAATGTTGGAAACATCAGCCAAATATAGCGGATTTGCAGCCGCCAGAAAAAAATATCACGGCCGCTGGAGAAAGGTTCACGGCTACCGGAAAAGATGTCGCAGCCATCAGAAAAGAGTTCATGGCCGTCAGAAAATATGTTGCAACCATTGGAAAAGATGTTGCAGTCGTCATAAAATATGTTGCATCCATCGAAAAAAAGGTTCATGGATGCCGAGAAAAACGTTTACGACCACCGGGGAAAAAAAGTCACGGATGCCAGGGAAAAATATTTACGGCCGCCAGAAAAAGGTGTTGCAGCTGCTAGAAAAGATTTGCAGCCACTGGAAAAAACGTTCATGGCTGCCAGGAATTTTTTTTTATGGCCACTGGGGAAAAAGTCACGGCTGCCAGGGAAAAATATTTATGGCTGCCAGAAAAGGGTGTTGCAGCCGTCGGTTAAGATGTTGCAGCAGCCAGGAAATTTATTTAAGGAAAAGGAAATGTGGCATGGGAAGGAATAGGAAAATGACTCCCATTCAATAGGACCCATCCGGTCATCCCCCTGGCGCTTCCCTGCAATATTTATAAAACAACAACAAACGAGAAGATCAAATGCAAAAGGAAAAAAAAAAACAATATAAAGAAATAGAGAAAAAAAACATTATTTATGTACAGTAATTCAAACACAATTTACAGTTTAAGGATTGAAAAAGAGAAGTTCCTACCCTGGTGCCAGTTGATATTCTGGATCAATGACAATTTGCAAAATAAATGCATCTTTCGAAATAGGCTTACGGTACAGTCGCAGCTTGTGACCATTAGCAAATAATGGTTTGCAGTTTTCATCAATGGTCACCAGGAGGAAAGTGTTGTTTTCAAATACCATGTCGACCATGTATGGGCCTAGCCACCTTATGCATAATTTACCTTTAAAATCTCTTTTGAATCTGGAGTCGTATGGTAATGCCCAGTCTCCCTCACAGAATACTTTTTTTTTAATAAATCGGTCATGCCAATTGGATCTCTGTTGCTGAAGTAACACAGTCTGGTCTACTACAACTAACCGCTTCTCGTCTAATTCATTTAGTTGATTCAATCTTCTCCTCTGGGATTCGGTTACATCCAGATTCATTTCAATGGCTCTCTTCAGGGTTTTGATTTCAAACTCAATTGGAAAGATGACACTTTTTCCATACACTAAATCATAAGGAGAGAAACCTGTGGTGTTGCGCCAAGTAGTGCGATACGCCCACAGTGCTTCTGGAAGCCTGACAGCCCAATCTTTTTTATGGTTCTTAACTGTTTTGGTAAGGATGGCTTCAATAAATTTATTAGTGCTTCCCACCTGGCCATTGGCTTGGGGGTGGTAAGGTGAAGCCACCCTATGCTGAACATGATACTTCCGTAGCAGGGATTCAAATTGATGCGACATGAATTGCGGTCCCCCATCGGTAACTACTTCCTTATGTACCCAAAAACGGGTAAATATTTCACTGTATAGAAAATCAATCACAGCCTGGTCGTTAGCCTTAGCCAAGGCTACAGCCTCTACCCACTTGGTCATATAATCAGTACAAACCAGAATGTAGGCTTTCTATATGGAAAGAGGGCTAATAGGTCCAACGGAATCCAGCGCCCATCTATCAAATGGTTCAACTACTACTTGAGGTTGTAGAGGCATTTGATCTGTTCTATTGGGTTGGCCCATCCTTTGGCAGCTATCACAGGACTGAACATACCTTTTAGCATCCATGAAAAGAGTCAGCCAATAGTAGCCCATCCGTAGCACTTTGTGCCCTGTTCTCCTATCTGCAAATTCCCCCCACAAGGTTCATCATGACAGGCTTTCAGTATATGAAATATTTCATCTTCCCTTACACATCTTCTAATCTCAAGATCAGGTCCTGTGTATAGGAGATGCCCGTTTACCCAACAATACCTGGCACTTTGCTGGATGATTTTTTTCTTTTCTCATTTAGACATATGTGGCGGGAGCTTTCCTGTAACCAAATAATTATCGAAGTCTGTATACTAGGGGGAATGAGCTGAAAGTACGAATAGATGTTGATCTGGAAAAGAGTCCTCAATAGGCAAACTATCATCATTGTTAGTGAAACAAGATAAAAAATCAGTGACAACATTTTCTTTCCCAGGTTTATCTATAATGGTAATATCAAATTCTTACAATAACAAGAGCCACCTGGTCACTCTGGAATTAGTCACAGGTTTTTTCATTAAATATTTAATGGTGGAGTGGTTAGTGTGCACAAATGTAGGATACCCAATAATGTAATGTCGGAATTTATTAGTAGAGTAAACAATAGAAAAGAATTCTTTTTCAGTGACAGTATAATTAATTTCAGCAGGGGCTATGTTTTTACTAACATAATAGATTGCATAAGGTACTTGACCATACTGCTGTCCTAAAACTGCTCCCATGGCAATATCAGAGGCGTCTGAAGAAATATGAAAGGGTAGGGTCCAATTAGGTCCTCTTAATATAGGAGTTGTGGAAAACTTCTCCTTAAGGTTATCAAACGCTGTCTGGCATGCTTCACTCCAAAGAAACTGTGCATCCTTCATTAACAAAGAAAACAAAGGAGAAGCAAGTTTGGAGAAGTTTTCTATAAACCTTCGGTAATATCCAGCATGTCCCCGAAAACTTCGCACCTCTTTCTGAGTTGAAGGGGTAGGTATATTTTTTATCACCTTGTTTTCGAGGGGTCCACCTAAATGCCATTGACAGAGATGAAATGCCCCAATACCACTCCCTCACTCATCATCATATGGTACTTTTCAATGCTTAAAGAGAGCCGGGTCTGTTCACAGCGAGTTAAAACCTTCTTTAAATTTTCCAGTGCTTCCTCAAAATCCTTGCCATAAGGAGTAAAATCGTCCATAAATATTTCCGTACTATCATTAACTAACTTAGAGAATATGCCAATTATAGCTCTTTGAAATGTTGCTGGTGCATTACATAAACCAAAGGGAAGCACTCTGTATGCAAACGTTCCCCAGGGGCAAGTGAAGGTGGTATTATCATGGTCCTCAGGAGCAATCTGAATCTAGTTGTACCCGCTAAACCCATCTAGGAAGGAGAAGAACTTCTTCCCTGATAGGGTGTCGAGTACTTGGTCAATAAAGGGAAAACGGAAGTGGTCTTTTTGCATGGCTTTGTTCAGCTCCCTATAGTCAATACAGACACTCCATTTACCATTTTTCTTGGGTACAATTACGAGTGGGGAAACCCACTCGCTATCTGGAATAGGATATATAAATCTTGCTTCCAAGAGTTTTTGGATTTCTTCCTTCACTATGTCCCTCAGATTGGGGTTCATTCATCGTTGAGGCTGAGACACATGCCAGTAGTCACTTTTAATATAAATATGTTGGGTGCACATATTAGAGGGAATACCCCTCATGTCGGTATACTCCCAGGTGAATGCGCCCTTGTGTTCTTGCAAGAGACTGATCAGGCGCTTCCGTTCATCTAAGGAGAGATTAGGATTGATATTCAAGGTTTTTCCAGACTCTACCTCAATAGGAATACTTTTCAAGTTTTTCAATACTGGGATTATGTTTGTGTCACCAACTAGTGTTTCTTCTGTAAGATTTTCTTGTTCTTCCTTGCCCAGGGTAATGCTCAGGAGTTGATAAACCTCTTTATCGACTAAAGTGGGTTCACTAGTGAAATTATTAATATCATTATATTCCATTTCATTTTTAAAAGTTAAGGCCTTCCCTATAGTTAATAGTGGCTGCGCATCCTCTTCTTCCTCCGGCTCTATCCAAAGAGAAGTTTCAGCCTCTAGACTTGGCCGAGATGGAGGATAAAGGGTAAGGTTTTTAGTTTCAGTGCCATTAGATATGGTCATGGACCCAGATCGACAACTGATGCAAGCATCAGCTGTGGCCAATCAAGGTCTCCCCAGGATTAATGGGTGTCCTCCCAGCTACGACTTTGGTTGTAACACCAAGAAGTTAGTAGGGTACTCCCATGAATCAACTGAGATGACAAGATCGTCCAGAATTCCTTCAGGTCTAATGGTCGATGTGTCCGCAAATTCTAAAATGGTGGGGGCCGACCCAAGATTAGTGATCCCAAGCTTCTTTACACTCTCAATTGTTATGACATTGATCGCTGCTCCTAAAACTACTAGTAGGTTGTGTATCTGTGTATGCCCTATCTACACAGTGACAGTAGAATTTCTAGGGTTTTCATACTTAGTCACTGGGGTTTTTCCCATTATCAATGAAGATAAATTCCCTATGACGTGAATAGTGGGAGGATCCCTGGGGTTCCTTCCTGGTTCCTTGGTGCACAGGTCCCGAACGATTCTAGCATAAATAGGTACATCTTGAAGGGCTTGAAGAAGGGGGATTTTAACATAAAGATTTCTTAACTCTCCTAGGAGGTTAAACTGAGGTTTCCCCCTACCCTTGGTAGCATTAGTCTCTTAGGGTACGGTGGTTACCTTATCAGCTGGGTAGGCTGTGTATTGCCAGATTTATCATTTGGTGTTTCATCCGTCCCATCTAAGGGATGCTCAGCATCTTCAATAATAGTAATTGTATCAGACAGATGCTGTGAACTCACCCCTTCTTTATGCATAGAAGGTGGAGAATCTTCTGTAATTACAGGTTCTACTATTTTCCCTGATCATAAACGAATATCACTGTAAGGTACAGGGGAAAGAGAGTAGGATGGCATGCTGATAGTCTCCAAGTGATGGACTATTTTATTATTCGAGTTAGGATTAGGTTGGGCAGGCAGCTGAGGTCGTATTGGTACATTAGGGATAGAATTCTTCTACAGCTGAATATGTGACTACTGAGGTGGATATTAAGGATATGGAGGGTATTGAGGGGAATATGGTGACTGTTGTGGTGGAGGTGGGTGAGGAAACTAGTTCCCGGGATGGAAATTCCTCCATCCAGGAGACCACAAGGTAGGTTGGTGTGGTTGCTGTGTCCAAGGATTCCATGATTTATAATTTTGCATTGCAGGTTGCGAAGGGTTCCACTTAGAATAATTTGAAGGGAATTGTGTATTCATATTTTGCATATTATTCCAATTGCTCATATTATTCAAAAATGGAAACGAGTCAGGGGGAATACCTTGGTTTCAAGGATGCCAAGGTTTCTTCTGTACAAGGAAATAGGCCGGTTCCACCTTTAGAGTTGATGCCTACAGAAAAAACTTCACTTGGGGAAGTGAGGGACATTTTTTCATGCCATGGTTTAGCTCACACAGCTGACATACCTCTACTTTATCGAGTGGGAATTCTCTCAGAGGATGATTCTTTCTACATCAGGGGCAGAACACACCTAGTGTGAGATCCTCCACTACCTATTTTTGTTTTACCTTCAGGACATCGATCTCCGAGGAGATGGAGCTCATCATTTCTATTTTAAAATTTTCAAGGAGATTGCCTATCTCTGCATGGGTGGCTCCTCCATTGGACAACTTCTGAGTTCTATTGAAGACATCGTGTTTGAGCTTATCCCATTTGTCCCACCTGTTGTTCCTGGAAGACCCCGTGGAAAAACTCTTACATGATTCCATGATCTTTCCAAAAGATTCCTTGGATATATTTCCCTTTCCTAGCAATTTTAGCATATCTAAGCAATCATCCCTGATCCCACGAAGCGGGATTATCTTGAGCACATCCATCCCCATGTTCGTTTGCCCAGCTCTTTGCATGTTGTACAAAATCCTTTCCACAAAATCCTCCAGAATTTCGTCCTCCTTCTGCACCATTTTAAACAATTCCTCTCTTTTGTCCTTGGTGTTGCAATACTCCTGATATTTCTCCAGGAACACCTGTTTCATTCTATCCCAATTAGCGACAGTTCCTCCTCCTAGGCTCATGAACCAGCGTAATTAGTTGTCCTTCAAGGTGGCAGGGGAGAGTTTCATCTTTTGTGCATCGGTGACGTAATCATAGATGCAACAGAGGATATCGAATTCAAAAAGGAACTCGTCTGGATCTTCTGCTGCTCTTCCATGGAAGCGAGGAAACATCGATGGTGAGATATTTTTCATAGGAGCTATACCTTCTGGCTGCTGAATTGGGAATTGCAGTGTAGCCACCATTCCTCCAGGAAGGGAGTGATTTTCATGATGATAATTTTCCCCCATTTCCTCTTCCTCATTGGACTCGTGTCTTTTACTCATCTCCTCTTCTGTTTTCTCCTCTTCGTTCATTCCTGCGTTCTTTTCCTCATTCCTTTCTTCATTCTTTTCCTCTTTCCTTTCCTTTTTCTTCCAATGATTAGTAATATTTTGGTGGAACTACGTCCACTCTTATTCAGTTACAACCTTCTCGTAAATGTGGTATATCGGGCATCTACCAGAAGGTCCAGTTGTAACAACTGTGTCCTCTTCTATAGGGATATTTGAGGAATTCACGGCTGCTTGTGTATTCTCCACTCTGGACCCTTACACTGGTGCTCCAAGATCGACAGGGTTTCTTTTGATAGGAGTCTCTTGATGGCGAGCCCTGGTGGATGAATCCGTTCTATCAACAAGATCGTCAATGAATGTCCTTTTGCCCAGTGGTGGACCTCGACCGCAACCCAAACCACGTGCACTGTTAGTATTTTGTGAGGTTTTGGGAGTTGAAAGATGATCATGCTTTACCCTTCTCATATTCATGCAACCCAAATCATTACAGAAAAGAAAGTAGAAAATACTGACTGGAAACAATTACAAGATGCAACTAATGATGGTGTTTAATTTTTATCCTTCCCCGACAACGGCGCCAAAATGTCAAGCACCCAATATGCAAGTAGATTACTACCAACATACAGAGTGTACAATATTTATTGTCAACTCAGGAAAGTATTCTATTTCAAAGGATAAAATGCATAGTATATGCTTAAACACAAAGTTACTACATTGAACATTACTATCCTCTAGCAACTGTGCTCATCCGAAGAGTCTATGCAATCCCATTATCTTCTAAGTACTACAATCTTAATTACTTTCTGCTATGCATTAAGGAAAGGTAACAAAACATTCAAATTACAATTGCAGATGAAAGGAAATCTTGTTCACATCCCTGAATGATTAATTCACCTATTCAATATGATTACTCTTAGAAAGCCACAAGCATGAATTGAATACTGATCTAGGAATTCAATTGCAAAAGATTGAGTTCATCTAATCTAAGAAATTGAAATGCAGGAATGAAATTCAACAATCATAACAGTAAGGAAAAACTACAAGGATTCATGGGACAATGACTAAGACCTCAGGATGAACAGAGCTGTTTACAGCTACCACACAAATTGCATAAAATATAGTTACCTACTCAGTCGACTGTCACTCTGTACCACTTATAGCTCTCAAAGAAATGCAATCAAAATTACACTGTAAATCCACACTTACTACAACTGTGTACAAAATAAAGAGAATTAACAGGACATCACACAACAATGAATTAAAAAGTCCTAGTTTAACTCAGCAATCTTTGTGGAAGGCAGGCCCAGCCTTCACACAGAGATGTCGGCTAAACAACTTAACGCCTCTTAAGTCAGAAGTAACTCCTTGTATTAAAAGATAGAATGGTTACACAAATTTCTCCCCACAGCTAATACAGTAAATGAATTGTATGTTCAACAACCCCCCGGGCCGAGACAACTCTCCATATTTAAATCATGTGGATCATAACATCTGATCCTATTCTGGGGCAGCCATGAATATCTCCGATCTTCAGGCACCCTAGATAACACTAGCTATTACAAACGTGGCATGGTAAAGACATAGAAAGCACGGGAAAGATGTTAATCGGCCAAGGAGTGGCGATATTTTTTGATCACAACTATACTCGAGTAGCAATGTACTAACCATTTCCATTTATGGCCCATTCTGTTACAACTGCCTTGTCACAGCTCTGTCTAGGATGTCGCAATATAACCACATGCCTTGGGTGATGATAGAAGGCTGAATATCAACTTGAGCAACGAATATTCCTTCCTGTCGAGACTTGTTCAGCCCAATCTTCCTGCAGTCCACTTATCCCAAACTACCTTTATAAACCATCACATGTTAGCAAATTTGAGAGATACATAGCTTTAATTATCACAATCATAAATATTAATAAGATAAAGCAATGACCATTCATACCTTGGTAGTTTGAGGAGTTAAGTGGGGATAACATGTCTAATTGGTGTGCTGAATGGGGTAAGATAGGGGAAGAAAATGTGATTAAGGAAGGTTAAAAGAGGCCATTTCTGGGCTCAACAGAACCTGTGAATGAATATTGTACTTGTTCTAGTGAGGAGCTCAAGGCCAAGGCCCCACCAGAAACAAGACCTGGAAATCTATAAATTACCTAAGGGGCAGAATTAGGAAACTTAATGGACTAATGCAACTTAATCAACGAACAACTGAATCCACTAGAGGGGAACTTAAAATGGTGAGGCGATCCTTGCAAATTGAAAGAAGATTATACATTTTAACAATCTAAGCTCTTAGGCATCATCCTAGGTTGATTTAATTCCTAAGTTGACTGACGAACATTTTGGGCGTTTAAGATAATTCTACCTGATACGACTTAAGGCATCAAATGCCAAGAAGTTCCCCTAGAACCTATATCAAGAAGCTCCAGATTTTTTCCTATGAAAATAGTATATTCATTTTAAAATTTATTAAGATGATACGCTTCTAGAGGCTTAACTACCTAAATAATCCTCCAAGGATGTATTGATAATTTAATGGAGGGACTTACTTCTATGAGAATACACATAAAAATGTACTCTATATACATAGACGCATATGTGAATATATACATGTAGAGTACCCTTGATAAAAGAGAGAAATGAACAATTATGCTATAATTTCTCTAAGGATGGAGTAGGCAGCAATATTTCCTACTAACTAACGTAGAGATAGATTTGCTGAGATAAGATCTAGCTTAGAAAAATCAAGTTAAAAAGGTCGATCCGATTAGTTTAAAAGGAGGGGGGTTTTCTCCAAATTTTTTTTGACAACTTAAAGGAAAACAACACTCTACACTAGAAGGGTTGAAAACAAAATAATTATAATACTTAGGTAGTTATGAGAGATTTATTATAGACTCTTTTATATGACTTCCTGTCCCTAGATTATTCGAGGAAACACGAAGGGTCACACTTGTCTGGTTTGTCTCCTTCGAAGATGGCATATCCTTTATGTTGAGTTAGTGTTTTGGGGAAAGGGGATTCACCCTTGCATTAGGGTATCATTATTTTGGCCTTTACCTTAGAAGACTCTCTCAAAATCAGCATGCCTTGGATTTCACAGGATTTTTGGAAGAGACATACCCGGGTTAGCAAGAAAAAGAAGAAAAATATGTTAGCGGGGTGGTTCAGGGCATTAAAATCCCATGGCGCGATTTTGGGACAGAAAATATTTTGGCACAATGAAAGGAGGGTATCACTTAATTTTACTCCTTTCCCATAATAATGACTCTGACAATTTTATTTTATTCCAAATAAGTATCTACCAGGATACAAGAAAAATCAACGCCATGGTTTCGAAATCTTGACGGACCTTAAGGGGGAAAAGATTGCCTTTTATTTAGAAGGAAGGGAGCTCAATAGGATGGAAACATCCCTGCACTATAAGTAGAAGGCACCATCGACAGTTGAAATGGGGTTTTTTTGTCGGGCGGCAGCCATAGAAGAGGTAGAGCGTGGCTCAAGGGGAAGTATTGGCTCCGCCTCAAAAATTGACAGGGAAATTTTTTGAGCGAGGACTCAATACTTCTAGGTTTTCCATGAAAGTCACAAATCAGGCATTCCATCTGGGTTTAGGAATTGGAATTCAGCGCGCTACATATTGAGGTAAAAACTCCAATACCATGCATGTGTTGAATTTGGTGTCTACAATTTTACTAATATTCGTTGGGTAGGATTGAGGGTATTCTTTGCACTGATTTATTCCAAGATTTATATTATGCATGCCATGTATATAGGTGATGGTAACCTCTGCATTGTCAAAATTCCTAGTCTGTTGGTTTACGTCATATATTAAGTCTGATGGCAACCTCTGTGTAGGGTTAAGTCCAAATCGCCCTCTTATTTTTCCACTACCCTATTTTAAGGAAAGCGATTCTAACATTTTCCTAGAGTTCAGCCTATAGACTTGATCATTTTTAGTTATCGATCTAGAACTGATCCCTTTGTTGAATCATCCCCCAACCTACGTATGCTTGGAATGTGGTTTCCTCGGAATTCTCAGTTTCGTCAAATGATTTCAGCCTACCTATGTGTATGGATGAAATGGGTGTATAAAATCTGTGTTGGGTCCACTCCAAAATTGTTTTGTTTAATCTATTTTCCACCATTTGGTTGCATTGGATAAATCTTCGAAGTGGGTGAAACCTTAGATGGGTTCTGTAATTTTTTGTTTCTGCATTTTTATTGTTGGTAAAAATAGCAATCAGTTTATGGTTTAGTCATTCAAGAAATAAGAGCATAAGAGAACAACAACTCCCAATAACTCGAACCCTTAATCAATGGATGGCCATTCCATACTTTCGCTCCTTTCTGCACATTTGTTTCATGTTGTGTTGATCACTGGTGATGACAGATCTCCAAACCGTGAGATGATCCACCCTGTTGCTTTTGATAAAACATACCTCCCATCAATTGCAACTCAATCATTATGCATATAAATATATAGATATTAATTTTCCTATGATTTGTGGTTATTTTTCTATTTAGATACTATCAACTAATGACCATTTCATCATGATAATGTTGTTATAACAAGATATCTAGGAAATCACTAGTTACTCATAAGGTATGTTACATGTATTGTTCGGATACATGGTGTTAATGATTTATTTAGATATTTTCAACTAACAATCATTTATGATGATAGTATTCCTATAAGGAGATATCTAGGAAAGTGTGACTTACGCATAAGGTTTGTGTAAGATTATAAGTTATTAATTTAGTAGTTCTTAACTCAATGAATACAATGCAAAACAAATAAGGTATAGATTCTAAGATATGTAATTGTAAAGTATTGAATGGCTACATATTCTTGAGATAGTAGAAATCTAATTACATAACACACTTGGGAAATAACATGGAAACACTCTTGGAGAGAGAGTCTATGAGCATAATAGAAAAGTGTTGCAACTACAATATTGCAGATTGTAACCCCTTAATGGAATGAATCACTAATGAAAAGAATGTCACAAGATCTGACCTTTGGTGGACATAACCCACAATTGGGTGAACCACGTATATCTTTGTCTCTGTCTCCCTTATTCCTGCATCTGATGTAAATTCTCTTTACTTTTGATATTATGAGTTATATTGGTGTTATGTGTTCACAAGATTTTGTTAAATAATATCTTATTTTTTTTAAGTGATGGTATAGAATGAATAATTGAGTATGTTGTATACTGAACAATTGAGTATGCAAAAATACATAAAGAGGGACATTGGAATAAAACTTTATTATGGAATTTTACCTTGTGGTAATGTGGGGGTGTTACATCCTCCTTATATTTTCTATCCCATAATAATAAATAATGATGGGTTTCACCTAAATGTTCTAAATTCAAAGTAAGGATGTTTATTTAATAGGAATGATATGTTAAGCCATATAATAATGAGGAGATAGTTTATTTGATAAGTTAAATAGTCTAATTATGCGACGCTTGTTCATTTCGATGATTATGATAGTGGAATTATGTTAGTGCAAAGGATTGAACTATTTATTAAAGTCCCACCCTAAAGCATATGAATATTAATATTAATATTAGGAAGGATGGTAATGATTGACTTTAATACAACTAATGCATGATTTTTTTGTGATTGATTCACAAGGTGTGCTAGCTTGTATGTTACCATTCGCAAATTTTAATGATGGTTATTCCAAGGTACAATAGTCCCTTCAATTTTTTTTTTCTTCTTGCGATAATGGGTTTATCACACTTGCATGTTGGGTTCCAGATCGGGGGGACCTGGAATTAAACTAGGAATAGTTTTGGGTCATGTTTCGATGGAACATGGTAGTTCCCAAGTGATTTGGTCATCAAACAAAGGTCATATCTACATTGAATTGCTAATGCTAGTTATTTAAGTGTGCAGGTGCAACCATTGATAAAGCTTCAAATTTAGGTATGAAACCCTTGAAGACCTATTCTATTTCTTTCCTAAAGATTTATTACTGTTTATGTTAAGTAATGGATAATATATAAATTATAACGCTAATGGTTAAGTTTTATGGTTAACAATCTTCTAGGGTTTGTATTTGTAATTTACTAATCATAGGTTGTAGAATTCCTATTATATACTGGTTATGTTATGGGTGGTATTCTTCATAAATGTTACTGTATGAGCCAAGTTTTGATCTTAGTATTATGTTTATACTTTGTTGTCTGTGTTTAATACTCTGCTAACATATTCCATTTGTTATTAGAGGCTTTCCCTAAATTTTAAAGAAACTAGTTCAGTAGTAAATAATTAAAATATTAATTAGGCTAACTATTACAAGTTTATATTTTAAACTAGATCGACTAAGAACAGAGTTCATATAATAAACAAGCTAAGAAAATTATTAAAGACCTTCCAAGATCTGCTCCACATAATCTTTTAAAACCAAATTAAATATCATAACATTTCATTAAATAAACATCATAATAATTAACCACACATAGAAGGTGTCATGACCATCCATGTGGTCTAACGTCGAACCTCTATCTTATTATATAAATTCCATAGTCCAAATCGATTAGTCAATAATCACATCCATTTCAATAACTCAGATGTTATAATCCACAGTCCTATTATTACAATCATCCTTTATAAAAACATAAAGTGTTTAAAGGTCCCATATAAATCTACACACAACTGTCGCAACACATTAAACAATTAATAACTAAAAGCCATTTTTCCAATAGAGTTCACAACATCGAATCCTATGGATGTTTGGACTCAAGTGAAAAACATTAATAATAAACCATAAGAATTTTATACACAAAGAGTAAGCAAATCGCATAACCATGTTTATACAGACCATCCTATGCATCTAATATGTGCAGGCTACATTTTAAGCTATGTTGAAATTCCATATAAACAACAACGCATATGCGAGCAGCAAAGTCATAAAGACCCTAGCTATGGCCTCATCCAAGTTTCCATTCTAATCACATAGTCATGCTAATAACCAATTTGATATCATGAGTTTTCCATAACCCTAGCTGCTACAACCATCTATTTTTAAATAAGAGATTTACACATTTAAGATGATTACTAAATCTATCGTAGTTGTTGGGAGATGCACATGCCATTTATGGCATGGCCTATACCCATGCTGAGCCATTACAAAACCAAAGGTTCAATACTCAGTCTCGATTTAATGCCAACACAGAGCATACAGTGGCAAGCCAACGGGATACAACACCATTGCTACAATGGTGCAGCCCATGGCATAACACCCCAAGCTCTAGAAGCTTTCCCAAATTAATTCAAGAACCACATAAAGGGAGTGCTATGCATATCTCCCAAAACCCAAACTACTAAAATAATACACAGAGTAAAATTCTACTGGATTTAAGCCACGATTGAACCTAACAATGTCAACATGTCAAATCGCAGAATTTATGTAACCATAAAAAAACAAAATTTACATAGTATTAAACGTGAGTGAAATCACATGCTTTTTCATACCAAAAAATTACACTCCTCACTCAAAAACCGATAGGTAGTGTAATTACATAGAAGGGCATGAAACCTCCTTTACAAATAGTCAAGTATAGATAATATTAAGTGATATGCCATGAGCTATGGCACCATTACACGTAATAGTGTAGCCACTACCCAAACAAATGTCAAACCTCCCAATGAGAGCCAGAAACCCAAAACGTGCTACATTATAAACCTCGAAGGAAAATTCAACAAGTGCCATCTAAGAGCGCCAACCCTGTAAAGAATTCCAACTTAGAAATTCCTAGAACGAGAGGAGGAAATAAAATATTGCTAGCAGGCTTACCATGGTCATGAAGAATAATTCCCAAATCAATAAGCATAGCCCTGTGAAAACCCCAGACCGCCTTCATTTCCACCTGCAAACAAAACAATGATGGCCTGATAAACATGACCATGCCATGGACAAAAGAACGAAGCAATGTATTTTACATAGAGTTGGTCTAGCTTACCTTCAGATCTCTGGAGTTCACCTCCTTCTTTGACTGCGTAGAGGCCACACGAAACCCCAATGCCAAAACCAAATAATGCACAAATAGCGAATGCCCAAATCTTTTGTCAAGGGTGATCACAAACCCCGATGTCATTAATGGCACCAGCTGGTGGTCATTAATGTATCCATAAACCCTCAACATAGTTTATGAATGCACATTACATAATATAACAAGTTGTAACATACCCCTTATACCCCCATCCCGTTATGTGTGGAAAAGGAGTAAAACTTTGCTTTGTTTCACCGTTAATGATCATTGTGGAAGCCTTGTATCTCTGAATAAACTAACTGCCATAGACAACTTGTAACCACGATACACAAACACAAATTATTGTTGCTTTTGTAACATTCATTATTGCTCTCATAATGTAACTGCATCATTGTTAAATTTCTCAAGAGGCACCCATTCATGTAAATCCACAACTATGGATTTAAATGTTTTATGTACCTTTAACAATCATTTAGGTTGGCTACCCTTCTTGGAAATATTTACCTTCAAACTAGAAATGCTAATCATGAGAGTGATCATAAAATTCATATTCATACGTACGTTGTATCCGGGTTAAAATAGATACGGGGCCTCTTGGGGAATACTTGTATCCATCCTTGAAGTAACATTTTTAATATACCATTTTGAAATATAACTCCACATATAATGATGGCCTAAAAACTCTTACCTGTGCTACCTCATTGTATTTTGAGAGAAACTTGTTTTTGCATTATAAAGCATTAAAACTTGTATATTTGCAAAATGTGTTTCATAACACCTTATACCAATTCAAAAATGTAGCATAAACCATTCATAGTGAACCCTACATTAAACACCATCGAGAAAATGTGCATGAGCAACATAAAGAAAAACAGGGAGGAGAAAACAATATACGTGGTTCACCTCATCCATGAGGTTACATCCACCAACTTTATTAGTCCTTTTATTGATTTATCAGAGAGAAAAATTACAATGACGTGGCACATACGTTGCCCCTTTTTCCTTACCTCAAATCTCTTGACAGAGAGACACTTTTAGAAAACAAATTTCCCTATTGGAGGGCCTTGTAACAAGCTCACAATTTAGCAACAGATGCTTGAGTAGATGGTGATTCAAATTTCCAAAATGTCACTTCTACACAGCGATTAAAAGGAGGATACTTCTATTTATGTCTTAGTGGTTTTGTAAGGATACGCATGAATTAATCCTTAGACAATATTACGAGAGTGTTTTCACCATATAAAGTAGGGAATTTGTGGTCGGGGTATACATCTTACTTTCAAACACCCATCCCTTTAATGAGTAGACACGATAATAATGTATATCATATACAAATTAATCTTGCATCTTTGTATAGGAGCGGGCACACATATATATGTATACTCTTGAGGAATAAAACTAATTCCTACGCCGTATGTTATCTTTTAGAATATAAGAAGTAACTAAAACAATACAACATGGTATAGATCCAAAACCTTGATAAACATAGCTGCAAGCAAGCCACATATTGACCCCACAATAAAATTGCTGGGAAAAATACACAAGAGATACAAACCAGAAAATTTGAACACCCATCACGTGAAGGATTATGTACAGACACGTAGAGACAAACAGGTTCAACTTTTAAATCAACAATGGAACTTTTCCACCACATGGTATTCTCTACCATTTCCGTGAGAAGAAGCTATAACACTTCAATTTGCAGAACTAAATAGACAGTATATGTCGATCAACATTATAACTAGGAAATGATTTAGGAGTTCGAGATGCTTCAAGGGCATGCAATTTCGGTTCTTATAGATCAGATCCCATAATCTGAATACAAAGGGTTAGATGTATTTAAAATAACCAAATTGCTTCCAGGTAAAGAAGGAAACCCACTCACATTCAAACTAGAGAGATAAGAGAATTTAAATTCACAACAACTCTTCCTTTGAGCACAACCGACAACAAAAACCCTAATGACTGTCATCAACACAAAACTATTAGATATGTATACCAGCAATTGATAAACAACTAGAATGTATCAATATCAATTGTCAATCTATTTCTCTTATGGGGGACAATGAGCTTATCCAAACTACCAGAAATTGGTAAGAAGAACATCACTAAGGTAGAATCAACATCCAGTAAGTCAAGTACAATTTTTCTATGGTGTAACATGGACAAGAAATCAAAAGAATAACTCGATACCGATAATCCTATTAGTGATGAAAACCACCAGTATAGGAGGTGCCATGGATCTTATTTATCCCTACTATGGTTTGCTTATTGGAAGCTTTCAGTTATTCAAAATCACCGGCAATCAAATCAACCAGGTTCATGCAGAATTATTTTTATCAAAATGTAGAGATTCCCAAATATTTACCTAAACAACACTAAATCGTTGCTTTTAGACGGCATAGGGATTACAAAACAATCGAACAAATGGCATCTAGGGTAATAACAGGTATCATGGGTATACATTAAAACTATGCCTGAAACGAATACATCCCTCACATATTGGGTCTACACCATGCAAAAAAAATGGTACAAAGTGTAAGTTCCATATCTCATAAGACACAGACATACTATGCATTCTGACTCAGCAAAACACAAGCACAAGATATATATTTATATATATATATATACCCAAACTACCAACAAACACTGGATTAAACAAATATTTTTAAACCCTTATTGAAACCCAGGAAAAACACTCATACAAACTATAGACATCAAAAACGTGGACACCCATGATTCAAACACAGCAATC
The DNA here is from genome assembly GCA_001517045.1 of Pseudotsuga menziesii. Classification (NCBI taxonomy): domain Eukaryota; kingdom Viridiplantae; phylum Streptophyta; class Pinopsida; order Pinales; family Pinaceae; genus Pseudotsuga; species Pseudotsuga menziesii. Next base: position 51,046 of record LPNX011021855.1, read on the forward strand.
AAATGCACCAACTCATGATTCAAACACGGAAAACAATGCAGAACAAACCGTTCTTCCTTTGTAGTTGAATATTTCCCCGTCCCAGCTCACCACACCAAATCCCCGTAACATCGAGGTTCTTCCTGTTCAAGCATGCATAGTGGTGTATCTACTCCTTTTCCCCACACACAAATGGAGAGGTGTATCTGTGCTTAAAAAAAAAACACAGAGGTGTCCCCCTCACAATGAATTTTACTCCCTATAAAAAGCAAAAAGGGTTGAAACGATCTTCCTCTTTGTGTGCTAAATTTCCGCAAGTCAAGGCAGAAACTCCTACCACTGATTTTTCCAAGAAGGATTCCCCTAATATCAGGCCCAAGATCAGCGTCCTTCACACTGAGGAGATTCCTTTATATGCTGGGCCCTCTTAAGTGCACATTATGCCTTTCAATTAAAACATACATTTTAGATATATGTCTTCTTAAAACTATATACATACATACATACATATATATATATATATATATATATATATATATATATATACATTCACACATATCATATTTGTTATATATGTGTTTTATACTTGTTTTGATGTCGCTCTTACCCAAATTGGCGACTATGAAAACCTACTAAGATATCGTAGCGAGCTTCCTTCTACCACAACATTTTGGTCATGATGAACTAGGTCACTGGTCTCTCTTCCTTGTGGACTCAGTTCTCTGAATGAAGTTGCACTCACGTCTTAAGCCTCCCAAGTCCAAGGCTTAGGAAATCTCATCACCTAACATACACGGTTCTGTTGATGGGGCCTTGGCCTTGAGCTCCCCACCAGAGAATAAATACATTCAGAAATTACAAAATATTCAGAGGCATTTTAAGAGGGATATTACATCCTCCCCCCCTTAAGATAACACCGTCCTCAATGTTCCCACTTTATCTTTGACCAAAATTTCCTTCTTCTATTTCGTCATTTTCTTCTTTTCATCTCTTCGTTCTGAACCCCAAAGATATTTTCGATACTTCTTAAGTCACTTTCTTTCAAGACCTGCAGTTCCCTGCAACAAGTTTTGGTCTAGCCTGATTCAGTACATCATGTTCAAAATAATAATTCAAATTATTCATCCTAAAATATAATTAATACCCTTTGGTTGTTGGTTTTATCTCCGACCTTTGGATAGTCATGCCGTTCTCGACCCGAGGAAATCCTTCCTTCACATTACATATTAAGCATGTAATAGTCTAATTACTTGGAAATTAGTTAACATGTTTTTCATTCGTTATGTTTTCCAAACTCTCCCTTGAGTTTCTTTTCCATTCTTGTGTGAACTTACAACAATTTCTGAGGTTACTCTCCCTTTTAACCACTAGTTAAAAGTTTTCCCTTGAGTGACATCAAACAACGTCCTGTTTTCTAGATGTCTAAATTTTGCCTTGGTCTTTTGCCACACCATATGGCTAACACCAATGTGCTCGTGTGGTAATTGCTTTCCTAACACCATTGTGATCCTGTAGCATATATTCCTAACACCAACGTGTTCACATGGAAATCACTTGCCTAACACCTTGGTGCTCCCGTAGCATTCAAATTTTTTCTTGTTCATATTTAGTATAAATTTCAATTTTGACTATTCGTAACGCACACCCCTTGGTGCTAGCATGACTTCACTGTAATTGTCCCGATTCATGAATCGGCTACATGGTTAGTCAAAGCATCTATCGATAACCCATAATTTCATTAATTAATCATTTAATCATCATTCATGATTTATATAAACTTGTAAATCATCGAGAAGTGTTACTCCTTACTCACTTCTGAGCAATTGAGTGCAACTTTCATATGCAGGCGAATTTATAAACCATAATGTACCTGATTGTAGTAAGGGTCATAATCTTGGTGAAGCCTGCACTATCAGTACGTAAACAACATCATCCACAGCAATTCCTTTGTTATAAAATCTTGAAGTTCGAAAATATATAATAATTAATACATCAACCATTCTTAACCTCATTATTTAAGGCAGTGACTATTTTTACTACCAGTCAATATGGACTGATAGTGTTCCTAGCATATCCTGTAGTGTTAGTTTATAACATTATACAACATTCATCAACTCAAATATCAATATCTTTAGACATATTTACTTATCTGTTAATTGGGTATTTTCTAGTGAAGGGATATTCCAACTTTATTCCACATTCATGAGTAGCGATGCTAGAGACACGAATATTCCAATAACATTAGTAACTAAAAATAAAACATACTTTCATATCTCATCTATTTATGTCCTATCGTACAACTTTTCTAGTTCATCAGAATGCGATCCCTTTATATAGGTGCACTCTTTTTACACAACCAGTAACATTAGGTATAACACAATCATGGTATTTACCTTAGCTGAATTGTAGGCCAAGTCCATAAGTTGTTTGGTTCCCTTTTGTAGAAATATTGTAAGTAATGTTGCTGTTCTTGTGAAAATGTATAAGAGATCAATAATGTATAATTAACTGCATAATTACATTTAAAGGATACTAACTTGGATCCTCTTCCCAGCAACTTTGAAAATCAAGCCCTACTCTTACTTAGCATCCATTTAGTATGCTAAGCATATTCAACATTCACAAGTTAACTAGCAACTTCTGATCAGGAAGTTAGGAGCTATTGTTATACTCAGTTTTAGAAACTAAATTTTCGAGTCTCTCATTATTCACTTATTATGTGCAACAACGAACCATTTCTAGGTTTATTAGTTCATGATAGTGAGACTAGATTAACCATATCAAAACATAATTCTTCCCTACGAAATATGCAATCGTAGTTGTTTTGACTAGCATGTAACCATGCATTTAAATGCAATTTTTTGTTCCCTATTTAGATCAAAGAGGTATTTCACATTAAATACATTTTATTTAATGTTAATATTGGTAGCTTTAATACCTCTAACATTTGTTTGATACAATTTGTATTTGTATAGTCTTGACCATATAATATAAGTCGTTAGCATAGCTTCTTATTTAGTGTCACTAACCCTTGCTTAAACCATTTCACTATAGTGGTGGCAATTCTTGTAGAGTGTCAAGGTAATATGGCGAATCCTAAATGGTCAACTTTTTAAGTTCTCTTTAACCGCTACCTTGCTATCTTTGAGGGATGTCTACCTAAGCCCTCTAGACCTAAGTGGCTACATTATACATCCAACATAGCTTGATACTCTAGTATTAATGCATGTATAGACCATCTCAAAGATTCTATAACTAAATTGCTTTAGACTAATCATTCTCAAAATGAGATAGTTACTATATCCAGGTACTTTTAATAGAAAATCTCCAAAACTTTTTATAGTGTATATTCTCAACATATCAAATTGTCAAAGCTATGTTTTCCCAAAATTTCAATATAACTAATCAAATGTTATCGTCTTGGTAACCTTCCATAATAAACAAGGAATCATACAGACTCTAGATGTTACTTTTTCCACTAAGGATTTCATCTTTGCCTCTGATCCCCATGTGATGCTACTTCTTGTAACCATGTGCACCTGCATTATCCACTCACAAATTCTTGCCCAAAGTAAGTTGCATCATACTCTCATAAAACAAATTATATAAGGACAAGTTCCTATTTCACTGTGAAAAAAGATACTTGTATATCATATTAATGCTTTACTTCCTCTTCAATATCTTTTCTTGATGTGTTAATATTATGCACTTAATCTTACTAAAAGCAATTTCAACTTGCACTTTACTCATCAATATGTATGTAAAAGAACATAAGTATATATTGCATAGATAGGTTGCATCAATCCTAATACTATCTTCATTTTCTTATTCACCAATCAAACATAGAACCTTTTATGTATTTGATTTCATGCAACTGACTTCATGCATTCCGCATAGTTCTAAGAAAACCTGTGCCAACCAAATCAGTTCAATGATCTTAACATTAAACAATATTTCTTTTTATAGCATGCATATGAGTAATTATAATATCTCACATTCAAATCATATAGTTCACAACATACCTATATGTCGATGAGTCCATTAGGTCCGAGCGGTGTAAACTTTGCTATGATACCACCTGTAACATACCCCTTATACCTCCATGCCGTTATGTGTGGAAAAGGGGTAAAAATTTTCTTTGTTTCACCGTTAATGATCATTGTGACAGCCCTGTATCACCGAATAAACTAATTTCCATAGATAACTTGTAACCATGATAAATGAACACAAATTATTGTTGCTTTCGTAACATTAATTATTTCTATCATAATGTACCCACATCATTGTTAAATTTCCCAAGAGCCACCCATTCATGTAAACTCACAACTATGGATTTAAATCCTTTACATACCTTTAATAATCATTTAGGTTGGCCACTGTTCTTCAAAATATTTACCTTGAAACTACCAATGCTAATAATGAGAGTGAACATAAACTTTATATTCATACATACATTGTATCTGAGTATAAATACATGTGGGTCCTCTAGGGGAATACTTGTATCTAGCCTTGAGGTAACATTTTTAATATACCATTTTAAAATATAACTCCACATATAATGATGACCTGAAACTCTTACCTGTGCTACCTCATTGTATTTTGAGAGAAAGGCGGGTAAACTTGTTTCTCCATTCCAACAAATTAAAACTTGTATATTTGCAAAATATGTTTCATAACGCTTTATACCAATTCAAAAATGTAGTATAAACCATTCATAGTGCACCCTACATTAAACACCATTGATAAAATGTGCATGAGCAACATAAAGCAAAATAGGGAGGAGACAATAGTAAAAGTGGTTCACCTCGTCCACAAGGCTACATCCACCAAGTTTATTAGTCCTTTTATTGATTTATCAGAGAGAATAAATTACAATGTTGTGGCACATACGTTGCCCATTTTTCCTTACCTCAAATCAATTGGAAAAGAGACACTTTCAAAAATCAAATTTCCCTATTGGAGGGCCTTGTAACAATCTCATAATTTAGAAACAGATCCTTGAGTACATGGTGATTCAAATTTCCAAAATGTCACTTCTACGTGGCAATTTAAAGGAGGTTACTTCTATTTAACTCTTAGTGGTTTCGTAAGGATACCCACGAATTAATCCTTACTCAGACAATATTATGAGAGTGTTTTCACCATATAAAATAGGAAATTTGTGGTTGGGGTATATATATTACTTTAAAAAATACACCCCTTTAATGAGTAGACACAATAATAATGTATATCATATACCAATTAAGCTTGCATATTTGTACAGGAGCAGGCACACACATATATGTATACTCTTGAAGAATAAAACTCATTCCTACGCAGTAAGTTATCTTTTAGAATATAAGAAGTAACTAAAACAAGACAACATGTTATAGATCCAAAACCATGATAAACATAGCTACAAGCAAGCCACACATTGACCTCGCACTAAAATTGATGGGAAAATTACACAAGGGATACGAACCAAAAAATCTAAACACCCATTGTGTGAAGGATTATCTACAGGTGCATAGAGGAAAACACGTTCAACTTTTAAATCAACAATGAAACTTATCCACCACATGGGATTCTCTACCATTTCGGTGAGAAGAAGCTATAACACTTCAATTTGTAGAACTAAATAGACAGTAAATGCGGATCAACATTATAACTAGGCAGCGATTTAGGATTTTGAGACCCTTCCAAGGCATGTGCTTTTGGTTCTTATAGATTAGATCCCATAATCTGAATACAAAGAGTGAGATGTATTTAAAATAACCAAATCTATTGTAGGTAAAGAATGAAAACGACTCGCATTAAAACTAGAGAGATAAGAGAATTTAAATTCACAGCAACTCTTCCTTTGAGCACAACTGACAACAGAAACCCTAACGACTATCATCAACACAAAACTATTCGATATGTATACCGGCAATTGATAAACAGCCAGAATGTATCAATATCAATTGTAAATATATTTCTCTTATGGGGGACAATGAGCTTATCCAACTTACCAGAAATTGGTGAGCAGAACATCGCTAAGGTAGAATCAAAATTCAGTAAGTCAAGTATGATTTTTCTATGGTGTAAGAGGGCCAAGAAATCAAAAGAATAACTTGATACTGATAATCCTATTAGTGATTAAAACCACCAGGATAGGAGGTGCCATGGATATTATTTCTCCTTACTATGGTTCGTTTATTGGTAGCTTTAAGTTATTCAAAATCACCTGTAATCAAATCAGTCAGGTTCATGCATAATTCTTTTTATCAAAACATAGAGATTCCCAAATATTTACCAAAACAACATGAGATCGTTGCTTTTAGACGACGTAGGGATTATGCAACCATCCGAAAAATGGCATCTAGGGTAATAACATGTATCACGGGTATACATTAAAACTATGCCTAAAACGAATACATCCCTCACATATTGGGTTAGCACCATGCAAAAATGATGGTACAAAGTGTAAGTTCCAGATCTCATAAGACGCAAGCATACTATTCATTCTGACTCAGCAAAACACAAGTACAAGATATATATTTATATATATATACCCAAAATACCAACAAACGCTGGCTTAAACAAATATTTTCATACCCTTATTGAGACCCAGGAAAAACACTCATATAAACTATACACATCAAAAACACAGACACCCATGATTCAAACACAATAATCAAATGCGCCCAACTCATGATTCAAACACGGAAAACAATGCAAGACAAACCGTTCTACCTTAGTATTTGAATATTTCCCCCTTCCACCTCACCACGTCAAATACCCATAACGCCGAGGTTGTTCCTCTTCAAGCATGCGCAGTGGTGTATCTACTCCTTCTCTTTGCCCACAAATGGAGAGGTGTATCTACGCTTAAAAAAAAACATACAGGTGTTCCCCTCACAATTGTTAGTTTTTCAACATTTAAGCTAGCATTATGTTAAGATCTTTTCACTGAGAGAATAACAAGCACAACAATCACATAAGCACATCACAAGAGACAAGAGACACAAAGATTTTAGGAGGGGAAACCATAAATGGAGAAACCCCCTCAACTTCCTCTAAGATAGTATCACCACAAGATGTGAACCCAAAACAGTAAGATGACCTCCCTTCACAATAGCAGCCTTCTGTCTTCTGTCAAGCCCAAGAATTTCCTTCTCCAAAAGTGCGCCACACTTGAGAGAGCAAGAGAGCTAAGTCACAAGTGATAAATAGAGAGACTCTCACTCTCTATTTATATTCTTCCATTGACTTGAAGTGCACTCAACCATGTCGGCTTAACTTATAATTAATTACTTGAGCCTACACCTTAATTAGTGTATAATAACCCAAGTGCCCCTAAACTGTGGGGACTTACCTAATGACTTGATATGACTTGTTTACATTATTAATCCTCCTGATTGGAACATCGGGGCATGACCACATGACTCAAATGCATAATAGAAACATCCCGGAATAAACATCGGGTTACAATATATGAAATACATTGAAGAATACATTCCGAAGTTACATATACATCAACACTCCCTCTTAACTAGGAAGGTATTCTTTCGACACAATTTTTCAGCACTGGTCTTCTTCTCTGCATCAACTGGATCATCTTCGTCTTCAAGTCATCTTCATCTTCAAGTCATCTTCGTCTTCAAGTCATATGGATCTGGATCATCACTGCTGGATCTCTCAGAGTCATCATAACTAGATCTGGATCATAGCTCGATCTGGATCTCCACTGGTCATCATCAAGTGTGTACTATCTTGTCATAGGAAGTTCTACAGAGATAGCCCTATTTCATGCTGGATGTAGGCCCACCACCTGCAGGTCTTCATCATCACTGGCCATACTGGAGAATCCTCAGGACTTATTACGTGCGTCACAAAACCTCGAAAGAGCATCCCAGGACTGATTACGGGCACACAGCCCAACCTATAGGATCTCCCAGGACTCCAAATTACATGTGACCTCACCAAAAAACCTCGTAAGAGCATCCTAGGACTGATTATGGGCACACAGCCCAACCTATAGGATCTCCCATGGCTCCGAATTACATGTGGTCTCACCACAAAACCTCGCAAGAGTATCCCAGGACTGATTACGGGCACACAACCCAACCTATAGGATCTCCCAGGGCTCAGAATTACATGTGGTCATGGAAAAACCTCGTAAGAGCATCCCAGGACTGATTACGGGCACACAGCCCAACCTATTGGATCTCCCAGGGACCGAATTACATGCCATCTGCACAACCTGACTGAGTGTTCCTGGTAACTGACCAGGTGCCTCCATTCCTAGAATGTAAGTTGCCCTTACATCTGTCCTACTCGACAGAATGGCCAGCACTTATATCTGACATGGAAGGAACTAAATCCTTTAGCCATGAACAGAATGGCTCTGCCCTTACATCTGACCTTCTCGTCAGAATGGCACAATCCCATCCAATTATGGAAGACTCTCAACCATACTGAAGAGAGATTTCTGCACTTACATCTGACATGGAAGGAACTAAATCCTTTAGCCATGAACAGAATGGCACAGCCCTTACATACGACCTGCTCGTCAGAATGGCTCAATCCCATCCAAGGATGGAAGACTCTCAACTACAATGAAGAGAGATTTATGCACTTACATCTAACATGGAAGGAACTAAATCCTTTAGCCATGAACAGAATGGCACTGCCCTTACATCTGAACTGCTCGTCAGAATGGTGGTAGCCCTTACATATGTCCTACTCGACATAATGGCCAGCACTCACATCTTACATGGAAGGAACTAAATCCTTTAGCCATGAACAGAATGGCTCTGCCCTTACATCTGACCTTCTCGTCAGAATGGCACAATCCCATCCAATGATGGAAGACTCTCAGCTCACAATGAGGAGAGATTTCTACACTTATATCTGACGTGGGAGGAACTAAATCCTTTAGCCATGAACAAAATGGCACAGCCCTTACATCTGACCTGCTCGTCAGAATGGCTATGGATCTCAGTACTCATATCAGTCATGGAAGGAACCAATCCTCTCACCATGACGGAATATCTCAGCCCTTACATCTGACCATGGAAGGAACCAATCCTCTCACCATGTAAGAATGGCTCTGGATCTCATCATTGTCTCTGGGAGGAAGCCTCAATCTGGAGAACACCAAGTCTATCTCTGAAGTACTCAAACTTTAGCCTAGCCAATGGCTTCGTCAATACATCAGCTATCTGTTCCTCCGTCGCAACATACAGGAGCTTCACTGCTCCTCTCTGCACCATATCCCTGATATAGTGATATTTGATCTCAATATGCTTCGACCTGTCATGGAACACTGGATTCTCTGACAACTTCACACAACTCTGGTTGTCACAATGTATACAAGTAGCATCCAGCTGGAGATCAAATATATCAGATAGTAGCTTCCGCGGCCATACTGCCTCACAACTAGATAAACAAGCTGTGACATACTCTGCTTCAGCTGTACTCAGTTCCACACAGGATTTCTTCCTGCTAAACCAAGAGATCACACCTGATCCCATACTAAAGCAACATCCCAAAGTACTCTTCCTGTCGATGGCACTGCCTGGCCAATCTGAATCAACATAACCCTCCAGGTTAATCTTCTGATTCGCATCATACTTGATCCCATAATCAATTGTACCCGTGCAAGCTTTGTAACCATCAAGTGAACATGTCTCAATGTGTTCACAGCAAAGAAAATATCTGGTCTCAGGTACATCAAGGACCCAATCATCTGATGATACATCGTAGCATCAACCATCTCTAAAGAAGCATCACTCAAAAGCTTCAGGTTTGATGCCATAGGTGAGGTCATGCAGTCCATCATACTGAACCTCTTCAGGATCTCTACTGCATACTTCCCTTGTCCAAGGAAGATTCCATCTGTATTCTGCCACACCACCATACCTAGAACAATAGTGCATCGACACATAACATAGGCATCACTGGTCTTCCACATTCAACCCTGGAACAAAGGTTGGAATCCACTTTACTCTCAGTAAAGCCTAGAATCATCAGTAATCTGCCCATCCTGTCGTACCATGTCGAACCTCAGGATCTTCTGCAATCACTCCCTCTGAAGCAGAGCATCATACTCCCTCTGTCTTCCGTACTCTATGCACTGAAACATTTTGTACTGGAGTGACAAGTAGTATCCATCTAGGATCAATGGATACTAAGATCCTCTATCTTGAACTTCTTCAAAAGTTCATCTTGCACCCATCTGTTAGCTTGTCATATTATTCTTTGTCTTTGAACTATCGTCACTTGTTCTTCGGGACAAGTCTTCATCCTTCTTTGCTTGTAGGCGATTATGTATGCAATCTTTCCTACAAGTCAAATGCAATTGTATGGTTAGAAACATTTCATAAGGAATAATCATACTGGCAAGCACTTATGCATAAATATATGATCATGCAACTACTTTAGCCAATACAACATTCATCCATATCTCACTGAAACTTTCTAGATGCCTTCCATCTCTACCAGGACATCATTGAGATTGTGCACTAATCCAATATGTCAGCAAAGAGGTTTCATTCTAGATAATTAGCAATGGAGAGTTGTATAGCACCATGAGCTACTTACCCATCGCATGCATATTAGTAGTATACTGTCATTAATGCAAACATCCTATCATGCATAGTACAATAACTGAATATAAACAATTCCATAACAAAACAATATCATGAAATGACAATTGAATACTTATCTTTATTTGTTTTGAGGGTAGACTCCTTATTGAGCCTTCAGCTGCATCGTCTTCTTCATTCATAGTCGCATCGTTTCTTATCCAAATGCCGAGGTGGATAAGAGGTTCTTCAAGAGTTGAGTTCTTCATATTCCTCATTGCTTGAGGGATCTTCTTTGGATGGTGAGAGCCGGATCTTCAAATGCTCCCG
>LPNX011021866.1:0-50872 GCA_001517045.1 Pseudotsuga menziesii
ACAGTGCCTCCCCGGCAACGGCGCCAAAATGTTGGGCTCTGATCTATCAGTGTTAATCAGAACTTGAATTTAAAATCAATCCGGGTTTGTGAACTTCGAGACGCATCCAAGTTTAGGACAGAGAAGCTGGACTCAGTTGGAATTTAGCTAACTGGAAATGAATCTACTGATAGAAACTAAAACACTGCAGCTTACTGAGACAAAATCCTCTTACAAGGGTGATTTCATTGTTTCTTTTTAAACTTACAGTGGTTGATTTGTGAAAACATGAAATACTAAAGTAAAGAAAAGAAAAACAATAACAAATCTAAAACCTAAGCTCAAATCACAGAGTTCTACCAGCGCTGAAGACACATTCACTAATTAATTTCTCTTACAAGACATTCTTCATAATCTGTAAATGTTCTTTACCATTACTCATTTGGATTCTCAGCAATATATAATGAATTAAATCTTGATTTGCCTTCAACGCATTCAGTCTTAACCATTAAATAAAACAGAGTTTATCAAAATCGTGGGTGGTATGCAGCACAATGAAATTTATAATTTGAACTGTAAAGGGAAGAAACAGAGCATCAAATAGAATCAATGAAGAGATGAACTGAACCTATGCTGCAATTTATGAACTGGAAACTACAAAGAAACCATACCAATGTATTCAACGCTTGCACAGAAGGGAAATCGCTGCATTCATTGATTTCTACACCGGCAAATGAAAAATGTACGAGAGCTCAACAATGGGGGCCCTCCAAAGCTTTACTCCGCGCACAGGAAAGAAATTACAGAACTAAAGTTTGATAATCATTCACCAACGAGAGTGTTTACACAGAGATCCCACAAATTGAAAACACAATGCGTTTCTCTTTCAAAAATCGTGATGCCCAACTTCAATATTTTGGAATAGATTTATACAAATTCTAAACTAAACTGAAACTGCTATAATCCTGCTGCTAATTAATGCTAGAGGCTGCGAGATCTTCTTCAGGATCGTGGGGTTCCATGAGATCAGCGTTTGCTCCTTCTTTTATGTGAAATGTAGAACGGGTGGCCACATTTGACTCTGCTTGACTCGCCACCTGCACAGGCTACTTCATCTGACTGTTAGATGTTCGTCCATCTGTGGACATTAAGGATCCATTCTTGATCTTCCGTTTCCCTCCTAGCTGTCCTGTAATTACTCAACCTTGGAGGAATTGCAGGAATTTAGTACATCCCGTAGTCTAAGGAAAAATCCTAGTTAAAATGCCTAAAAATTACAAAACTCAATTTATTAATAAGCAAATGACATAATACCTTTTTAACCATAGTTTATAGATGGAATTTAAAGCTCTTAGTCAAAATGGAGGTTTTATGAAGGAAATGAGGGTTATATAAGAGGCAAAAAGGGGTCAAAAACAGTGCCCAACACCCCCATGTTGGGATAATGGATAGTGGTCCAAAGGTCATCCATGTAGTATGGATGGAGCAGGTGGATCTTGAGCATACCCATACATGCACGGGATAGATTGTGGTGGAGGCATGTGAATCGGTGCGACAAAGGTACACAAACCGAGGTGGCTCTTGGACAAAGGTTAGGAGATTTGTGGTGGACGGACTGGACTACATGTGATGTAAGTACAAGTTCAAAGGTATTTATATGCCAAATGCATGAAAAAGAAATGATCTGCCCTCTGAAAAATGGTTTGGAAACCCGCGTGAGTTGTGGTGGATAGATTAGATAGTTATATGCTGAAATAGTAAAATAGTGTGCCTTCCTGGGAGATGGTCCGAAGTCCTGCATGTGTTTCTGTAGGTAGGTGTGACACAAGTATAGGTCTAGAGACACTTACATCACAATCTGGTACTGTTGAGGCCTAGAAATTTGTAGGCAACAACAGCAAGGGATTCTCCGCAGTCAACGTTCCCAACTAGTCCGTGACTGTTTGGTGCAGGGAATCCATCTGGTTTGCGGTCCGGCTACCGTAGGCCAGGTAACAAAAAAAAAGGGTTTTACCAGTTGCGGCCCGGTCCACTGTATATATTTTTTATTTTTGACTTTAAGTATGATATGCAAGTGCCTATATAAGATGCATATTGATAAAGAATGCAAGGATTGGTCACAATGTGATGCGCAGGTTCTTACCTCTCGTCTTAGATTCTCTCACATCTAAATCACACACAACTAGAAAAAACAACACTAACTAAGTGGTCCCTAGGGAGAAAGATATTAATTCATGAGTAATGTAATACTGTTCACATGTTAAGACGAATCACAGATAGCTGTTCTTAGAATCAAAACACATAAACGTGAATAAATATATACACGACAAGATGGCTCATCAACCGTTAAAACCTCTATTACTCATAGTGGAAATTATCACAGAATAAACCAGAGAACATTCAAATAAGAACATAGGTTCAGAAAGTTAGAATGCTCTCATAGTTAATGAAACATAGTTGAAAATGAAATAGTTCCCCTTCAACATTGTTCCTTTTATCACATTTGAACATTCCACACAACACCTTCTCCAATAGGCAAAATTTGTAATTTATTATTGTAAAACGAAGTAGTTCCTCTTACAACAAGTGGTTCACAAGTTTCTCCAAGGAAAAAGCCCCAATTATTTCTAACTTTCCTATATTTAAACAAAACAGCAAAACCCTTGGGCTGCCCCAACCGTGTGACCTTTGGGCTCCCCCAACCATTTAATCTCACAAATTTGTCCTTTTGTGAGTGGTTGTGATTCATATAACACATTACACTTTGGATTAATACTTATGAGTACTTCATAAAACAGGACCAGCTTGGTAACTAATGAATCTTTTCCAAGCCTGGGCTTGTGTTTTATCAATTCTGCTTTGTCTTTTATTTGTCTCTTTTAAGATCCCGTTGTTCTAAGAACATCTCTACTTATCACTTTTCAGCCAATTTCCTTCTGCTTTGTCCTTTAGCTATGTCTTCTTTGTAGTAGTAATCTAAAGAATCTTTGAAGTCCATCTGTAGGTAAAAACAAAAATTCATCATTAATTCGGACTACATCTTTTCAACAAATGTAAACCATACTAACAATAAAAATGATCATCAAAATGACGCCCTGTACTGCGCTCTCATCGCAAAAACCTTAAAATGATAGAATATGAAACCTTCGCCACCCATAAGATAAGGTAAAAACACACACAGAACGGGTGAGAAAACCCTCACCGGCAAGAAAAATAAGCATTGGGCAGATAAAAATCCTCATCGGTGAATGGGAAAACTACAAATCAGAAAGTTAGTTCATTACGCAGCCGCAATGGTGAAAGACAAAAAGACTATGGGCTCCACAGCAAATAAAACATATTGGTCAAATCCGTAGTAAAACATCACCGAGTGGAGAATCTATATGGCAGACATTTAGTTCTCTCGGGAGCCACAATGGTGGAATGAAATTAGACTACAGCCTTCAATCAAAGTCATAAAACTTTCTGATATGGCACAAAAGCATCATGAAAATTTTAAGTGTTTCAGAAAATATTAAGGTTGTACATCGGTCTAAAATTTTTGTCTCATCTCCAAAACATCAGCGTCATAGAGATCAAAAACCTTGACTCAAACTTCAACCAACCTTCAATAGCGATAAAACCAAACCATAAAAAATAAAAAATGTTAAGTTCCACAGTCAACAACATTGGTAGAAAATGTATAGACTATGGCTTCCACAATCAAATAAAACATCAGCAGTTGACACTCTATGAGTCGGATGGTTAGTGCATAAAAACGCCGCAACGGTGAAAGACAAAAGACCTATGGCTTCCGCTTTCAATAAAAATTGCAGCAATCAGAAGTTTCAACGACTAAACGCCTGTAATGATGAGCTAAGTGCAGCTGCTGTGTCGGTGACACAAGAAACTAGCCCTCCAATCAATACTCAAAAACCCCTCTGATAACGCAAAGCAATTCAAAATAATAACATCACGGCATCGAAAAACAAAAAGCTATCTCTCAGAAAATTCATTGTTTAGCTTCCGCAACGGAGGCCCTGTAGGGAAATATGGCTCTGATGCATTGTTGAATGACCTCCGAACAACCAAACTAAAATGTTAAGTTCCAAAAGACTTTCGGCTGGGCAGTGATGAAAAAAGTTTATTTCACCTCCGAAACAGTGGCGAAAATGAGAAATAGACTTTCGATATCAATGAAAGAAATCATTCAGATGAAAGGACAACATTTTCAAATCAAACTTTAAATTCCACAACCCAAAGCAATTGCAGACACAAGCAATTTTCCGAAAGGCATGAAAACAGTTGACCTCAAAACAATCCAAACTTGTAGCAGAGGGAAAACAAAAACAGAGTTCATGGATCCAAACAATTTTAGGGAAGATAAAAGTTAAAAGGAGGGTCCAAAATTTCAAAAATTTGGGAAAACAGTTGTAGCTACAACAATTGGCGACTACTTGGTGAACCTAGATCTCTGGACAATTTCTTCCTTAAGTAACAGACTGTTTGACAATAAAACCAACATGTTGAATTCTTCTAGATGTCCGGATTTCCCAAATAAAAAATATATGTACTTTTATCATTGATGATAGTCTAATTTAGGAGAATGGAAACCAATATTTCCAAGTCAAGATAACTCTTTTGAGGCCAGGAAGATGAGTTTCATTTATTACCTCTGTCTTTAGGTAGCTTCCATCTTGGACACCACAGGATTGTAACATATGGTAAACAGAAATATTCATTTGTTCCTCATTCCCATGCCATTTTGCACTTTTTGTGGTTTTGGACTTTTTTTGTCCTTTATGAGTCCTCCTGCGTGCTTTATTTTTGAATTTTTATTCAGGATCCTCTATCCATAGTGTCCTTTTGTGTGACAGATATATTTAATTTCCAACTCACAGATGGAGAGGAACTTTTGGCAATTTTGTACTCATATGATTCAGTAGTTTGTCTTGATACATATTGCTTTCTTAGGAGTTTAGACTCGTATTCGAATTTTGGATTTCAATTCTTGGCATGGGATCATTTATATATAATATACTGTTTACCCTGCTTCCTTTCTGTACACTTGAATTGTACACTTTGCTTTACCATTTGCTGCAAAGGTTTAACAATTTGAGCCGAATCTGGCACAAACCTTCGCACGAAATTTATTGTCCCCATAAATGACTGCATGCCCCTTTTATTATGGGGTAGAGGAATCTGTTCGATAGCTTTGATCCTCTCTAGGTCTATGGAGATCCCTTTATTAGATACCATGTGGCCCAACAACTTACCTTCGGTAATGGAAAACACGCACTTCTTGGGGTTTAGTGAGATACCATATTTTCGACAGTGTTCAAAAATCTGCTTTAGATGAAATGCATGTTCCTCTCTTTTCTTTGAGAATATTGTGATGTCATCGAGGTATACTATAGCACTGCAGCTAATCAGACCATGGAAATCTATGTCCATAGCCCTCTGGAAAGTAGCTCCAGCGTTTATGAGTCCAAAGGGAATCCTTCTATACTCAAACATTCCCCACCTGGTTCTGAATATCGTTTTAATTCTGTCTTCTTCAGCTACTAATACTTGATTGTAGCCTGAGAATCCATCTAATAAAGAGAATAGTTTAGAACTTGAAACCATTTGCAATATCTGCTCCATGGGTGGAACAGGATAATTGTCTTTATCTGAAGCGCGATTTAATTTTCTGAAATCCACACATAGCCTGATTTCTTTGGATTTCTTCCTTACCGGTACCATATTTGAAACCCATTCCGAGTGTCCAACCTTGAAGATAATTCTAGCATCCAATAGTTTCTTAACTTCATTCTGGATTAAAGGTTCTAACTTTGGATGCATTTTCCTTGAAGGCTACTAATAAGGTTTGCTTCTAGATCTGATGGGGATAACATGTTGGATAATATTGGTGTCATATGTCTTCAGATCTTCATACATCCAGGAAAAAAACATCTTTATATTGTTTTAAAAGACTGATAAACTTATTCCTTTCACATGGGGAGCAACATTTTCCCAAATTCACATATTTAGGCCCAATTTTAGTCCCCAAATTAATCAACTCGAACTGTAGAGATGAGCTATGAGTCTTCACATTCGCTGGCCTCCTGAATTTCTCGTTTAAATCAAACATTCACTCCAAGGTCCTGACTCCTTTAGGAATAAAATTATCAAAATTTAGCTCAGCTTGATGTTCTTCATCGTCAATAATTGTCCCTTTGAAGGTCTCATCATTTGTCAAGCATTCTATAATTTTTTGATCATCGTCAAAAACTCGTATATTGGTAATCATATCTAGAAATGAAGGCCTGAAAAGCAATTCAACAGAGCACCAATTATTAGAGGGCACAAGCCTCGTAGCTGAGGTGGCCAACAAGTTAGCTGCTGCATTCTTAACTCTTGGAATCGATACAATGTTAAAAGCATTAAAACATTTAAGTAAATCCCATACTTCATTTTGATAAGCTTTTAAATGAGGATAAATGCAATGTATTTGATTTCGAATTTGTTTTACAATTATTTCAGAATCTCCAAGCACTTTCAGATTTTTTGCCTTTAATTCAATTTCTTTTCTTAGTCCTTGAACTAATGCTTCATATTCAGCTGTGTTATTGGTACATTCAAACTCTAACCTACATGAAAGAAAATGTTTGTTTTTCTTAGGGTCAATCAGGACACAACCAACTCCTGACCCCTCTAAAGTTTTAGAACCATCAAAGAAAAGCATCCAAAAATCATTAATCGCTACTGTGCAAGAATTAACATCTACATCTACATCTAAGTCTACTATTTTACAGTCAATTTCATCAGCCTGTGAAAACTGAAGGAGATTAGGCTGACCATCTGATGTATTACTGGCTTCTTCCACTTGAATTTTCCTGGTTCTAGCTCAATAAATTAATTTCCAAAAACAGAATCCACTGGTTCATTTCTACCTTCAAACTGAGTAACATTATGTTTCATGTGGGGCTCCCTCAAAACTTTAATTTGATTTGGGCTTCCTTTATATGGTAGCCATAGATGTGACCAGTCCGAGGAAAAATATCCATTCAGCTTTGCCAACCAATCTCTACTCAAAACAAGTCCATAAGATTCCAGTATGTCAGCCACCACAATATCAATGAATTGACATACTTTATCATTTGAAGATAAGTGAACAAGAACATCCTCCATTTCCCCAATTACCTTCACATTTGTTCGATCCAGCTGAACGACCCTCTAGGTAGATGGTTTAGGTTGTCCATTTATCTTTTTACAGACCGACAGTGGCATGACATTAACTGATGCCCCTGAGTCTACTAGGTAGTTATGCACGTTGTGGTTGAAAATTTCAAAAGTAAGGACAAAAGGTGGAGTCTTGAATTTAGGCTTACGTCCCATACGTGTTTCATCAATTTATTCTTCTTAGGGCTGATTGTCAGTGGGTAGCCTCTCCTCGGGTATTTCAAGTGCTTTAAATAGCTTTTCTTTCTGCTACGGTACATTGCACATTTCAAATAATGAGATGTTTGCCCTTACCTTTTTGATATCCTCCACAATGTTATAATCCATTTTATGTCCTGTGAGATTCGATTTAACATTATTTATCTTTTCTTCATTGGGCTTAGTAGGCATGTTGATCTGTCTAGGATTTTGACTGGTGATGGTAAATTCTGGAATTTTATTAGCTGAGGAGTTGTTTTGAAATTTATTAAAATTGTTTTGAAGTCTCTTGATCTTCGGGAGCATAAGACTGCTTTCCTTAATCAACCCCTGGCTTCTCGTCAACACATTTGTTTCCAAGATGTCTTCATGTCTTAGATCCTTTCCTTCCTCGGCATCAAACAACGATACACAGTCCCATAAAACCATGGCCTCATCCTCCTATTTTTTTGTTGATTTATTGTTGTCTTTCCCTTCTTCATCGTTGTCTTAAGTTAATTTGGAATCCAAGAGCTGATTCATGACCAATGTCATTTAATTTATCCATTGAGGGAAATTCTTTTCAGAATGGGTTGTTGTTCAAAAGTCCAAAAGTTATCCATTCCTACCTCCATTAAGTTCATAGATGCAGGGCTGTGCGAAAGGGGTTGGGATTGATTGTTATCTTCCTTTTTCTTGTAATAAGGCTTATAGAACTTTTGGGCTTCCTTTTCCTTTTCCAAGTCTATGATTCTGTTAGAGAGCTTCTGCATCATCTTTTCCATTCCTTCGAAATCTAGTGATTGATCCTCTTTAGGCTTAGTAAATAACAAAGCTTTCCTCCCAACATTTTTTCCTCCTGACCGTTCAAAATAATCTTTGATGCTTTCTTTTTCAGCCTCTACTCTCTCCGCTTCTTCATAAGTCTCTTCTAGTGTAGGTTTGGCATTCATTTTGGAAAACATGGCCAACTCGGGTCCTAGAGCTGAGGTATAATATTCAATCAAAACTTTATCCGAGGGTTTGTCAGCTTCAGAAAAATTCTTAAGATAGGCTGCAAATCTTTGGGTAAAACTATGCACCTTGTCTTCTCTTTCTTTCTTTAAGGCACACAGTCCTTTCATGAGAGCAGCATGAGTTTTTTGGGTTGCATATTTACTTCTAAAAATCATTTCAAAGGTATCCCAGTCTGGGATAGAGTTGGCAGGCAAACCAAAATACCATGATGTTGCTGCTCCTTTAAGGGTATGCGGAAAAATCCTGCAAATGACATCCTCATGTTCCCCAGCCCTCAATCCTTCTATTTCCAAGTAAAAACTTTGTAAATGGTCATCCACTAACATTTTCTCATTTGGATCAAACTTGGGAAGCATATTTTCAAAATCGTGAGGTAAGTCATGCAACGAAGGTGTCAAGTTCAGGGGTGATCTAGCTTTCAAAGCCAGTGGTGGATTTGGTGGGTTAGGTGGCTGGTTTACATTTACACCTGCCATGAGTCTAGGTGGAGAGTGAGGAGGTCATGGGATAGGAGTCCGCACAGGTGAACAATAAGGTGTGTTTGGGACTATTTGATTCAAAGGCTGAACAACCTCCTGTAATGCTCCTTCTACTAACTCTTCCAAGTCTCCAACCAACACTGAATCTTCCAAGATGGGACGGTATTTCTTCTTGTATTCTCTTCGGGGTAAATCAAGGATAATGGGTAATCCTCCAATACTCTTTACATAAGTCCAAGTGTGTCTTCTCAGATCATTTACTACTTGGTTGTCCATAGCAAACAAATGTTCTCTATTCTCTTCAGTATTTGGATCAGGAAACAAACCTCTTTCAACACTATCACTGGTGGAGTTATTTTGAGGAAATGGATTTCCTCGGCCGGCCATGCACTGGCGGCCCTCCTTCTAGCACCAAAAATTGTTGAGGCCTGGAAATTCATAGGCAACAACAGTAAGGGATTATCCCTAGTCAATGTTCCAAACTAGCCCGTGATTGTTTGGTGTAGGGAATCTGTCCGGTTTGCGGTCCAACTACCGTAGGTCAAGTAACAAAAACAAAGGGTTTTACCGATTGCACCTCAGTCCACCATATATATTTTTGTATTTTGGAATTTAAGTATGATATACAAATGCCTATCTAAGATGCAGATTGATAAAGAACGCAAGGAGTGGTCACAATGTGATGCGTAGGTTCTTACCTCTCGTCTTAGACTCTCTCACATCTAAATCACACACAATTAGAAAAAACAACACTAACTAAGCGGTCCCTATGGAGCAAGATATTAATTCATGAGTAATGTAATATTGTTCACATGTTAAGATAAATCACAGATAGCTGTTCTTAGAATCAAAACACATAAAAGTGAATAAATATATACATGACAAGATGGCTCATCAACCGTTAAAACCTCCATTACTCATAGTGGAAATTATCACAAAATAAACCAGAGAACATTCAAATAAGAACATAGGTTCAGAAAGTTAGAACGCTCTCACATTTAATGAAACATAGTTGAAAACGAAATAGTTCCCCTTCAACATTGTTCATTTTATCACATTTGAAAATTCCACACAGCACCTTCTCCAACAGGCAAAATTTTTAATTTATTATTGTAAAACAAATTAGTTCCTCTTACAACAAGTGGTTCACAAGATTCTCCAGGGAAAAAGCCCCAATTCCTTCTAACTTTCCTATATTTAAACAAAACAGCAAAACCCTTGGGCTCCCCCAACTGTTTAATCTCACAAATTTGTCCTTTTGTCAGTTCTTATGATTCATAAAATGCATTACACTTTGGATTAAGAATTATGAGTGCTTCATAAAACAAGACCAGCTTGGTAACTAATGAATCTTTTCCAAGCTCGGGCCCCTGTTTTATCAATTCTGCTTTGTCTTTTATTTGTCCCTTTTAAGATCCTGTTGATCTCAGAACATCTCTACTTATCACTTTTCAGCCAACTTCCTTCTGCTTTGTCATTTAGCTATGTAATCTTTGCAACAGTAATCTGAAGAATCTTCTAAGTCCATCTGCAGTTAAAAACAAAAATTCATCATTAATTCGGACTGCATCTTTTCAACAAATGTAAACCATACTAACAATAAAAATGATCATCAAAATGAGGCTTTGTACTACACTCTCGTTGCGAAAACCTTAAAATGATAGAATATGAAACCTCCGCCACCCATAAGATAAGGTAAAAACACACAAAAAACGGGTGGGAAAACCCACAATGGTGGGAAAAATAAGCATCGGGCAGATAAAAATCCTCATCGGTGAATGGGAAAACTAGAATTTGGAAAGTTAGTTCATTACACAGCTTCAATGGTGAAAGACAGAAAGACTACGGGCTCCGCGGCAAGTAAAACATATCGGCAAAAACCGTAACAAAACATCGACGTCATAGAGATCAAAAACCCTGACTCAAACTTCAACCAACCTTCGACAGCGATAAAACCAAACCATCAAAAATAAAAAATGTTAAGTTCCACAGTCAACAGTATTGGTAGAAAATGTATAGACTATGGCTTCCACAATCAAATAAAACATCGGTGGTTGACACTCTATGAGTTGGATGGTTAGTGCATAAAAACGCCGCACCAGTGAAAGACAAAAGAACTATGGCTTCCACTTTCAATAAAAACTGTAGCAATCAAAAGTTTCAATGAATAAAAAGCCTGCGATGATGAGCTAAATGCAACTGCTGTGTCAGTGACACAAGAAACTAGCCCTTCGATTAATACTCGAAAACCCCTCCGATAATGCAAAGCAAGTCAAAATAATAACATCACGGCATCGAAAAAGAAAAAGCTATCCATTAGAAAATTCATCGTTCAGCTTTTGCAATGGAGGCCCCGTAGGGAAATATGGCTCCGATGCACTGTTGAATGACCTCCGAACAACCAAACTAAAATTTTAAGTTCACCTCCGAACAACCAAATGAAAATTTTTTGTTTCACCTCCGAAACAGCGGCGAAAACGAGAAATAGACTTCCGATATCAATGAAAGAAATCATTCAGATCAAAGGACAACATTTTCAAATCAAACTTTAAATTCCACAACCCAAAGCAGTTGCAGACACAAGCAATTTTCTGAAAAGCATGAAAATAGTTGACCTCAAAACAATCCAAACTTGTAGCAGAGGGAAAACAAAAACAGATTTCATGGATCCAAACAATTTTAGGCAAGATAATTGTTAAAAGGAGGGTCCAAAATTTCAAAAATTTGGGAAAACAGTTGCAGCTACAACAGGTACGTAAACCAAAGTAATTCTCGGGAAAAGGCCCCAAAAATTATTTGTTAAACATGAGATGATGGTCTCATTATAAGATAGAGGATAGAATCTTGAGGCTGAAGCTATGAGGGGTGTCTCAAATAAACTCCGGGTGACTCTAACTAGAAACTAATGGTGTTGCCCCTAATGGGGTTCTCTGATTTGTGGTAAAAATGTTGCAAAACAAAAAAGGAAAAAAAAATGACTCGTTGGTGATGTTAAGCATAAAATATCTTGAGGTAGAGCCCGTTACGGAGGTTCTCCAAGAGTTGTCCATCAGATTCAATAAGGGTGTATGCCCCTTTTCTGAGGAAATGGTGGATGACATATGGGCCGTACCACATTGAATCGAACTTGCCTTTTCCCAACTTATCATTGGGTTGGTCATAAACCAAAACCATATCACCTTCGCTAAAGGTACACGGGTGGACATGGGAGTCATAATGGGATTTTTAACGTGTTTTGGCTACTTCGATGGCTTGGAGGGAAGCCCGACGGTCTTCTATGTTTTTCTTAAGCTGGAGGAGTCGTTCTTCTAAAGGTGAAGTGTCAGGAAGGAGTTCTACTATGAGGTGAAGTGATGGGATCTGACACTCTATAAGGAGTATTGATTTAATGCCGTGTACTAAGAAGAAGGGGGTGAAACTGATTGTGGATTTTTTGGATGTGCGGTAAGCCCATAGGGAGAAAAACAACATGTGTTTCTAGTTGTTTTTGTGGTTTTCTACCATCCTTTGGAGCATTGTCTTAATGATTTTGTTGACTTCTTTGACTTGGCCATTTCCTTGGGGGTAGTAGAAAGATGAGTATTGGCGTTTGAATTTCAATATGGTTTAAAGCTCATTCCAAATGACATATTCAAAGTTTTTAGCATAGTCTAAGACCAATTGTTTGGGGACACCAAATCGTGAAATGACGTGCTTAAAGAAGAAATGTGTTGCCATTTCAATTTTGCAATTAAATGTGGGCATGGCCTCGACCCACTTAGTGAAGTAATCAAATACCATAATGATGTATTTTTGACCATTGGCCGAGGCTGGGTTGATTATCATGAAGTCGATTTCCCATTTGCAAAAGGGTCTGACTGTGACAATGGGTTGTAATGGTGCAGGGGGGGTTCTTGCCTTTGGGGAAAAGAGCTGACAGCTATGACAATGCTTGACTGCCTCTATGTAATCAGTGAAGATGGAAGGCTAGAAGTAGCTGGCATGTAGAATCATCTTGGTGGTTGCGAGACCTAAAAGGTGGCCACCGCAGGATCCACTATGACAGTCATTGAGGACTATCTCGACCTTGTCGCGGGTGAGACAATGACATAGGATGGTATCAATTCCTCAATGATATATAACATCTCCAATTAGAAGATGGAAAGTGGCTTGATGTCAAAGGAATTGCTTGTCCTCATGGTTTAAGTGGGCTGCAAAATTCTGTGTCCGTAAATATAGAAGGATGCCCCCATACCATGGGTCCCTCATGGATATGACAAATAGGAAATCATCAGGGAGGTCATCCTTGGGTGGAGGTGATGTGGTCAATGGGAGTATATATTTCATGAGCGCATCCAGCATGAGTGCCTTTGTGCTTTTCGGGGAAACAAACTCCAAGTCAAACTCTTGGAGGATGACTACCCACTTGGCTGCACGACCTTGTAGAAGGCAATGGCTTAAGAGATACCGCATTTGGTTGGAATCAGCAACTACACAGGTACGGTTTTAAATGATGTAGTGGCATAAATTCTAAGCCGATAAAACGATGGCTAGGGCCAATTTCTCCTCGGGTGAATATTGTAGTTGGGGACCTGTCAGCTTCTAGCTGATGTAATAAATCACGTGCTCTTGGTAAGAATCATGTAGAAGGAGCAAGTCGACGAAGTCGACTTGAACAAAGACCGACGTAGTCGATCAACCGACTAAGTCAATGGGACGACTTAGTCGATCAGCCGACTAAGTCGATGGTACAACTTAGTTGATCAGCCGACTAAGTCGATGGGACGACTTAGTCGATCAGCCGACTAAGTCGATGGGACGACTTAGTCGGCTGATCGACTAAGTTGGCCCATTGACTTAGTCAGCTGATCGACTAAGTCGGCCCATCGACTTAGTTGGCTGATCGACTAAGTCGGTCTTCGTTCAAGTCGACTTCGTCAGTCGACTTGCTCCTTCTACACATCATCTTCCTAGACCAAGACTCCAACAATGGCACTCTCCGAGGCTGACACATAAACAGTGAAGTCTCAAGTGAAGTCTGGTTCGAAGAGTAATGGTGCAGAAGCCAGGGATTTCTTGAGTGCATCAAATGATTCCTATGCTTGTTGATCCCAAACAAAGCGGACTTTTGTGCAGAGTAGGCATATGAATCTGTGGGATTTTGTTGCATACTCTGGTACAAAGTGGCAAAGGAAGTTAGCCTTTCCTTGGAGGCTCTGCAGTTGGTGTTGAGTTTGTGGTGTAGGGAGATCAAGGATAGCTTGAAATTTGATAGGGTAAACCATTATCCCTTTGTGGGATATGATGAACATGAGTGGATGGCCTGCTAGGACACAAAAATGCACTTTAGGGGGTTCAAGCAAATTTTGTACTTGTGTCATCGGAAAAAGACTTTCCGCAAGTTGTCTATATGTTTTTCTTGTTTTCATGATCGAGCGGTAAGGTCTTCCAGGTAGACCAATATGATGTGGATGAGGTCATGGAAACAATATGTCATGAAACGCTGGAAGGTGGATCCAATGTTCTTTAAAACAAAGGGAATTACTCGATATGCGAATGTGCCCCATGAGGTTGTGAATGCAGTCTTGTAACGATCTTCTTTCCGGATCTAAGTTTGGTTGTATCTGGAAAAGTCATCCATGAAGGAAAAGACCTCATGTCCAGTGCACGCATCAATGAAGGGTGTTTGGAAGTTGTCTTTGGGACATGCCCAATTTAGATCATGGAATTTTGTGCAAATGTGGATGGTACCCTATTTTTTATTAACAGGTATAGGATTTGAAACCCAGGTGGTGTAAGCAATGGGGTAAATGAAGCTGGTTGTGCGTAGCTTCTCAATTTTGGCTTTGACTGTGGCAGCTTTGGAAGGATGGATGGGTCGTTGCTTTTGGCGCATGGGGGCCACATCGAGCCATTTGTTGATGTGGTGCTCTACTATGGATGGATCCAACTCAGGCATTTCAGTGTAGGACAAAGCGAAGATGTCACAAAATTCTTGGAATAGTACTTTGTAAGAAGCGACTTCTTTCAAGGAGCAAGATGCCCCCAACATGATTTCCTCAACAATATTAGGATTGGTTGAGATGTTGATTTTAATGGTTGGTGATATTTTGGCCATGTTCC
Organism: Pseudotsuga menziesii; assembly: GCA_001517045.1. Classification (NCBI taxonomy): domain Eukaryota; kingdom Viridiplantae; phylum Streptophyta; class Pinopsida; order Pinales; family Pinaceae; genus Pseudotsuga; species Pseudotsuga menziesii. Next base: position 14,958 of record LPNX011021866.1, read on the forward strand.
CTTCTTTGAAGGTATCTGGTGCCGGAATGGGATTTTTAAACTAGGCGACTTTTCCATGAATGAAATCCATTGTTTCAACAGAAAACTGGTCAGACTGCGATACAAGTTCTTTGGGGAGGAAGACCAAGTGGTGGTTCATGTTGTCCCAAGGGTATTCTAGAGTAATTAAGGCTTCAAGTATCTCCTCATAGTTGCAAAAGAAATGAAGAGACAGGTCTGATGGGCCATCGGTGATGGTGGAGATAAGAGGGTTTGTGGAACTGGACATCATGTAAATGGACATGGTTTTTGAAGAAGGAGGTGGGGGATGGAATTCTTCAATTAGAGTGATCTCAGACTCAAGGGCATGTTGTTGAAGGTTGGCTAAGGATGTTCAAAAATCAGACAAGTCCTGGTAGTGGTGAGAATAGTGTCCATACAATCCACAAAGGGAGCAAGCATGGTTTTTTCTCAACGACTTGTTTGGCACTATTGGCCCACTTGGGAGCTTAACCATGGGGATGTTTTCTATTGTATCCATGGCATCCAAATGCGTGCATATTATGGGAAACTCAGGGAATTTTTGAGTTGCATGGCCCTATTATTTATAGATGACACAAGGCATGATCTGTCAAGGTTCAGTGGTGGCTTTCACATTTTTTCCCTTGGCCCTTTTTGGGTGGGACGATGTGGGTGTGGGTGCAGTGGTTTGGTTTTACGGGCCAGGTGGAGGTTGAAATTCAATTAAAATGGGTTGCATGGGGGTTAAGACTACTTGGGGCATTAGGGGTTGGGCCAGTGAATCGAGGTACCACATGAGAATCCCTAATGTAAAATTGGGTAAGTTAAGGGTAGCCATTACTAGCTTACTCATGAGACTAGGTGGGGGAAATAGGAAGGGAATTGTGTGGACTGGGGAGGAGCACAAATAACTCCCTGATAGTTGTATGTGGAGATGGGGTTGTCGTTGTAGCTGAGAATAATGCTGTGGCTACAGATGATGTTGCGGTTGCGAATGATGTTGAGCTGCGGATGATGTTGTGGCTATTGTTGGGGATGAGACTGCGGTTGATGTTTAGGTGCAGTAGTGCTATATGAGAGCATGCACAAATCCATAGTCTCATTTGGTGTCGGTGGTGGTGACACTAAGGGGAATGAAGTTGTCATGGTGGTATCGGCAAACAAACCAAGGCCCACATTCAATAATGGGGAGGTTGGTATGTTTTCCACCATGGTGTTGGCCACAAGGATAACATTGGCTGGTGCGGTTAGCCCTTGCAGATTGATTGTATTGATCGTAGGGATAACATTGGCTGGTGCAGTTAGCCTTATGGATCGTGATAAGTTAATTGGTCAACCATCACTATTTTCCCATCACAAGGGAGCATCATGAGATGGAAAATAGTTGATGCTATGACTCTCATGGCGTACATATAACTTCTCCCAAGGAGAAGATTATAGTCTAACTGAGCATTAACAACCTCTATGTCAGTCAATATTGTTTTCTCGACTAATGTGATGGGAATGTGTGAAAGAATACCTTGGGCTTTAGTGGGGTGGACATCATAATCCCGTAGAGTAGTAGTGGATGGTTGCAGAATTGGGGATCCAAGATTCTGCCTAACTAAGGTTGACATAACACACATGGATGCCCCCTTGTCCACGATGCACTGGTGCATGATTAAATTCTGAATGGATACTAGGATTTGGAAGGCAATGGTTGATGGTATCCATGGTTCTCCGTTCTTTGTGTCAAATGTGATCAACTTAGATTCAAAGGGGTCTACAACACCGAGGGCGGCTAGTAAGGCTTTCCGCTGTGTTGGGAAATTTTTAAGTACCCTAAGAGTAGACATAGCCGTAGGTGTTTGGGCCAAGTCATCCACAATGTTGTAGCTTACAATAGCTCTAGCTATGATGTTGTTGGCAACCTACCCTATGGGGGGCTGTGGGGGAAAACAGGGTAAATGAAGAGGTGTATTGGTTGTTTTGGACATGGATGTCATTGATGGGTTAACGGGTTTGGTGTTAGTTCTGTATCGATTCGTTTGGTGTGTAAATTGACCTCTTCAGTTGTCAAGGCTAGTAGGTGGTGAACACCTGTTTCTATTGTCGAAGGTGCACCTAGGGCGGTGGGATTGGGTTGGGGAGCAGGTGTAGTGCTACCAATCCTTGGACTGGTAATGGGTTTTGGAGAACCATGGGTGGAGGTCCTGGTGGTGCTAGTTTGGGTGGAGCTGGGGTTGTCATATTGGTACATGCTAAACTTCATTATGAATGGCCTGCTTATCATGACCCATAAGTGGCACTCGTGTGTATAGTACCCGTAGATCTCGCATAGTTTGCATGGATGATTCATGCGTAATGGAGTGTTGTGTCTAGGTTTGTTTGGTTGCTGGGGGTTTTGAGCTGGCCAGTTCGCCTCAGCATTGTTGGGAGGATTTGGTTGTTGACTGCCTCTTAATGGTTGGTTGTTTCCTTGATTCCTTGCTCAGTTGTTTTTGGATTGCCCTTGTTGGTTATTAGGGGCCGGTTGGGTGGGACGGTTTTGTTATGCAAACACTTGTCCCAAAGGAGCAGGAAGAACTGGGGCGGGGGTTTGAGTGGCTTGCACTGGTGGTACATAGTAGACTTGGGGGGATTTGGGTGCTACAAATGTGGGAATCTATCCCACATATTTTTTTTTGGCCAGGTAGGTGCATGGGTCTGCTGCTATGGTGAAGGTTGTGCATAAGAGGTTGTAGCTCCGAACTGGGACGCCATTCTTGCATAGTTAGGAACTTGGTTTGGGTAGGAAATTCTATGGTATTTATTGGTTGTAGTGACATTATAGGTGGTGTTGGGTGGTGTTGTGATTGATGGGAGACAAAACCTATGATGCCATCTACGATATGGGATGCCCCCGGTGCATCATGGTAGGAAGTGCCTACACGAGGAGCATATGGAATGATGGTGTAAAGGTATCCAGACTATGTGTAAATGAGATCAAATTGTTGGGCCTTCAAGATGGCCTCTTCCTCTATTTAGGGATGTTCGAAGGAAACATCCTTGGCTATAGGTGGCAGTAATTTTTTCAAGAACCAGTCTAGGAAGATCCTGTCATCAAGCTTGATCTTACACCAGCTGCAACATCGCCTCCACTCATGGATGTGGTCTGTGATGTGGGTCGCAGTGTTTTGGTGCTAAGATAGCAAGATTTACACTCCTCCATCATATCTGATGGGGATATGGAAATACTGCAGGAACATAAAGGCCAAGGATTTGAATTTTGGATACTTGGCTTGTGGTAGCTCAATGTACCACTTAGTTGCAGCACTTATGAGGGTGCGTTGGAATAGTATGAGTCTGATCAAATCATTTACGATGTTGTTTGATGAATGCCATAGGTTAAACATCATGGTATGGTTTTGGGGGCGCTCCCTTACCTTCCCGTCAAACTTATGGATGTCTAAGGGGAGCTTGGTTGGCATGGGAGGCCAAAAGGTTTGGTGATAGATGGGATCATTGGTCAACCTAGACAAGTTAGGTAGGTTGAGGTGTGCCACTAAAGGGAGGTTTGACCCAAGGTTGATGTGTGACGTACCAATAATGGTGGTGTGGTTTAAAGGAACATGATGTACTTGCACAACTTGGGGTACTTGTGGCATAGTTGTGGAAAAGCCATTGTCCCTAGGTATGGTAAGTGGGACAGTGTGAGCGAAAAGGCCACTAACCCCAGGTATGATAGGAGGGATAGTGTGAGTGGAAGTACCACTGCCCCCATGTATGATAGGCTGGAAAGTTTGATTGGTTGGTGCAGGTGGAGGGAGTTGAGTTAGGAAAGTCTACATGGCAGTACTAGGACCATCTGCAAGGGTGTTGGTGGTGGTGTGAGGTATGGAGATGGGTCCACTGCCAATCACCAAGATGGAAAGTGGATTCTATAGAAATTCTGACCAGCAATAGATTAATTTTACTCACAACAAATTACAATTGATCATGCAAAATTGTCAACAATGGAGACTGAAAATGGAGCTGTAACACAAAATTATATTAACTCAGTGTACAATATCCAACCCTGTAATATCATAGGCTACTGAATAAATAGAATACATGAAGAAATTGAATGCATGAGGAAGTATCCAAATCTGGCATAAAGCAGGCTTACCCAAAATAGGCAAATCCCCCATAGGTGTAAAAAGCTGATCCCAAATCTGTCATGAGGCTCACGAATTGGAAAGGGCGCATGGGCAAGCTAATGAGTGCTGAAATGGCAGCTCATACATGCTTTTTCATGGAGGAAAGAGTGGAGGATGAAAGGGGAATAAAACAGGTTCACCTCACCTAGTCTTGCTTTCCTTATGTGCTTTAAAAACTGAAAAAGCAGTCAACAAAGCAGAAAAAGAAGAAGGGCACCTAGGAGTCCAGGAATAAAGCAGATTTGATTCCTAAGGCTTTCCCAAGCACTACATGAGTCAAAGATGGAAATTTTGACCTCTATGGATAGGCAGTTAGCAACTTGCACATGGTGGGACTCATGTACTAGGCAAATAAGACAAAAATAAATGAATTAATGTCTAAGTGGATAATACTATGGGTTTGATTATTCTAACACCCCCCCTTAAGCCTGAATTTATAAGTAATAAATCAAAATATAGGGCATAGCAACAAGGCTTAGTCACCCTTTTACATACTGCAAGTCCATATGAACCAAGGAAAGAGGCAAAACCAACTTGGGAAAATCCTCCCTTAAACATGTACTGTAAAACAAAATTGTAGAATCTTGTCTCCACTCATGCTTTGACAGCATGATCAGCAATCCCCAGCAGTGATTTGAGATTGTTGAAGGTATTCTCACAAAATGCTTTGGTGAAGATATCAGCTACTTGTTCTGAAGATGAACAGAAGAGTAGATGAATGGTGCCATCATGCACAAGCTCTCTGATGTAGTGCATGTGAATCTCAACGTGTCTGGTTCTCTGCTTCTAAACTAGATCTTTGCAGATTTGAATGGTACTCTGGTTATCACAATAGATGGTAGTTGAGTACTCAGATTCGAAACCACACTCTCCAAGTAAACCCTGCAACCATAAACACTGAGTTGCTGCATTAACAACTCCTCTGTACTCAGCTTCTGTAGATGAGAGTGCAATGGCACTCTGTTTCTTGCTTGACCAGCTGATTGGCCCTTCTGCAAGCATGAACACATACCCTGAAGTGGACTTCCTGTCTGTGCTATCACCTGCCCAATCACTGTCAGTAAAACCAATTAACTCAAGTTCAAAATTGGATTTATAGAAAATCCCATGTGTCCTTGTTCCCTGAAAAAAGCTAAGGATCCTCTTGGCTGCTTTCCAATGGATCTCATGGGGCTGATCCATGAATCTAGAAGCAACACTGACTGCATAACAAATATCAGGTTGAGTATGTGTCAAATACAATAAACATCCAATCAACTGTCTATACAAAGTGTTGTTTACCATCAGTGGAGAATCATCTTCCTCCAGCTTCACTCCTGAAAGGAAAGGAGTTTTGCTTGCTTTGCAATCTTGAATTCTGAATTTGATCAGCAAATCCAAGGCATATTTGGACTGGTGCACCTTGGTTCCAGCTTTGGTTTGAGCAATCTCAAGCCCCAGAAATTAACTTAAGATCCCCAAATCTGTCATGGAGAAGGCTTGGTTCATAGCTCCTTTTAGGGAAGCAATATCAGCCTGTGAGCTTCCTATAATGAGGAGGTCATCAACATATAACACAATGATCATCAATGAACCATTAATTACCTTCATATAGACATTCGAATCTGATTTGCACCGAACAAAATTCAGAGATAGCAAGAAGCTATCTATCTTGGCATACCAAGCCCTGGGGGCTTGCTTTAGCCCATACAATGACTTTCTCAACCTGCACACAAGAGAATGGTCAGTAGAAAAAACTTGGGGCTGCTGCATATATATCTCCTCAGTGAGATCACCATTTAGAAAGGCACATTTTACATCCATATGATGTACATCCCATTGCCTTGATGCTGCAATGGCTAGAGCTAGCCTGATTGAATCCATCTTTGCCACTGGGGCAAAAGTCTCATTGTAATCAATGCCATGAACCTGTGAGTAGCATTTAGCTACCAATATAGCATTGTACTTCAGTGGTGAACCATCAGCAGAAAATTTTGTCTTATAGACCCACTTACACTCTACTAGTTTTCTCCCTGGAGGAAGATCCACTAGCTCCCATGTGTTGCTCTTCTGTAGCGAGTTGAACTCCTCATTCATGGAAGCTTGCCATATTGGATCTCCTGCTGCTTATTCATATGTTTGAGTATCAGAATCCACCATCAAATAGCATTTTTCAGCAAACTCAGGATCCTTCATGCACAGACCACTCTCAAATTGAGATCTATTCCTCCTTGGGTCATTGGGATCCACAGCTAACTGTCCTGCTGCATGTAGTGTCTTGGCTGCCCATTTTGGCCTTGTGGGGCTGTTTGGGTCTGAAATAAAACCATATCCATCATACAAATCAGAATCAGCATGTTCAACAAACTCTTTACTTACTTCTTGAGGTTCAGGTGGTGAAGAGGCTTCACCAATCTCCACTTCTGCAAGGGGTTCTTCTTCAAACTGAACACACCTTTCAATGAAGGCTTTGTTTGTACTCAAGTTGATCAAATTGTACCCTTTTGAATCTTTAGAGTATCCCACAAAAAGACACTCTTGGCTTTGGGGCTGCAAAGCCTTCCTCTTCTTTGTCGGGATTCTAGCCCATGCCTTCGAGCCAAAAATCCTGAAATGGGTCACATCTGGCTTGTGCCCACTCCATGCTTCGAAGGGAGTGATGCCATCCAATTGTTTGTGAGGCACCCTATTCTGAATATAGGCTGCACAGTTGATAGCTTCGGCCCAGTACTTTGGTGGCAAAGTTTTGGCCTCCATCATGCATGTTGCCATCTCCTTCAGCGATCTGTTCTTCCTCTCAGCAACACCATTTTGCTGTGGTGTGTAAGGGATAGAATGCTGCATCTGAATACCTGCATCTGCACAATAGTTAATAAACTCAGTCTTGACATACTCACCACCATTGTCAGACCTGAGTACCTTGAGTTTTCTTCCACACTGGTTTTCAACCAAAGCCTTGAAGACTTTGAATAGGCCAAAAACTTCTGACTTGTGTTTCATGAAGTGAACCCAACAATACCTGGAAAAATCATCAATAAAGGTCAATGCATATTTGGCCTGACTCATGGACATATGAGGGAATGGGCCAGCAACATCACTGTGAATCAGTTCGAGGGGTGCAGAGGTTCTCTCATGACTGGATTTCTCAAATTTGTGCTCTGGGTGTTTTCCTAGGATACAGACTTGGCATACTCCTTTGGAAAATTTTATCTTGGGCAACCCTATGACCATATCTTTCTCACTAAGATCAGACAAATACTTGTAATTTAAATGGCCAAATCTTCCATGCCATAGCTTGCTAGCTTCATTAGCATGGATACGAAGAGCAGAGGGGTTTGAGTAAGGTAGGAAGTGTGAAAACATGTATACCTTTTGGGCATGATTCGATACTCCTTTTGCAATAATTCTTCCACTTGAGATTTCTGTGATCTCAACTTCATCTGGTGAGAATATGAATTTCTTAGGAAACCCAGTGTGGGTCATCTGGTACACTGATAGAAGGTTGGAGGCGAGACCAAGGACATACAGCACATTGTTGAAGTTACCATGATCAAGTTCTATCCTTCCTTTGCCTTTGCTTTCAGTGAGAGAGTCATCTCCCAGTACAATAGATGGTCCTTTTGACATATCCAGTGAGGAGAAGGCCTCCTTAGTCGAAACCATGTGTCTTAAAGCTCCAGAATCTATGATAAAACTGGGTGAGCTTGATGTGCCAGCAACTAGAGCATGAACTCTCTCTCTGTCATCGGAACTTGATCCTCCTTCTCTCTTCTTTGAGCTTTCTGGAAGGGAGATGCCATTCTTCTCCAGGATATTGGTCAGCATATCAATCTACTTTTTCATACAAGAGCTTTCAGTGTGATTTCCCTTCGAACAGTATGAGCACTTGTTCATTTCACCTTTGTTTTTCTTCTTCTGGGTATTTTTCTTGGGACCTTGTTGATCCTCTCGAGACTGCTTCTTGTCTCTTCCTTTCTCAGGTGTCTTTTTAGCTTTCTTCTTGCTTTTTGAATCCACCTTCGAATCTCCAGCAATCAAAGCTTGATCTTTGGATGGTTTGATGGTGCCCATCATCACCAGCTTGTCTTGTTCTTATGTGAGAGATTCCATGAAATCTGCAAGGCTGGGCATCTTCCAGGTTCGAGCTGTGAGTTTTGTGGCATAGAAGGTCGAAACAAAGACTGAGTAGTCAGGTCCTAACTTCGAGAGGATGGCCAATACGAGCTGATCATCTTTCTTTTCAATACCACACTGTTTTAGCTACAAAACTAGTGCTTTGAACTTGGAGAAGTATAGCTGCAGTGATTCAAAATTACTGGGACTCAGGGAAATTAGCTCATTTTTGATCTGGTGTCCCCTCATCTCATCTGTCTTTCCGAAGAGTTCAGAAATTTTCTCCCATACTTGATCCGGTGAAGTTAATCCATCGAGATGGAAAAGGAGGTCTCGGAAAATACTGAGACATACGAGGCCATAGGCCTCATCTCTCTGATTGTGCCATTTGATCTTCTCTGCAGTAGCATTGGGCTCTGCTTCTGTAGCCATAGTCACCCTCTAGAGGAATTTTTCTCTCAACAAGCTCTCCATCTCTGCTTTCCATTCAAAATAGTTGAAGGGAGTGAGGATAGTTTTCTATGAATCCATAGCTTTAGAAAATTTGTCCCGGCTGTCAGTAGAAGGCTCCCAGTCTTGATGTTGAACCTGCAAAACAATTTTTGAAGGAGAGTAAGAACCTACAATGGCTTTGATACCATGTAGAAATTCTGACCAGAAATAGATTAATTTCACTCACAACAAATTACAATTGATCATGCAAAATTGTCAACAATGGAGACTGAAAATGGAGCTGTAACACAAAATTATACTAACTTAGTGTACAATAGCCAACCCTGTAATATCATAGGCTGCTAAATAAATAGAATACATGAAGAAATTGAATGCATGAGGAAGCATCCAAATCTAGCATAAAGCAGGCTTACCCAAAATAGGCAAATCCCCCATAGGTGTAAAAAGCTGATCCCAAATCTATCAGGAGGCTCACGAATTGGCAAGGGTGCATGGGCAAGATAATGAGTGGTGAAATGGCAGCTCATACATGCTTTTGCATGGAGGAAAGAGTGGAGGATGAAAGGGGAATAAAACAGGTTCACCTCACCTAGTCTTTCTTTCCTTATGTGCTTTAAAAACTGAAAAAGCAATCAACAAAGCAGAAAAAGCAGAAGGGCACCTAGGAGGCCAAGAATAAAGAAGATTTGATTCCTAAGTCTTTCCCAAGTGCTACATGAGTCAAAGATGGCAAGTTTGACCTCTATGGATAGGCAATTAGCAACTTGCACAAGGTGGGACTCATGTACTAGGCAAATAAGACAAAAAGAAATGAATTAATGTCTAAGTGGGTAATACTATGGGTTTGATTATTCTAACAGATTCCGGTTTGCACCAGCCATGGGGCTAGATGGTGCAATGTGTAAATATGGCTCAGATTGATATGATTATGAGTGTGAGTCAGAGGCTCTGTGGCTTTCTGAAGTTGTAGAGGGTCATCGAGAATGATCTCAATAGTGTTGGTTCAAGGAACCGAACTGTGGTGGATCACCTCTTAGGCGTGAATAAGAGCCTGGGGGACCAATTGTGTCTAGTTGGTAGATCAGGTGGTGAAATATGGTAGTGAAATTCTGGACCGTGGTTTCAGTGGCTCCATATTGGCTTTCAGGTGGTCACTCAGCTACCAAGACTGCCGGGAGACAACGCTTGTCTTTTTCCTCATGGGTGTGCTGGTCAATCGGTATAGGTTGTTTCCCATTTACTTGGCAATTCCTCTTAGTGGCCAGCTACTTTGGGATTCCCATGGTACTCCTCACAATGATTTTCAAGGCTAAGTTGAAGTACTTCCCGTGATTAAGGTAGTCAAAGACTTATGTCCTCAAAGACTGCAAGTGTTTGAATTAGTGTAAATTAATAGATTTTAATGGCTGGCTTAGCGTCATAAACTGAGTTTGGTTATCTTACTTGGTATGGTTGTTGGGAAATAGGGAAGACCCGGGTTTTGTACCTTATACTTCGCACCAAAAAAAGACCCACAGTGTTGGCCCTTTCAGCAACAATCTGTGAATAGGTTGCAGTCTCACCCGAAACATCTATGGGGTGCCGTAGAATTAGGTTTCTGCAAGCAGAAGAGGGATATTACTGTACCTTTAGATTTTAATAAATTATAATTACTCAGCACAATACTTCGACATTCACATATAAATTCGCAGTTAGATAAACACACAGTGACTTGCTCAACCCTTACTGGGAATTCATAGCGAAGCTATTAATTAAGCAGCGATCTTAATTATCAGATATATCTATATCTATTAATGCATAAAAGAACATAACAGAAATCACACAAGAACCACAACACCAGATATAACGTGGTTCACCCCCAGTGTAGGGGCTACGTCCACAGAACTGTGTTTATTCAACCCTTTACAAAATCACAGTTTTGATCTATGCACTCAGCTGCAGATCCCTTCAAGTCCTTAAAGCCATGTACACAGCTACAGGCCTTTGCGCACACAGCTGCAGATCTTCTTAATCACTTACAAAACCCTCTGCGCACACAGCTGCAGAGGTCATCCACGCACACAACTGGGACTTAACCTTTTCTTACAAAAATAGCCTTAGCTTTGCAGCAATTCCTTATACATAAAAGCCTAACCTGACTTATTTACAGGAGTGCCTATTTATACAGCGCACTATTACAAAACCATGGACTTAAACCATGGGCACCCCGAACCCTAAACCCTGGACGTAAACCATGGGTTAATTACAAAAAGAGGTCTTTGAATCCACCCTGACACCCCTAAGACTATTTTGAGCCATAACTCCACTTACAAGCTTCCACAAAACCCGCAAAGTTACCAAAACTAAAGATCCTTAAGGTACTCATCCCAACAGGCCCCTAAGACTCACTAGTGGCCCGTCCCGGGACACTCTGCTGGTCTTCTGGTAGGTGAACTTTGTCAGCAAGGATAGCGTACTACTTGTTGAGACCACGCATAATATTGTCGGCAGCTTGCTCCTTTTCGACCAACTCCTGCAGTACCTCGATTGATGCTTCACTGACCTTTTTCTGTGCAAATGCATCATATTCGTTCAGAACTTTAAGTTGTGTGTCCAAAGCAGTACTCAACTCGAGAGCTTCTCTGATAAGTGGCTGCATAGACTTTTCCACTTTTGTTGCCTTTGCTCTACACGACTCAATTTCGTGCTGGAGTTCGTTACTTTGCTTTAACTTGAGCATTTTCTCCATGGGTGGTAGAGTCTTAATTGCTGCTTTTACTGCATCCAATTCTGCCTATCCCTGCCGAATGGTTTCTTGTAGCTGTCCAATTCTTGGATGTTCCTGCAGGGTGGTCCAGGTATCAACACTGTCTTCTAACAGCTTTGATGCACTGCTCGCAATATCTAAAATTTTTGCTGCAGACGCTTGAATGTCTACGCGGTGTTGTTCTTTGACCTCAGGTGGACTTTCTGGAGTGATGCAAAGTTGAAGCTCCGCAATCTGAGTCTCATGTTATAGTTTGAGCTTCTCAATTTCACTGTGGGACTGCTGTGCGTAGTCTTTCAACCTGACTAGTCTTTGTTTTGGCTCTTCTACCAGCTGTACGTCGAAGTCAGGAAGACTTCGACAGGCTTCATCCAAAACTCGGACCAGTGTAATCCGCTTACGTTCTGCATCCCTCTTTCGCTGCTCCACTACTTCCAGCTGCGCTATGAGGCTATCATTTTTCTTCCTAGTATCATCCAACTACATTTGTGAATAATGGTCTCGGGCCTAGATTTCCTTTGCGATAGCTGATTGGCAGAGATGTAGTTCCATCATGGACATTTTAGTGTAATCAATTCCTACTGTCAGGGTCATCTCTACGCGGGATGCTGCATCAGTTATGATGAGGGCAGTGGTGGATACTTGGCCCTTGTTTTCTCAAGCTGGCCATTTCCTTAGGTCGGGATGCGTGCTTACCAGGGTACTGCTGGCTACAGTTCCCATCATCGATTGTGTTGCTAAGTCCTTCAGCTCTGATATGTGCTGTGCGACACCACTGATAGCATCCAAATGCACAGCTGCAAAATTTGACCATTTCTTGGTAAGAACTTTTGTGGACTTCAACAAAGCCTGATCAAGCTCCTCACTTTTCAAGCCAGGTGCATCGTCGATATTACTATCCTTTGATGCCTTCGCTTTCTTTCGGGACTGCGATTTGTTTACTTCCTCTACTTTTGGTGTCTTGCGCTTATCCTGCCTATTAGGGTCTGGAGTAGTTTTGACCAAGTCCTATCCTTCTTCTTCTTTGGTTTCCTCTCCTCCACCCTGGTTACTGTCATTTTGTTGCGACTCAATCTGCTCTTCGCTATCTTCCAAGGGACCTTGCTGTTGCGTGTGACTAGGGCCTGCGCCCACATTTGTAACTATGGGGACTGGAATGTGAGGTTTTTTTCCTACATCCTTCAACTAGTCAGCCTGCCAATGCTGAACTACTACCTTGATATCACCCTTAGTGACTACATATGGTAACTTGAACCATTGGTGCTTTTGATCCGCGTGAGCCTGGATGAAGGTATGATGCATGTAGGCGCTGAACGTGGCTACGCCGTCATAGTAAGAGAATAACTCATTACTGAGCCATGGGGTTTTTGTGATCACATACTAGATATTCATCATATAAAAGGCAAATACATAATTTTTCATCTATTGGTGTGATTTATCCTATGAAACCCAAAGCGATCCATACCTGGCTGCGCCAGACATGTGCGTTGGTGCATCAGGGAATTGTGCCTCAATAGGTTCTTGCCATCCTACTAGTGTGATGAGGATGAGCAACCATGAGTACTGGAAGGGCCTACCTTTCTCCTATGTGTCGTAAGCGTCTTCCAGGAATTCCTTCGCAATATATGCTGCCCAGTTGTAGCTGTAGCCTTCGGTGCAATTCATAGCAATTCTGATAACCGGGGCAGGTACTTCAGTTGGTCTACACTTCCGTATTAATTTGCATGCTAAGAGCTCAGCTGCGAAGCGAATGTGATGTTCCTGAATCACGTAAGTGTGATACCCACGTTTTCCCTTCGTCAGGCCGAAGCGTTCCTTCATGGTTTGTGCGAGCTTCGTATCTCCATGCTTCGAGGGAAACTCGGTCCCTAGATCAGGCGCTGCTATTGGTAAGCCAGTGATCCTCTGAATGAGCTTGCCATTGATTGGAATTTTCTTGTCTCCTATCCATAGGTGGCTGTCATGAACTAGTGCCAGCAGCTGCTTGACCACTATGGTCACCTGTGTGCCGTGACCAAAATGGGGAACGTCGAGCATCTTCAGCAGACCAGCTTGATCCAAGCCAGCAGCCCACCGTTTGACTTCTAATAATGTCACCCCGGTCTCATCATACTTGACGAAGTGCAAATATGTTCCTGGTGCGAACTGTGGAAACTTACCACAATCGCTTGTATCATGGTCGGCATACTTAAGCCGGTCTATGTTTCCTATCATAGTCCCAACCAGCTGCACACCCTGTGGCAGCAAAGTGGTGCTTATTGTGAACTACTTGTTCCGCCAAGGTGGTTTAACTCCTGGTCGAAGAGGCGAAATATATGGTGGCCGCTGTGGTGCAATATTCTCCTCTCCTTCACTTAGGATTTCAGCTGAACCAGGAGGGTCCATTTTGGGATCCTCCGATGTTTTCCCGGATTGTTTATGTCGGTCTTCATTCCGCTTAGAGTGAACTTCAGGCTTGAACTGTTTCCTGGCAGATCATGTTTGCATTGGTGGAGTTGGAGCTGGTAGAATCTCCTCACATGTTGGAGGCGCAGGTGGGGGGTGGAAAATGGTCTGCAGACCCGTCTGTTCAAATTCTCTCAATAAGTCCTGAAGTTCTTGATCAGTGGACATAGGTTCAATCGTGAAACTCAAGGAAATGCAGATTGTGATTTTTCGATGACCGGGTGTCTTCTTATACAATCCAGCAGTTAAATCGGTCATAAATATGCATTGAAGGCACCAAATCTGATAGGGATCCTATTTCCATGGCACTAGATTTCGGTGGATATCAGTAGGAAAGGAAATTAAGGCCATTAAAGTACCAGCGCCACCAAATTGGTAGTGGTCCAATGGTCGGTTTCTGCACTGCGGCGCAACTAGTACCACAGCTGCGTTGTAATAAGGACCTTCGTCACCATAATGACCTTCATCATATGCGGGAAAGTTCTGCGACCAGACTATGAGCTTCACTCCCTTAGCGTTTTGTGCCCACCAGCTAGGGCAATACTGGGCTATTTCTGTATCACTAGACACATTAGTGTGCCAAGGCTTGACTTCCATGTACCGGTTTTCGGTTACAGGTGCCTAAATATGGACAAACCTAGGTGCCCATTCTGTACGAGGTACATGCTTCCATGCTCCATAACAATGCTCCAAGTGTTCCTGCGGCCTACTCTGCCCAATGAACCTGCTGCGCCCCCTCTGGGGCTGAACCACAAATCTCAAGCAAAGGAATGTCTGACAAGTTTCCCAACTAGGAAGGTACTTCTTAGGGGCAGTCCACCTTCTGGCTGTGGTGACTCCGAATACTGAATGCAGAGTCTCCAATTTCTGTGACTCGAGTATCTGTTCTGAGAATGGCACAATAGACTCCTCTGGGTCTATTGAACCATCAGGAGCGGGGAAGTTTATTGTCTGCGAACTAAGCCATCTGAGGGACTTGGTAATTCTGGCGCATCTATGTCCATGTAGCTCATATAATCGGTTCTACCAGTTCTCTAAACCATCATCTGAATCCGTCATACAGGAATTGTCACACTGCCAGTCCATAATACCTTCGGCAGTAGGGTCAACATAATCTTCTTCCCACGCTGTGATGTTATAAATGTGGTCCAGAACATCTTGGTCTTCGTCTCTGAGTGATTATGTGTATCTTTGTCCTTGGGAGGGGTCTAGGGGTATTATAACTCTCAAAACCTTTCCTTTGAAGGTCATCTATCTCTTCTTAAGGTTAATGACTGCAGCATTTTCCATTGTCCATTCAATTCCTAATAGGGATGGATAGGGATTGCTGTCATCAATGATCTCAATAACTTCAAAGTATGCTAAAGTATTGACCCCATCAATATCTATTGGGACTCTAGGGAATCTCCCTAGGGGCACAATCCTTTGCTGATTGGCTAACCTCAACTATATAGGGGACCAGGCAAGGGCAGGTTTCCCCATTTGCTCCTAGGTTTGCTTGGTTAGGACATTGACTTCTGATCCTAAATCTAGAATGACATCAGTTATATCATACTCCCCTATCTGAACATTCAATCTCATTTCCCTACCAGTTCGTTGGACACGATTAACAGTTTTCTCCTTATCAACTCTTCTCTAAGGTTCACAGACAGTAAGAACTTTTTGCAACTCTTTTAAAGCATTCTGATTCCTTAAGAGTTTCATACAGCTCTATAAAAAGGAGGACAGTGTACTTACTTTATCCATCGAAGCATCCTGCGGCTGCGACTCCTGTGGATGTGGCTGCACGGGTACTACTGCTGGGCTACGAGCAACAAAATTGTGCTTGGCCTCCATGACTGTCTCTTGTTCTCTTTCACTATCAAGTGTTGGGACTTTCTCGGGGGCCTTACGAACCCATGCCTCAGCAGGCTATTTCTCCGTATTCTGTATGTGCATCGTAGCTCCACTCCACGTAACAACATTGATGGCTGGGGCAGGTCTTTGCTCGACGGAAATCAACTGAATATTCTGGGTAGGGCTACTATTTCGTTCCTGGATCTTAGCTATCAGTTGCAGGCACTGCTCGATCACATGATCTACGCGCGGCAATACCGAAATGTCATCGTTGGGTTCCGACAGTCCCTAGCTATATGCCTAGCTTGGTTACAGTTGTAACACACAACCTGGCCTCTGCCTCTTCCTACCATACCACCATGACCACGACCTCCAAAAGCACCCCTACTAGAGGCACCACCGCGGTAACCGTAGCCATCACTACTCTATCCCTCATTTTGCACCCGGTAGGCGTCATAGGTGCGCTCTCTCATGAGGTCATAACTGCGACACTCATCTTCATTATGCCCTACTGACTTACAGAACTTGTAGTAGGGTTTCTTAGGGACTTGTACATTCCTCTATAGAAGATGGCAGTTTTTAGGTCGCAGTTGGCCAGTCGTCCGACAGATCTCAGAATATGGGACAGTGGGGTTGAATGGGTTTGGCGCACCAGTTTTCAGGTAATTTTTTACCACAGGACACTGGTCCCTGTCGTGACCTTTGGTCCGACATTGTGTACACAAAACCTCTTCGCGACCGGTTTTTCCTTCCTTCATATCACGAAGTTCCAGAGCCATCGCTGCCAACTGCGCTTGGATTTGGGCAATACAAGAATTATCGTCAACAGGGGCGGTCTCAAGCTTCATCATGATTTCCAGAGCCTCTTGCTGGTCAGCAACCTTCTGCTGCATGAGTGGAGTTCTGATATGTGGTAACAATGCTACAATAAACCATTCCTTGTGCTACACAGGTCCAATGGTGAAATTGACTTGGTCTAGGAGAACTTTGAACCTCTGATCAAAGTCCCACACTGATTCCCTGCGCCGCTGCTGAATCTCTTTCAATTCGGTGATACACTGCAACTCTGATTTGGGTTTCTTAAATTCTTTGATTATTGCTGCTTTAATATCATCTAAAGCATGACTCTGAGTATTGAAAAATTTCATGAACCAGGTCAAATCCCGATCCCTGAAAGAAGTAACGAGCTACGTGCTTCTTCCAGCTGGATCTATAATGTTCTGATCCAGTTCCTTTGAAAACAGGGAGCTTAATATCATCAGTCAGGTGGGCCATGGTAGATCTAGGGGGGTTGGGAGGGGGACAAGAAGTATACGGGGGGGAATTGACTGGGGGTAGGCTGACCTGCGATAGGAATACTCGGGCTAGGGTGACTTTCAGACTGCGACGGATTTTCAGGGGTAACAGGTCTGTGTTGCAGGGTTACCGGAGGGTTTTCTTCAGGGTCTGAATCTGCAAGATTTACAGGGGAAGACATGGTATCCTGACCTAAGGAATAGGATCCAAAAAATCTCTTGTACCTTTTTCCACTTCGCAGCAACCCACTTTGCTCGGCGAGGGTGTTGTCACTTGCAAACATATGTTAGTAATACAAAATATAACAGTCTGATTCAATCAACAATATTCTTTTTTCAGCCAATAGCATTTTAATTCTCAAACTAAATGAATTCAAAAACTTACCCCTTGGTCCCTTGAAAAACTGTCGCTCGGCTTCACTAAAGGAAGTGGTCGTGTCGATGGAGAACTCCATCACAAATGCCTCAAGGGTCCGCGTGGTCCAGAAATATACTGCGCGAGATATCTCATTGTTCACCCTTTTCAGTATATTAACTCTTGCGGGGGTCCAAGCAAGAAACTGACCTTCTCAGAAGTTTGTCCTTCTCTCGGCCAACCTGGATAACCATTGGTGCAAATCTATGTGGATACTACCAAAGAAAATTTCATAAGCATCACAAAAAACATACCTTTGTAAAAAGTCGCTTGCACTACGACGTGGATCTTTGTTCTCTTGCTCAGTGAATTTTAAATAAGTCTCATCAAGCTAATCACCGATTTCCTTCACAGAGGGCCTCCAGAACATAGCCCTCGAGGTACGACGTAAATCCCTCTTTAGTAGATACTGAGTTCTGCCGGCAATGAAACCAATTTGTTGGGAAATAGGGCAGACCCGGGTTTTGTACCTTATACTTCGCACCAACAAAAGACCCACAGTGTTGGCCCTTTCAGCAACAACCTGCGAAGAGGCTGCAGTCTCACCCGAAACAGCTATGGGGTGCCATAGAATCAGGTTTCTGCAAGCAGAAGAGGGATATTACTGTACCTTTAGCTTTGAATAAATTATAATTACTCAGCACAATAAACACACAGTGACTTGCTCAACCCTTACTGGGAATTCACAGCGAAGCTATTAATTAAGCAGCGATCTTAATTATCAGATATATCTATATCTATTAATGCATAAAAGAACATAACAGAAATCACACAGGAACCACAACACCAGATATAACGTGGTTCACCCCCAGTGTAGGGGCTACGTCCACAGAACTGTGTTTATTCAACTCTTTACAAAATCACAGTTCTGATCTGCGCACTCAGCTGCAGATCCCTTCAAGTCCTTAAAGCTGTGCACAAAGCTACAGATCTTCTTAATCACTTACAAAACCCTCTGCGCACATAGTTGCAGAGGTCGTCCATGCACACAGCTGGGACTTAACCTTTTCTTACAAAAATAGCCTTAGCTTCGCAGCAATTCCTTATACATAAAAGCCTGACCTGACTTATTTACAAGAGTTCCTATTTATACAGTGCACTATTACAAAACCATGGACTTAAACCATGGGCACCCTGAACCCTAAACCCTGGATGTAAACCATGGGTTAATTACAAAAAGAGATCTTTGACTCCACCCCGACACCCCTAAGATTATTTTGAGCCATAACTCCGCTTACAAGCTTCCAAAAAACCTGCGGAGTTACCAAAACTAAAGATCCTTAAGGTACTTGTCCCAACAGGCCCCTAAGACTCACTAGTGGCCCGTCCCGGGACACTCTGCTGGTCTTCTGGTAGGCGCACTTTGTCAGCAAGGATAACATACTGCTTGTTGAGACCACGCATGATATTGTCGGTAGCTTTCTCCTTTTCGACCAACTCCTGCAATACCTCGGCTGATGCTTCGCTAACCTTTTTCTGTGAAAATGCATCATATTCCTTTAGAACTTTAAGTTGTGTGTCCATAGCAGTACTCAACTCGAGAGCTTCGCTAATAAGTGGCTGCATAGAATTTTCCACTTCTGTTGCCTTTGCTCTACACGACTCAATTTCATGCTGGAGTTCGTTGCTTCGCTTTACCTTGAGAATTTTCTCCATGGGCGGCAGAGTCTTAACTGTTGCTTTTACTGCATCCAATTCTGCATGTCGCTGCCGAATGGTTTCTTGCAGCTGTCCAATTCTTGGATGTTCCTGCAGGGTGGTCCAGGTCTCAACACTGTCTTCTAATAGCTTTGCTGCGCTGCCCACAATATCTGAAATTTTTGCTGCGGATGCTTGAATATCTGTGCGGCGCTGTTCTTTGACCTCAGGTGGACTTTCCAGAGTGATGTGAAGTTGAAGCTCCACAATCTGAGTCTCGTGTTCTGCTTTGAGCTTCTCAATTTCACTGCGGGACTATTGTGCATAGTCTTTCAACCTGACTAGTCTTTGTTCTGGCTCTTCTACCAGCTGTACGTCGAAGTCAGGAAGACTTCGATAGGCTTCATCCAAAACTCGGACCAGTGTAATCCGCTTATGTTCTGCGTCCCTCTTTCGCTGCTCTGCTGCTTCCAGCTGCGCTCTGAGGCTATCATTTTGCTTCCTGGTCTCGTCCAACTGCATTTGTAAATAATGGTCTCGGGCCTGGATTTCCTTTACGATAGCTGATTGGTAGAGATGTAGTTCCATCATGGAAATTTTAGTGTAATAAATTCCTACTGTCATGCTCATCTCTGCGTGGGATGCTGCATCAGTTATGATGAGGGCAGCGGTGGATACTTGGCCCTTGTTTTCTCGAGCTGGTCATTACCTTAGGTTGGGCTGCGCGCTTACCGGGGTATTGCTGGTTCCAATGCCCATCATCGATTGTGCTGCTAAGTCCTTCAGCTTCGATATGTGCTGTGCGACACCACTGATGGCATCCAAATGCACAGCTGCAAACTCTGACCATTTCTTGGTAAGAACTTTTGTGGACTTCGACAAAGCCTCATCAAGCTCCTCACTTGTCAAGCCAGGTGCATCATCGATATTCCTATCCTTCGATGCCTTCGCTTTCTTTTGGGACTACGGTTTGTTTACTTCCTCTACTTCTGGTGTCTTGCGCTTATCCTGCCTATTAGGGTCTAGAGTAGTTTTGACCGAGTCCTTTCCTTCTTCTTCTTCGGTTTCCTCTCCTCCACCTTGGTTACTATCATTCTGCTATGACTCAGTATGCTCTTCGCTGTCTTCCAAGGGACCTTACTACTGCATGTGACTAGGGCCTGTGCCCACATTGGTAACTATGGGGACTGGAATGTGAGGTTTTTTTCCTACATCCTTCAACCAGTCAGCCGACCAGTGCTGAACTACTACCTTGATATCACCCTCAGTGACTACATATGGTAACTTGAACCATTGGTGCTTTTGATCCGCGCGAGCCTGGATGAAGGTATGATGCTTGTCGGAGCTGAAGGTGGCTGCGCCGTCATAGTAAGAGAATAACTCATTACTGAGCCATGGGGTTTTTGTGATCTCATATTGGATATTCATCATATAAAAGGAAAATACATAATTTGTCATATTTTGGTGTGCTTTATCCTGTGAAACCCATAGCGATGCATACCTGGCTGCGCCAGACATGTGCGCTGGTGCATCAGGAAACTGTGATTCAATAGGTTCTTGCCATCCTACTAGTGCGACGAGGATGAGAAACCATGAGTAATGGAAGGCCCTACCTTTCTCCTAAGCATCGCGAGTGTCTTCCAAGAATTCCTTCGCAATATACGCTACCGAGTTGTAGCTGTAGCCTTCGGCGCAATTCATAGAAATTCTGATAACCAGGAAAGGTACTTCAGTTGGTCTGCACTTCTGTATTACTTTGCATGCTAAGAGCTCAGCTGCGAAGTGAATGTGATGTTCCTGAATCACAGAAGTGTGATACCCGTGTTTTCCCTTCATCAAACCAAAGCGTTCCTTCAATGTTTGTGTGAGCTTTGTATCTTCATGCTTCGAGGGAAACTCGGTCCCTGAATCAGGCCCCGCTATCGGTAAGCTAGTGATCCTTTGAATGAGCTCGCCATTGATAGGAATTTTCTTGTCTCCTATCCATAGGTGGCCGTCATGAACTAGTGCTAGCAGTTGCTTGACCACTACGGTCACCTGTGTGCCGCGACCAAAATGGGGAACGTCGAGCATCTTCAGCAGACCAGCTTGATCCAAGCCGGAAGCCCACCGTTTGAATTATAATAATGTTTCCCCGGTCTGATCGTACTTGACGAAGTGCAAATATGTTCCTAGTGCAAACTGTGGAAACTTACCACTGTCGCTTGTAGCATGGTCGGCATACTTAAGCTGGTCTATCTTTCCTGTCATAGTCCCAACCAGCTGCACACCCTGTGGCAGCAAAGGGGTGCTTATTGTGAACGGCTTGTTCTACCGGGGTGGTTTAACTCTTGGTTGAAGAGGCGGAATATATGGTGGCCGCCGTGGTGCAATATTCTCCTCTCCTTCACTTAGGATTTCAGCTGAACCAGGTGGGGCCATTCCGGGATCCTCCGATGTTTGCCCGGATTGTTTGTGTCGGTCTTTGTTCCGCTTAGAGCGAACTTCAGGCTTGAACTGTTTCCTGTCAGATCGTGTTTACATTGGTGGAGTCAGAGCTAGTAGAATCTCCTCACGTGCTGCAGGCACAGGTAGGGGTGGAAAATGGTCTGCAGACCCATTTGTTCAAATTCTCTGAATAAGTCCTGAAGTTCTTGATCAGCAGACATAGGTTCAATCGTGAAACTCAGCGAAATGCGGAATGTGATTTTCCGATGCCCCGGTGTCTTCTTATACAATCCAGCGGTTAAATCGGTCATAAATATGCATTGAAGGCACCAAATCTAACAGGGATCCCATTTCCACGGCACTAGATTTCGGTGGATATCAGTAGGACAGGAAATTAAGGCCATTAAAGTACCGGTGCCACCAAATCGATAGTGGTCAAACAGTTGGTTTCTGCGCTGCGGCGCAACCAGTACCGCA
The DNA here is from genome assembly GCA_001517045.1 of Pseudotsuga menziesii. Taxonomy (NCBI): domain Eukaryota; kingdom Viridiplantae; phylum Streptophyta; class Pinopsida; order Pinales; family Pinaceae; genus Pseudotsuga; species Pseudotsuga menziesii. The sequence continues at coordinate 36,939 of LPNX011021866.1, forward strand.
GCTGCGTCCTAATAAGGACCTTCGTCACCATAATGACCTTCGTCATATGCAGGCAAGTTCTGCGACCAGACTGTGAGCTTCGCTACCTTAGCATTTTGTGCCCAAAAAATCCGTTTACACTTGAATTTTACTCTTATAGGGCTGACCTCGCTAAGAGAGTCTAATAACCCTAATACCCCTCAATTGTGGGGACTATTGCCCTGAATTACAACGAATGGTTAACCTCAATGACTTTACATGAATTTATTATATTAATGACTCTCCCGATCGAAACATCGAGGTACAATGAAATACAATATAATATATACAAGTGAATACATTCTTAAATTACAAATACATCAATAGATAGAGGACAAAAAACTGAAACCAGTGGTGTGAACGACGTCTCAAATGGAATTCGGATGACTTTGACTAGTAGCTAGTGATGTTTCCCCTGGTGCAGTGGTGCGTGAGGGAAAACTAGACAAAATGGAGGCCTATGGTTATGGAGCTAGCTCAACATACAAGGTGTGATTCGTGTGGTGGAACAAAAATCAAAGTGACTCAAAGAAATGGCTCGAAGAAATTAGGGAGGGAGTCAATCTAGTACTTGTCATCTCTTCACCCGGGATATTTTTTTCATAGTGGTGGAAGCTTCCTGTCCTCATAGAGCATGATCTATATGTGAGCATGGAATACTGGGGAGATCATGGATATGCCTTAACCTCTAGTATAGGTCAAGGGACCTAACGATATGCTATAATGGTGGTATCTATATCATACGTGCGACATACTATGTGGATGTGCAAACGTGGGACTGCACCCTCCAGCGGGGTACCAGCGGTGCAAGGGAAGGAAGGATGTGTTAGATCCACCCGCTCATGTACAAATGATTCGACAGAGTTCTAAAATGGATTCACTATGACTATACATGGAGAAAAAAATAGAGGGGATCACTGAATAGTGGTAAAACTTGTGGAAAAAAAAAGAAAACTATGACCCAAGTGGACTCATGGTGACTTCAAGCACAGAACCTCCGACAAAGTAAATTGGTGTTGTCTTGGAGAATCTACAATTGGTATGCACATCCGTATTACTTTGCATGCTAAGAGCTCAGCTGCGAAGTGAATGTGATGTTCCTGAATCGCAGAAGTGTGATACCCGCGTTTTCCCTTCATCAAACCAAAGCGTTCCTTCAATGTTTGTGTGAGCTTCGTATCTTCATGCTTCGAGGGAAAATCGGTCCCTGGATCAAGCCCCGCTATCGGTAAGCCAGTGATCCTCTGAATGAGCTCGCCATTGATAGGAATTTTCTTATCTCCTATCCATAGGTGGCCATCATGAACTAGTGCTAGCAGTTGCTTGACCACTACGGTCACCTGTGTGCCGCGACCAAAATGGTGAACATCGAGCATCTTCAGCAGACCAGCTTGATCCAAGCCGAAAGCCCACCGTTTGAATTCTAATAATGTTTCCCCGGCCTCATCGTACTTGACAAAGTGAAAATATGTTCCTAGTGCAAACTGTGGAAACTTACCACTATCGCTTGTATCATGGTCGGCATACTTAAGCTGGTCTATCTTTCCTGTCATAGTCCCAACCAGCTGCACACCCTGTGGCAGCAAAGGGGTGCTTATTGTGAATGACTTGTTCTGCCGAGGTGGTTTAACTCTTGGTTGAAGAGGCAGAATATATGGTGGCCGCCGTGGTGCAATATTCTCCTCTCCTTCACTTAGCATTTCAGCTGAACCAGGTGGGTCCATTCCGGGATCCTCCGATGTTTTCCCGGATTGTTTGTGTCGGTCTTCGTTCTGCTTAGAGCGAACTTCACGCTTGAACTGTTTCCTGTCAGATCGTGTTTGCATTGGTGGAGTCGGAGCTAGTAGAATCTCCTCACGTGCTGCAGGCACAGGTGGGGGGTGGAAAATGGTCTGCAGACCCGTTTGTTCGAATTCTCTGAATAAGTCCTGAAGTTCTTGATCAGCGGACATAGGTTCAATCGTGAAACTCAGGGAAATGTGGAATGTGATTTTCCAATGCCCCGGTGTCTTCTTATACAATCCAGCGGTTAAATCGGTCATAAATATGCATTGAAGGCACCAAATCTAACAGGGATCCCATTTCCACGGCACTAGATTTTGGTGGATATCAGTAGGACAGGAAATTAAGGCCATTAAAGTACCGGTGCCGCCAAATCGATAGTGGTCCAACAGTCGGTTTCTGCGCTGCGGCGCAACCAGTACCGCAACTGCATCGTAATAAGGACCTTCATCACCATAATGACCTTCGTCATATGCGGGCAAGTTCTGCGACCAGACTGTGAGCTTCGCTACCTTAGCATTTTGTGCCCAAAAAATCCGTTTACACTTGAATTTTACTCTTATAGGGCTGACCTCGCTAAGAGAGTCTAATAACCCTAATACCCCTCAATTGTGGGGACTATTGCCCTGAATTACAACGAAGGGTTAACCTCAATGACTTTACATGAATTTATTATATTAATGACTCTCCCGATCGAAACATCGAGGTACAATGAAATACAATATAATATATACAAGTGAATACATTCTTAAATTACAAATACATCAATAGATAGAGGACAGAAAACCGAAACCAGTGGTGTGAACGACGTCTCAAATGGACTTCGGATTACTTTGACTAGTAGCTAGTGATGTTTCCCCTGGTGCAGTGGTGCGTGAGGGAAAACTAGACAAAATGGAGGCCTATGGTTATGGAGCTAGCTCAACATACAAGGTGTGATTCATGTGGTGGAACAAAAATCAAAGTGACTCAAAGAAATGGCTCGAAGAAATTAGGGAGGGAGTCAATCTAGTACAGGTCATCTCTTCACCCGGGAGATTTTTTTTCATAGTGGTGGAAGCTTCCTGTCCTCATAGAGGATGATCTATATGTGAGCATGGAATACTGGGGAGATCATGGATATGCCTTAACCTCTAGTATAGGTCAAGGGACCTAACGATATGCTAGAATGGTGGTATCTATATCATACGTGCGACATACTATGTGGATGTGCAAACGTGGGACTGCACCCTCCAGCGGGGTACCAGCGGTGCAAGGGAAGGAAGGATGTGTTAGATCCACCCGCTCATGTACAAATGATTCGACAGAGTTCTAAAATGTATTCACTATTACTATACATGGAGAAAAAAATAGAGGGGATCACTGAATAGTGGTAAAACCTGTGGAAAAAAAAAGAAAACTATGACCCAAGTGGACTCATGGTGACTTCAAGCATAGAACCTCCGACAAAGTAAATTGGTGTTGTCTTGGAGACTCTACAATTGGAACAGAGTACGTGGGGGGTGAAATATTGATAATGGATTGAAACTTCAAAGGATCAACCACAATCCCTATGTGAGATACGATGGTGTTGGATAAAGTTTTCATTGATGACAATTTGATGAAGACACATTAATGACAAAGGTTAAAGTGATGATATGGCAATGACAAAGCTCAAATTGATGATGGAAAGCATGGAATGCAAGGACAAGCATGTATGGATGGAAATGGTGACAAGGAAACTTGGCACAGAGATGGCTTGATGATATAGACCGAGTGGACAGAGAGATGGCAGAGATGGCTTGATGACATGTACTAAACATTTGATCACCTAATAAGCCATCTGACCCATTCTATGGTCTGTTGGAGATGGCCCTAATACCATATATTAAGATGTTATACATAGCCTGGATGATGACAAGAAAGAAATGAATGGCTTTAAAAGTGATGACAAAGAAGGATGAACATTTTAGATGCTTTCATATTTGACATTGCTATGACACACAGACACAAAGGGATGTAGACACCATAAGATCAATTTTAAAGGCATGGTGTAGGGTTTCTCCTTAGGCCAAGTACACAGCCTACAAGTGAAACACAATATGAATTGATGTGTTCTCTGATATTCCATAGTTTGAAAAAAAAAGATGCCTCTTAGCCTGTACTTGACTGAGATGATTGATGACAGAAGAGAAGTGACATATGCAGATATCTACATTAGAATGAGGCTGATGATGGCCAAGTGCATATAATTATCAAGCATGGATGGAAAGCATGAAGAATTCATATGCAATGCAAGCATAATCTTGCAGGCATGAAAGTGACAAGTGAATAATTGTGGCATGATGGCAAACTTGATGGTAATGGGTTTTATGAAATAGTGGTCAAGTTCAGAGGCTTCTACGGGAATAATTGAAGCCTGTGCGGGAATAATTGGAAGTCCTATAGGCATGATCATGGTGTCCATACATGGAGGCATAATCTTGTGGGAATATTGTATGATTTTGCGAGCATAGGGTTTCATGAAATAATAGCCAAAATAAAACGGCCCTTGTGGGCATATTACAGGCTCATTGTGGGCATGTTTAAGAAACCCTTGTGAGATTAACTACAAGCCCTTGCAGTAATAATAAAGAGGGCTTATGCAAGCATGTTTGTAATCCCTTGCGGGCATGAATAAGGAGCTTATGTGGGCATAATGGTAAGCCCTTGTGGACATGTTTGGGAGCCAATGCAGGCATAATCCAAGTGATAAATGTGGGCATCATCAAGCATAATCTAAGTGTCCCTTACATTAATGATAAAAACTAATAAGGGTATGCTGAATGTACATCTACATGTCAATTAAAATAAAATAAAAATGACAAGTCAGATTCCCATTTTTATGGAATAAAAATTAATATTGTTGATGTCACCTTCCAAAATTTGTGGAGAAGGAAAAAGTATAAATAAGCTATCAAATTTTTAGTTGAGGATGGAATGTGTTGGAGATCTCTGTTATTTTTGAGTGCTTTGTTTTGGATCAGTGAGGGGATGAAAAAGGAAATAGTTAGGTGGTTTGGACTATGGTTTACTGAGAACTTTCACTGGTAGTTGCAGCGACAACAAAAAATAGACATGAATTTTTTTTTACAACCTTTTTTGGGGGGTTAAGTCAAACAACCAATAGTCAAAGTCCATGTGTTAACCAGTTGTCTTCAGATGTCATTCCAAGCCTTCAATAGTCATGTTTTGAGTGTTCTTTGGTGGCTAAGCCAAGATAAGCATGAGCTCTGAATTAAAGGTTTCACAGTCCCTACACAGACCCGAGTTTATTCTTCTCACTAAAATTGTTTTTGGGGTAAATAAAAGTCAAGCTTTTGCTTCCCTCCTTACCAATTGAGCCAAGCCTGTTACAGTGCGAATTCAAGGGCTGAGGTCTAAGATTTACAATCCTAGTCTGATCCTTCTACAGTCCTCAGTTCATCAAGTCTATGGACAAGTTTTTACAGACAAATTTCAGAGTGATGACATGATGGAGATTGTAAATTATGGACAGATCTAAGATGTTGATCTGCCCACTAATGATTTGAATGATGCATAGAAGATGTTGGACTTATGCTATGATGATTCTTATCTTATGATGACAGTCTGCTAGAGTTTGAAGAGTTGGAGCCTGACCATGTTGATACAAACCCTATAATGTTGATGATATTGTTTTGATGCTTATGGACAGAATAATAAGTGATGACATGAATGAAGAATGTTTGTGGACATAATAATCTTATGAAGAACATGAATTACTAGAACAAAATGGTATGGAATAGAGACATTATGAAGATTGTGAATTGCTGATATTCTTTGTAGGATAGTATGCTCTTCGACAGTGATGTGCTGAATTGCTGATATTATTCCTAACATAATTCTTTTAGACAAAATCAAGAGGATAGAGACAAGTTTCTGAGAATATGTTGATTGAAGAGGTTTTAGAGATAAGTGCTGATGTGATGTGACAATGATGAAAATGTGTTGAGACAGTGAGCTTAACTTGTAAATGAAAGCTTGACTTGCATCTAAGGTTAGGATACCTCAAACCCCTTCTTAGTAGGGTCTAAGAAAACCAGGTATGGTCCTCTGTTCAGAGTAGGTGCTCTTCATATCAGTAGGTGCTGATTTTACCTCACGGTTGTAGCTGGTCCAAAACTAATACAAAAAGATTACAAAATTATATGGTGTTCTGTTCTTTTGTGTTATGGTTCTTGATGATTCAAATGCTTATGATATGTGAATGATGAAGTTAAAGATGTTTATGGAATGATTATGAAATTGGTAGAATAGTGCAGTGATGAATTGGTAGTTAATTGTGAGAAGTTAGGAAAAATTTTAAAATTGGATTTACACTGATTCACCCCCCTCTCAATGTAAACATTGTGTCCAACAATTGGTATCACAGAGGGCCTTCATCATTAGCTTTTGCAAGCTTGAAGGTGATACATGGACATAAGTATGGATCCACAGGAAGAATTCATCAATGATGCACCAATGTTTCATGTGAAAGATTATTTTGGTTTGGAGGAGAAAAATGAAAGCCTGTCTCAAGAAATTTGGAGTTCAGGAAATTGTTATCAATCCACCCAATCTATCAAACAAGCAGGACAAAACAACAAATCAGAAAGATGCAAAGAAGGACAATACAATATCTCTGAAATTTCTCATGGATGGAATTCTCAGGTCAGTCAAAGAAAGTATTGGGGAATGCACTTCAGTAAAGGATCTTTGGTTCAAATTGGAGGATGAATACAAAAAGGAAAGACAAGACACTAAACAAGACAATCAAGAGGTAGAAATGAAAACTACTAAAGATGCCAAGCATGAAGATTCAGACTCCAATAAAGGTATGGATAATTTTGATTGTAGTATGCCTATATTTGATGAAGTTGAAAATGCCATTATTGAGAATGATGAAGCAATGTTGAAAGCTAAACAGAGAATTATAAACTATGTATGCAACATAGATCTTAGAGCTGATTGGTACTTGAACAAAGTTGATCTTAATCAATCTGATTACAAGATGTTTAGGAAGACAACCTTTGATTATATGGATAATCTCCAAAAGAATAATTTTTAACTAAAGGAGTTGCTTAAGAAACTTAAGCATGAAGGAGTAGTGTGGCTAAAGCTGCTGAAGGAAAAGGAAGAAGAAAAAGAAAAGCCAAAGATTGATATGATCGATATAACCCTAGAACAAAAGAACCATGTTAAAGATTCAAAAATACTTGAAGAAGCAAGAGAGGCAAATCTTGATCTGAAAAATCAGCTAGAAGAATCCAAGAGAATAGAAGAATCATTAATAAATCAATTGGAAGAAAAATAAGTGACAAATCAAAAGCATGAGTTGGATATTGTCAATATTAGAAAGAAGATTGAAAAATCAAAGCATCATGAGAAGTTCAACAACAGCTTTGTCATGTTGGATAAATTATTGGATTGCCAAAGGTCTCCCTTTTACAAATATAGTCTTGGGTTTAGAAAGGTAGATGACAATCTAGAAGAATACAAGTGGTCTCCAAACACCCAAAATTCTGGTCCATCAATGACCAAGGATGCATCCTATGTACCTGCACATGACAACAAGGATGGTGAATGTTGAAGAACACATCAAGAAGTTGACATCATTCCTCAAAGCAAAGATTCAACTCCAAGATGGAAACAAGGTCCAAGGTATGAATATGAATTTCATGGCTATTGTTTTTCTTTCTCAAACTTTTGCCACAAGGAAATGAATTATGGAAACAGAAATATTAGAAGACAAAGCAACTCAGTTAGATGCTGGACATGCAAACAAGAAGTCCATATTGCTGCCACATGTCATACTTTAAGATGCTACATGTGTAGTGGGTTCTAACACAAATCCCATGAATGTACCAGTCAAAGAAGTAATCCAATAAGGAGTTCTTCATACACTTAAGCAAGAAGAACTGGTGAACCTTGGAAGAAGACAAATCCAGAAAATTTTAAAGATCAAAGGACAAGAACCTACAGCCAAGTACATTCTCAAGGATGGAGAAAAGAAGTTGATCTAAGAAGTGATGGAAGGTACTGGTCATGCAACAAATTTGGGCACAAAGCACAAAATTGTTGGAATGATACGAGAAGACTAACATATAGCTTATCCAAGAAAACCAACAAGGACAATGGAGAAAATAATGAAAAGATAGATTCCAAGAAGCAAGTGTGGATGAAGAAAAACAGTGTGCTAAACGAAATTGAGGATCAGTGTACAAGTGAAAATGGCTGCCATATGGAAAGCCATTCTTGAAGTTTGATAAACGACTCTAAGAACTCCATGATTTCATTATTGGAGGATGGATTCGATGGGAAAATGATGGATGCTCCAAGAGAAGTAATAGGTCCTAGGATCATGTTTAGGAAGACTAATGGAAGGCAGGGATCAAGTTTGGAGAGAAGTCTAATGAGGCATGCTTATAGGGGGAGTATGACTGGTATCATAAGCTTTTGTATTTGATACATCCGTACCTTTTATGAATTTACTAAATGATGCATTTTACTTTGAATATGATTAAAATAATGGTTGCTGATGTGAGAAAATCAAGAGGAAGTTTAGACATCCAAAAGCACAAATTTTGTTAAACTTAATGTCTATCCAGGAATAACAGGTGATTGGGACAATCTTCACAGGGGGGCATGTAATGAGAGCAGATGGCTTAGAAATTAAAGAACTCTGATGTTTGGAATTTCAAATTTCAGCCCCAAGAATAGTGTTCATGTGGCCCTGAAATCAGACAGGAGTAGCCATACATAAGACATAAAGAAGGTTGAAACCAATGATCTCTATTGGATATTATCAGAATTCAAATCAAGCTGGTATGTTAAGCACAACTATGAATATCAGGTCAGAATAAGCAGCATTCAATTAAAGGAGGAGACTTGGCTATGAAAAATTCAAGAATTCAAATTTTTTTTTTCCATTGTGAAGCTTCTAATAACTAAGCTTCTGTCCTTTGTCATTAATGTCAAAGGGCGAGAGAAGTTGGATGAGATTTCCATCAATGAAAAAGGGGGATATTGTTGGATAAAGTTGTCATTGATGACAATTTGATGACAACACATTAATGACAAAGGTTAAAGTGATGATATGTTAATGACAAAGGTCAACTTGATGATGGCAAGCATGGAAAGCAAGGACAAGCATGTATGGATGTCAATGGTGACATGGAAACTTGGCACAGAGATGGCTTGATGATATATATAGAGTGGACATAGAGATGGCAAAGATGGTTTGATGACATGTGCTTAACATTTGATCACCTAATCATCCAACTAACCCATTCTATGGTCAGTTGGAGATGGCCCTAATACCCTAGATTAAGATGTTGTACATAGCCTGGATGATGACAAGCAAGCAATGAATGGCTTGAATAGTGATGAGAAAGAAGGATGAACAGTTCAGATGCTTTCATATTTGACGGTGTTTTGATAGTGCTATGACACACATACAAAAAGGGTTATAGAAACCATAAGATCAGTTTGAAAGGAATGGAGTAGGGTTTCTCCTCATGCCAAGTACACAACCTACAAGTGAAACACAGTTTAAATTGATGTGTTCTCTGATCTTCCATAGTTTGAAAAAAAAAGACATCTCTTAGCCTGTCTTTGAATGAGATGATTGATGACAGAAGAGAAGTGACATATGCATATCTCTACAATAGAATGAGGATGATGATGGCCAAGTGCATATGACTATCAAGCATGGATGGATAGCATGAAGAAGTCATATTCCATGCAAGCATAATCTTGTCAGCATGAAAGTGACAAGTGGATAATTATGGCATGATGGAAAAATTGATGGTCATGGGTTTGATGAAACATTGGTCAAGATCAGAGGCTTCTACGGGAATAATTGAAGCCTGTGCAGGCATAATTGGAAGGCATGCAGGCATGATCAAGGTGTCAATACGTGGAGGTATAATCCTGCAGACATATTGTATGATGTTGAAGGAATAGGGTTTCATGAAATAATAGCCAAAATAAAAGATCCCTTGCGGGTATCCTCATATGTTCCTACGGGCATATTATAGGCTCATTATGGGCATGTTTAAGAAACCCTTGTGGGCTTAACTACAAGCCCTTGCAGGAATAATAAAGAGGGATTATGTGGGCATGTTTGTAAGCCCTTGTGGGCATGAATAAGGAGCTTATAAGAGCATAATGGTAAGCCCTTACGGGCATGTTTGGGAGCCCATGTGGGCATAATCCAAGTAATAAATGTTGGCATCGAAAATCATAATGTAAGTGGCCCTTATGGGCATTATAAAAACTAATAAGGGAATGATGATTGTACATATACATGTCACTTAAAATAAAATAAAAATGACAAGTCAGATTCCCATTTTTATGGAATAAAAATTAATATTGTTAATGTCACCTTCCAGAATTTGTGGAGAAGGAAGAAGTATAAATAAGCTATCAAAGTCTTAGTTGAGGATGGAATGTGTTGGATATCTTTGTGATTTTTGAGGGTTCTGTTTTGGATCAGTGAGGAGATGAAAAAGGAAACAGTTAGGCATTTTGGACTATGGTTTACTGAGGATTTTCTTGAGTAGTTGCAGCAACAAAAGAAAACAGACACAAATTTTTTTTTACAACCTTTTTTTGGGGGTTAAGTCAAACAATCAATAGTAAAAGTCCATGTGTTAACCAGTTGTCTTAACATGTCATTCCAAGCCTTCAAAAATCATGTTTTGAGTGTTCTCTGGTGGTTGATCCAAGATAAGCATGAGCTCTGAATTAAATGTTGCACAATCCCTACACAGACCGGAGCTTATTCTTCTCACTGAAATTTTTTTTGGGGTAAAGAACTGTGAAAACCCTAAATTTTCACAAAAAATTAAAATTTTGAGATAACATAAAATGTTTACAATTGCAGTTAGATAACTGCTAGAAGCTAATAGAAGAAATGAAACCTAAAATAAAAGTATTCATTAACTTTAACACAAATAGATTTATGTTGTTTTAATTTTGATATGTGATGTAACTAATCTGCATTCGAATAATTAGCTGTAGTGATGATTTGAATGTCAAGTAGGTGAGGATTCATTTTCTAGCTGGGGCTTACTTAGCAATTGCTAACGTATCTATATTTCTGGATCTTTATAGGCTTGACAGGTAAATTTTTGACTCAGTAAAATTTTATTAAGGTGTTAAACCAAATATACTTCTTTTAACATAAAAGTACTGCTACAGTAAAAGTTTTCTTAGAAGACTCAAGGTCCTACAAGGTAAAGTAATGTTTCTTTTACTTGATTCACAAATATGATATTATTTAATATTTGTGTAATAAGGGTTATTAACGTCACCATATTGTTTATCTTTTAACAGATAGATCTTTAAGATAGATAAAACCTCCTTCTAACTTTACTCTAAGTGATTTCCAGTTCTTAATAGAGCTCATGATTTTGTATCATAACTCTTTCTCTGAGATAAGAGTTTATTGATATTATTATTTTAATATTTAAAATGCTATTTATCATTATAGAAATAGACCTAAGTATTTCAGAACATAAGCCTACTATGTACTTTTCAGCTCTATTTCAATTAGGATTCAATATAGTAAATTTATCAGCTTAACATCGCTTGTAATTTATAAGGTATCATCTACATAAAAATCGTCGAAATTGTGACTTGAATTCCCATTTTCTTCATAACCAACATAATGTGAAAACTTCAAATTACCCTACTATTTACTTATATGTAAATTAGATGCAATAAAATCCTAAAGAGTTTACTATTTTAAACTCCAAATTCTAAATTAACCTTGATTCGATACATCTTAGAGCTTGGTAGAACTTATGGAGACCAAAGATTGTGTTTATAAGATATCTATCCTACATCCAGTCTTGTAGGTCACTTTAAAATGTAGGAGCTATTTAAGTGTATATATGTTAACTATATCTATAAACACTTTATTGATTTAAGTCTAGTTCTCATAACTTAAACAATCATAGTTCATGATTATAAGAACAAGTCAATAAAGGCATTAACAATCCTATTCATGCTTCTGATATCCTCTTAATCTTTTTCTGACAAGTTTGATTAAGAGATAGGAGTATTACATTTCCTTCCATACAAAATTTCGACAGGACTAAATTCAGCTGATGCCCGATAGTTATTATTATAAACAAATTCTACCAGATGTAAATAATCCTCGCATTTACCTACCTGGTCTTTCACATACATTCTTAATAAATCTTCCAGTACTTGGTTTACTCTTTCAGTTTGTCCATCTGTTTGAGGATGGAATGAAGTACTAAAATTTAATGTAGTGTTTAATCCTTTCAAGAGAGACTTCCAAAATTTTCTTATAAATTTAGGATATCTATATGAGATTATGACTTTCGGTATTCCATGCAATCGAATAATCTATTTTAGAAAGATATCAGCTGTGTTTGTAGCTTTTTATGTAGTTTTAACAGGTATAAAATGAGCTTCTTTACTTAAATTATCGACTACTACCATGATAGAGTCATTTAAATTTTGATTTCTTGGCAGTCCAGTAACAAAATCGAGACTAATTATCTCCCATTTTCAGATAGGAATGGGTAATGGCTGAAGTAATCTAGCTGGGTGTTGATGTTCAGTTTTCACTTGCTAACATTCAAAACACCTAGCAATATATTATGCTACTTCAGTCTTCATATTTGGCCAGAAATATTCTTTTCTTAACATAGTTATAGTCTTTCGATAGCCTGGATGACCTAAGTATGGAGTTTTATGAATTCCATCCAAAATTAACATCTTAACTTTAGGTACGTCATGTACATACATTCTGTCTTTATACAATAAAAATTCTTTTGCATTCAAACTGTACCCTTTACTTAAGCTTTCTGTTGGATTTTCTTTTTTTTTAGCTTGTAAATTTTGGTAAATTTCATCTTGTTCTATTCCTGCTTTAATACGTTCATACAAATCTTTAGTATAAGTGCTGATAACTGCTGCAAAATTCAGCCTTGCATTCCTATGTAATGCATCAGCAACATTATTTTCTTTACCTTTAAAGTGCTGAATTTCGAAATCATACTCACTTAGAAAAGCTAGCCACCTAGCTTGTCTGGCATTTAGATTAGTCTAATCTAATAGATACTTTAATCCTTTATTATCAGTCATTAAAATAAATTTTCTACCAATTAGGTGATGTCACCACATCTTTAGAGCATGTATAACAGCTGCTAATTCTAGATCATAATTTGCATAATTATTTTCATTAATTTTTAATTTTCTTGACTCATAGGCAATAACATGCCCTTCTTGAGTCAGAAATACCGCCTAAGCCATCATTGCAGGTGTCAATGCACACTACAAATTTTTTATTTGGATCAGCTATTCTTAAAATAGTTGCACTGGTTAATAAATTTTTTAACGTTTTAAAGCTTTCCTCACATTTCTAGTTCCAATCAAACTTCTTTCCTTTATTTTGCAAAGAAGTTATCGGATTCGTAATCCTCGAAAAACCTTCAATGAACCTCCAGTAGTAACCGGTAATTCCCATGAAAGATCAAACATTAGTAAAATCCTTAGGAACCGGCCAATATTTTTGTGGAAATTGAACCCAGTGATAGATTAATTTTACTCACAATAGTTAGCAATTGATCATGCAAAATCACTCACAAAAGAGACTGAAATTGGAGCTGAACACTAAACTGTATTAACTCAGTGTACAATAGCCAACCCTGTAACATAATAGGTTGCTGAATAAATAAAATACATCAGGGATTTGAATGCATGAGGAGCAATTCAAATCTAGCATAAAGCAGGCTTACTAAAAATAAGCAAATCCTCCATAGGTGTAAAAAGCTGATCCCAAATCTGTCATGGAGCTCACAAATTGGCAAAAAGGATTAGGAAAGCTAAAGAGTGATGGAATGAAAACTCATAAATGCTTTTCCAAGGAGAAAAGAGAGGAGGATGTGTAGGACAAAAAACTAGTCAACCTCACCTAGTCTAGCTTTTCCTTTTGCCTTAAAACACTGAAAAAGCAGGCAATAAAGCAAAAAAAACAGAAGGGTGCCTAGGAGGCCAGGAATAAAGAAGAATTGATTCCTTGAGGTTTCCCAAGCACTACATGAGTCAAATAAGGCAATTTTGACCACTATGGATAG
>LPNX011021866.1:51120-134438 GCA_001517045.1 Pseudotsuga menziesii
GGACCTAGCAACAAGGATTAGTCACCCTTTTACATACTGCATGTCCATACAACCAAGGAAAGAGGCAAAAACCACATGGGAAAATCCTCCCTTAAACATGGACTGTAAAACAAAATTTGGAAATCTTGTCTTCACTCATGCTTCTCAGCATGATCAGCAATCCCTAGCAGTGATTTGAGATTGCTGAAGGTCTTCTCACAAAATTCTTTGGTGAATATATCAGCTACTTGTTCTGAAGATGAACAGAAGAGTAGGTGAATGGTGCCATCATGCACAATCTCTCTGATGTAGTGCATATGGATCTCAATGTGTTTGGTTCTCTGCGTCTGAACTGGATATTTATAGATTCAAATGGTACTCTATTTATCACAGTAGATGGTAGTTGAGTACTCTGATTCGAAGCCACACTCTCCAAGTAATCCCTGCAACCATAAACATTGAGTTGATGTATTAACAACTCCTCTGTACTCTGCTTCTGTAGATGAGAGTGCAATGTCACTCTGTTTCTTGCTTGACTAGCTGATTGGCCCTTTTGCAAGCATGAACACATATCTTGATGTGGACTTTCTATCTATGCTATCACCTACCCAATCACTGTCAGTAAACCCAATCAAATCAAGATCAAATTTTGCTTTGTAGAAGATCCCATGTGTCCTTGTTCCCTGAACAAAGTTAAGGATCCTTTTGGATGCTTTCCAATGGATCTCATGAGGCTGATCCATGTATCTAGAAGACACACTTACTACATAAGAAATATTAGGTCTAGTATGTGTCAGATACAACAAACATCCAATCAATTGCCTATACAGTGTATTGTTTACCATAGGTGAAGAATTAGCTTCTTCCATCTTCACTCCTTAAAGGAAAGGAGTTTTGCTTGCTTTGCAATCCTTCATTCTGAATTTGTTCAGAAAATCCAAGGCATAATTGGACTGGTGCACCTTGATTCCAGCTTTGGTTTGAGCAATCTCAAGCCCCAAAAATTGACTTAAGAGCCCCAAATCTGTCATGGAGAAAGCTTGGTTCATAGCACTCTTCAAGGAAGCAAACTCATCCTTTGAGCTTCCTGTAATGAGGAGGTCATCAACATATAAAACAATGATAATTACTGAACCATTAATTAAATTCAAATAGACATTTGGATCTGATTTGCACTGAACCAAATTCAGTTATAGCAAGAAGCTATCTATCTTGGCATACCAAGCCCTGGGTGCTTGCTTTAGCCCATACAATGACTTTCTCAACCTGCACACAAGAGAAGGGTTCATAGAAAAACCTTGGGGATGCTACATATATATCTATTTAGTGATATCTCCATTTAGGAAGGCACATTTTACATCCATGTGATGTACCTCCCATTGCTTTGAGGCTGCAATGGCTAAGGCTAGCCTGATGGAGTCCATCTTTGCCACTGGTGCAAAGGTCTCATTGCAATCTATGCCATGAACCTATGCGCAGCCCTTGGATACCAATATGGCCTTGTAATTTAGTGGTAAACCATCAGCAGAAAATTTTGTCTTGTAGACCCACTTACACTGAACTAACTTCCTCCCTGGGGGAAGATCCACTAGCTCCCATGTGTTGCTCTTCTGGAGTGAGTTGAACTCCTCCTTCATGGATGCTTTCCATCTTGGATATCCTGCTACTTATTCATATGTTTGAAGATCAGACTCCACCATCAAATAGAATTTTTCATCAAACATAGGATCCTTCATGCACAGACCACTCTCAAATTGAGATCTAGTCCTCCTTGGGTCATTGGGATCCCCAGCTAGATCTCCTGCCGCATGTAGTGTCTTGGCTGCCCATTTTGGCCTTGTAGGGCTGTTAGGTTATACAATAAACTCATCACTATCAGACATATCAGAATCATCATGTTCAACAAACTCTTTACTTAGTTCCTGAGGTTCAGGTGGAGAAGAGGCTTCTCCAACTTCCACTGCTGCAAGGGGTTCTTCTTCAAACTGAACACACCTTTCAATAAAGGCTTTGCTTGTGCTAAAATTTATCAGCTTGTACCATTTTGAATCTTCAGAGTATCCAATAAAAAGACACTCTTGGATTTGGGGCTGCAAATCCTTCCTCTTCTCTGTTGGAATTCTAGCCCAAGCCCTTGAGCCAAAAATCCTGAAATGGGTCACATCTGGCTTGTGCCCACTCCATGGTTCGAAGAGAGTCATACCATCAAGCTATTTATGAGGAACCCTATTCTAGATATAGGCTGCACAGTTTATAGCTTCGGCCCAGTACTTTGGTGGAAAAGTTTTGTCCTCCATCATGCATGTTGCCATCTCCTTCAGTGATCTGTTCTTCCTCGCAGCAACACCATTCTGCTGTGGTGTGTAAGGGATAGAATGCTGCATTTGAGTACCTGCATCTACACAATAATTAATAAAATCAGACTTGACATACTCACCACCATTGTCATATCTGAGGACCTTGAGTTTCCTCCCAGACTGGTTTTCAACCAAAGCCTTAAAGACTTTGAAGAGGCCAAAAACTTCAGACTTGTGTTTCAGGAAGTAAACCCAGCAATACCTGGAAAAGTCATCAATGAAAGTCAATGCATATTTGGACTAAATCATGGACATATGAGTGAATGGGCCAGCAACATCACTGTGGATCAGATCGAGGGGTGCAGAGGTTCTCTCATGACTAGCTCTCTCAAATTTGTGCTTTGGGTGTTTTTTTAGGATACAACCTTGGCAGACTCCTTTGGAAAATTTTATCTTGGGTAACCCTATGACCATCTCTTTTTCACTAAGATCAGAAATATATTTGTAGTTTAGGTGGCCAAATCTTTCATGCCAAAGCTTGCTAGTCTCATTAGCATGAATCAGAAGAGTAGAGGGGTTTGAGTAGGGTAGGAAGTGTGAGAACATGTATACCTTTTGAGCATGATTTGCAACTCCTTTAGCTATGACTTTACCACTTGAGATCTCTGTGATCTCAAATTCATCAGGGGAGAATATGAATTTCTTAGGAGACCTAGTGTGAGTCATCTGATACACTGATAGAAGGTTGGAGGCAAAAACAGGCACATACAACACATTGCTGAACTGACCATGATCAAGATCAATCCTCCCTTTGCCCAAACTTTCAGTGAGAGAGTCATCTCCCAGTACTATAGGTGGTCCTTTCGACATGTCAAGTGAGGAGAATGCCTCCTTGGTCGAAACCATGTGTCTTGAAGCTCCAGAATCGATGATGAAACTAGGTGAGCTTGTTGTGCCAGAAACCAATGCATGAACTCTCTCTCTGTCTTCTGAACTTGATCCTCCTTCTCTCTTCTTTGAGCTGTCTGGAAGGAAGATGCCATTCTTCTCCAGGAGTTGGGTCAGCATATTGATTTGCTTCTTCATACAAGAGCTTTCAGTGTGATTGCCCTTATTGCAGTATGTGCACTTGCTCATTTCTCCTTTATTATTCTTCTTCTGGTAGTTCTTCTTGGAACCTTGTGGCTCCTCCGGAGACTGTTTCTTGTCTCTCTTTTTCTCAGGTTGCTTTTTAGCTTTATTTTTGCTTTTTGAATCCACCTTTGAATCTCCAGCAACCAGAGCTTAGTCTTTGGATGTTTTGATGGTGCCCATCATCACCAGCTTGTCTTGTTCTTGTGTGATAGATTCCATGAAATCTGCAAGGCTAGACATCTTCCAGGTTCGAGCTATCAGTTTTGTGGCATAAAAGGTCGAAACAAAAACTGAATAGTCAGGGCCTAGCTTTGAGAGAATGGCCAGGATGAGCTGATCATCCTTCTTTTCGATCCCACACTGTTTCAGCTGCAAAACAAGTGCTTTGAACTTGGAGAAATATAGCTGCAGGGATTCAAAGCTATTTGGACTCAAAGAAATCAACTCATTTTCAATTTGATGTCCCCTCATCTCATCTGTCTTTCCAAAAAGATCAGTAAGCTTCTCCCATACTTCATTCGGTGATGTCAATCCATCAAGATGGAAAAGGAGGTCTCTGGAAATACTCAGACACAGGAGACCATAGGCCTCATCCCTCCTGTTGTGCCATTTTATCTTCTCTGCAGCTGCATTGGGCTCTGCTTCTGTTTCCATAGTCACCCTATAGAGGCCTTTTTCTCTCAAAAGTATCTCCATCTCTGCTTTCCATTCAAATAAATTGAAGGGAGTTAAGATTATCTTCTGAGATTGATCCATAGCTTAGAAATCTTGTCCCGGTTGTCAGTAGAAGGCTCCCAGTCACTGATGTCGAACCTGCAAAAAAATTTTGAAGGAGAGAAATCAATCTACAATGGCTTTGATACCATGTGGAAATTTAACCCAGTGATAGATTAATTTTACTCACAACAGTTAACAATTGATCATGCAAAATCACTCACAAAAGAGACTGAAATTGGAGCTGAACACTAAACTGTATTAAATCAGTGTACAATAGCCAACCCTGTAAAATAATAGGTTTCTAAATAAATAAAATACATCAGGTATTTTAATGCATGAGGATCAATTCAAATATAGCATAAAGTAGGCTTACTAAAAATAAGCAAATC
The DNA here is from genome assembly GCA_001517045.1 of Pseudotsuga menziesii. Taxonomy (NCBI): domain Eukaryota; kingdom Viridiplantae; phylum Streptophyta; class Pinopsida; order Pinales; family Pinaceae; genus Pseudotsuga; species Pseudotsuga menziesii. Next base: position 55,637 of record LPNX011021866.1, read on the forward strand.
CCCCATAGGTGTAAAAAGCTAATCCCAAATTTGTCATGGAGCTCATGAATTGGAAAAAAGGATTAAGCAAGCTAAAGAGTGATGGAATGAAAACTCATACATGCTTTTCCAAGGAGAAAAGAGAGGAGGATGTGTAGGACAAAAAACTAGTCAACCTCACCTAGTCTAGCTTTTCCTTTTGCCTTAAAACACTGAAAAAGCAGGCAATAAAGAAGAAAAAGTAGAAGGGTGCCTAGGAGGCCAGGAATAAAGTAGAATTGATTCCTTGAGGTTTCCCAAGTGCTACATGAGTCAAATAAGGAAATTTTGACCACTATGGATAGGTAAATGACAACTTGCACAAGGTGGGACACATGACTAGGCAAATAAGACAAAAATAATTAAATTAATGTTTAAGGTAGCTAACTATGGGTTGATTATTCTAACAATTTGATCGCCTTTATCTTTTTGGGATATACTGAAATCCCTTCCTTGGTCACCACATGACCTAAGTACCGAATATTATCCTTGAAGAAATCACATTTACTAAACTTTGCAAAGAGTTGATGATCTCGGAACTCTTGCAAAACAATTTTTAAATATTCTTTATGTTCTTCTTCAGTTTTTGAATAGATTAATATATCATCGATGAACATGACTACAAACTTATCTATATACTTATGCATAACATGGTTCAGTAAACACATAAAACAACTGAGGGATTAGTAAGCCCAAATGGCATGATGACAAACTCATAATGGCCATATCAAGTTCTAAAAGATGTCTTAAACATGTCTTCATCTTTAATCCTAACTTGATGATATCCAGATCTTAAATCTATTTTTGAAAACACCGTGGTTCCATGTATTTGATCAAACAAATCATCTATACAGGGTAACGGGTATCTATTTTTAATGGTCATCTTATTCAACTGACGGTAATCTATGCAAAGTTGCATGGTTCTGTCCTTTTTCTTAACGAAGATTGCAGGTGCCCCCTAGGGAGACACACTAGGTCGAATATACTTTTTATCAATTGGTTCTTTTAATTGAGACTTTAATTCATTAATTTCAAGTATGTTCATTTGATAAGGGGCCTTTGAGCTAGGTACTGTAGCAGGTACCAGCTCAATGGTAAAATCCAATTCTCTTTCCGAAGGTAGTCCTGGAATTTCTTCCTAAAATACATCACCATACTCTCTTAAGACTGGTATGTCTTCCAATTTTAATTTATCTATATTATTTAGATTCTCCTCATTAGTTATTGTTACTGCATAAGCTTTACAACCCTTCCTAATAGCTCTCTTAAGATGTAGAGCAGAAATCTGCCTTATAGTGTTTTTTCTAGGGATTCCTTTTACACTTACTGGTTTTCCATCACTGTTTAAACACGTAAATGTTTTATCATAACAATTTAAAATTACCCTATGTTGTTCTAACCAATCCATACCGATTAGTAAATCATAAGAACCAAGAGGAAATACATTAAGCTTTACAACAGTTTCAAAATGATCCATAATTACTACACATTCTTTTACAAAACAAGTTACCTTCCTTTTAGCACCAGTGGCTAACTGAACCAACCAAGAATTTTCAAATTTTTCAATAGGAAACTTAACTTTTCTACCATTTTAGGTGAAATATAACTAAGACTAGCTCCTGGATCAATCAAAATAGTTACAGCCGTTTGATTTATCATACCTTCTACTTCCACCATGGAAGTTTCATATTCTTCTTGTCAATTCTCCAAGGATGCATTGATTTTGGGCATAGGCCTCGCTAATTCTCCAATAGTCATCTCCTTCTGTATGGTATGAATATTACTGACAATCTTTTTCTGATTAGGACAGACTGATGCATAGTGGTCCATTACACTCCCAACACTTTATAGGTTCTTTGCGCTCAAAGTTCTTGGTGTAATTACCATGGTTATTAGCAAATTCTTTACCCTTAGAATTATTCTGATTGCTTGGTGAATTATTCTTATTTCCTAGGAAATTTTTATTAGAAATTTTTTTGGCCTTATTGTTCTTAGAATTTCTGCTGGGCACAAAGTATTTCTTCTTTTGATCATACTAAGTATTATTTTTCTTGGCGTTCCAGTTGGCCATGCTTTCCTTCTTCTAATTCTATTCATAACAGAAGTTGGCTTTCCTCATGGCTTCTTCCAAGATATTTGGATTGTCATACTCAATCCTATCCTTAATGGTAAGGTAGATAGCTGAGGAATCATTGTACCTTTGGTTTCTCATCTACAAGGTATGGCACATACCTAAGCAGACTTAAAAACTTGTTGTTTAGATCTTTCATTGTCATTGATCCTAATTTAAGCTCATAAAATTCTTTTGCTCTCTCCTCATAGTATTGCTCAGATAGAAATTTCTTTTTAAAATACCTCTTAAAGGTACTCCAATTTACATTCTTCTCTTTTATTCCCTTAACTCTCTTCAAATCCTACCACCAAATGTCAGCCTTTCCTGAGAGATTGTAGATAGCCATTCTAGCCTTTAATTGGTTAGAGTAGTTATATATCTGGAAGTACTTCTTCATCCCAGATAACCAAGATTCTGCTTCCTCCCTCTTCTCAGTCTCTCCATTGAATGTTGGTGGTTTTATCTTTTTGAATTCCCCAGAAATTTCCCCATAAGGTTTGTATTTCCTCTTTTTATTGTAATGATTGTCATCACTACTATCACTAGTAGTATGCAAATTACGTTGTTCACCAAACACCTCTAAAGATGAACTACTTTCATTTTTAGTATGTTTCATCTTTTTAAATTTACGTTTATGACTTGTATCTTCTGATTCAGTTCTTCTACCCCTACCCTTAGTTTGAAACCTTTCTGTTAGGATCCGATTCAGCTCCTCCTGAGCCCTCAGAATCCTTTCATTCTTTCGTTTTACAGATTCCATTTCAGATTTTAGGTCTTTTACTATTTGTAACAATTCTGAGGAGTTGGTGGTTAAATCTTCTGGTATAGGATCTCTTGGTAAGATTTCTGGTTCAGTAAATGGAGATTCGTCCTCAGCATATTCCTCCAGCCTTTCCATACCTGTTTGTTAAACTTCAGAAACAATTTCTTTGTTGAATAACATTTAAAAGAAAATACATCAGCATAATAATTCAATTTACTGTTTCATAAAAGCTAGTTGGGCTTCATCAAATCCTAGTGTTTGAACCTTGTGCTCTAATAGCACATGTCAAAACCTCAAATTTTCACAAAAATTTAAAATTTTGAGATAAGATAAAATGTTTACAGTTGCAGTTAGATAACTGCTAGCAACTAATAGAAGACATGAAACAGAAAATAAAAGTATTTATTAACTTTAACACATATAGATTTATGTTGTTTTAATTTTGATATGTGATGTAAGTAATCTGCATTCGAATAATTAGCTGTACTGATGGTTTGAATGTCAAGTAGGTGAGGAGTCATTTTCTAGCTGGGGCTTACTTAGCGATTGCTAAAGTATCTGGATTTCTTGATCTTTATAGGCTTAACAGGTAAATTTTTTACTCAGTAAAAGTTTATTAAGGCATTAAACAATATATACTTTTTTAACATAAAAGTACGGCTAGAGTAAAAGTTTGCTTAGAAGACTCAAGGTCCTGCAAGGTAAAGTAATGTTTCTTTTACTTGATTCACAAATATGATATTATTTAATCTTTGTGTCGTAAGGGTTATTAATGTCACCCTACTGTTTGTCTTTTAACAGATAGATCTTTAAGATAGATAAAACCTCCTTCTAAATTTACTTTAAGTGATTTCCAGTTCTTAATAGAGATCATGATTTTGTATCATAACTCTTTCTCTGACATAAGAGTTTATTGATATTATTATTTTAATATTTAAAACGCTGCTTATCATTATAGAAATAGACCTAGGTCTTTTATAACATAAGCCTACTGTGTACTTTTCAGCTCTGTTTCAATTAGGATTCAATATAGTAAATTTATCAGCTTAACATCACTTGTAATTTATAAGGTATCCTCTACATAAAAATCGTCAATATTGTGACTTGAATTCCCATTTTCTTCATAAACAACATAATGCAACAACTTCACATTATTTTACTATTTACTTATATGTAAATGAGATGCAATAAAATCCTAGAGAGTTTACTATTCTAAACTCCAAATTCTAACTTAACCTTGATTCGATACATCTTAGAGCTTGGTAGAACTTATGGAGACCAAAGATTATGTGTTTATAAGATATCTATCCTACATCCAGTACTGTAGGCCACTTTAAAATGTAGGAGCTATTGAAGTGTATATATGTTAACCATATCTATAAACACTTTATTGATTTAAGTCTAGTTCTCATAACTTAAACAATCATAGTTCATGATTATAAGAACAACTCAATAATGGCATTAAAAATCCTGTTCATGATTCTACTATCCTCTTAATCTTTTCTTACAAGTTTGATTAAGAATGGTTATAAGCTCCTTTACAAAAATAGGAATCGATTCCATAAGCAAAATGGTTCTTTACCGAAGCTATTTACAAGGTTAAAACATTAGGTTAAACTATAGTATACTCCTCAATCATTATGAATGTTTGGTTCTGTTGGAACAATATGATTTTGACTTTATAAATATATTACATTATCATGATGGGCATAATGTAAATGATTGACAATTATTTGTATCGATTGATGCAGTGGAGACTATACAAACGAACCCACCATGATGTGAATAGATTTGTGGGCATATGGAACTCTCCTCTCCATGCAATACGTGACTTATAATATTTACCTTGCAACCCTATTCCTCATTGTTCAGCGAGGGTTTCAGTATTTGCATTGCTAGGTTCATTGTGACCATGAGGGCTCACAGGTGCTTGCTTTCAGCTCCACTATTTGTGCATTTTGGATTGTTGTCACTTAGGGTGAGAGTTGTGAAGTTCACAGCTCGTGCTTGAGTTGATTTCTGTAAACAAATCTTGTTGTGCATGAGGGTAGTATTACACAATTGATAGTTCGGTATTGAAGTCGTGGTTTGGCCACCGCCATTGCTTTCTCTTGCTCCAGTTATCGATGTAGTTAAAATAACTCGAACCAATTTCCTCCTTCTCAAGTGAAGACAAGGTTTTCACTGTTCGAGATGTTGGTCTGCCTTCTTCGACCTCAGTTATCGACATTACAGGTAAGGGATTACTTTTACATAGTTTGTAATCTATAAGAGTTACAGTTACCATTATAAATTCAATTATTAACTTATGATTTGGTTTGCAAATGTAGGTGATGGTTCGCCTTATTGCTGGAAAGGACCAATTCACATTTGGACCAGCATTCAGTCTTCGGGTAAGCCCCGGTTACAGAGTGGTTGTCCCTGCTTGTTCAGACCTTAGGGGAAATTTTTTCCATTGGAAGAAGTTACGTCAATGGATTTTCCCAATATTGGGTTGTTAGTCTTATGTTTATAAGTTTTTGTTTGTTTTAAACCCTCGCATATAGCAGGATGACTCCAGCTCAATGTCATGATTTGTAAATGCTCTTTACTTGTTTTAAAAAGAATTTTATAAGGATGTAGATTTTGATATACAGTCTGTTAGTTTTGTTTGTTAAAAACCCATGTCACGATATGGGTACACCGGCTCAGAGCTGGTTTTTGTACGCTGTTTAAGTTTTAAAGCCTTTTGTCCTATCAAGAAATACACTAGTTTTTTAAAAGTTATCCTTCGAGCTCGGACTCGTTTTGCAGAATACTTTGTGACTATGTGTAACTTAGGGTTTTTACCCTATTCGACTGTGAAATAATAATTTACTATTTATTATTTATTTAGTATTTGATTATTGTTATTGGTTTTAAGACTGTCATTTAGTCATGGTATAATTTATAAATTTTTATTGTTTGCTCAGGATTTTGAACTAGGGTTTTCTTGAATGAAACCCTTGTTTAAAGAATTCTTTTAATTTATTTAAGTAGGTTCTGTTACTTGTAAAACAAATATTGTTTTAAGTTAATATTATTATCTGTGTATATTGAGATTTCTTAAATTTGTATTTATTCATATATTTTTTATAAGGACTGTGACTAGCCGGTAACAGTTTAATTGTTTATGTATAAATATCTAAACCAATGGATTATAGCTTGGTTTTTTTATTGGAAACAAAATGTTTAAAACTAGGGTTTCAACCCTGTAGTTTTCTTTTTGCAGGTATAAACCTGTTAATAATTATAGAATAGTTCTTACATAGATATGTATTTCATTTATGAATTCATTATTATCATATTCTTAACTATGTTTCTTTTACTACATAAGCAACTCGTTATTAAATAAACATAAAGAATATATACAACATAACACAGTTTACCCTCCTGCGTATTTTAAATTTGAATAGAAACAATAATGTACTGTGTATAACATAACATCTTATCTGCTAGGGTATTTTCTTAATATAATAATCCTTTCTACCTGTATTGGAATACTGCTATTTCATTATCAGTATAATTTCATAAACAAGAACATAAATAACCAGGTTATTGGACTTTTTGATAATAACCTACATACTGAAATAAATTACTCTGCTATTATGAAATGCATACTACATCTATTCATTTTAGTCTCTTATCATTTCCTCATCTATTTAAAATACTATGTCTGTGCTGGAGTATGGTCTGGTCCTTCCAAACATGGAAAAACACAGATTAGAATTATTTTTCATCTATTCAGATTCATTCCTTCAAAAAAAATCTAAAAGATTACTAACTCTAACATTTTACAACTAATTTTTTAACATTCAAATAACAATCAGACTCACTTTTAACCATCTAACATAGTAAAACCAAAGAATGTAGAACCTGATTAAGATGGACAACAATAGCATTAGGAGGTCGTTCCTCTCTACCAACTTCTAGAGAGTGTTCAAACAACGCCTCCTCAGGACCCCTGAGCCTGTTCCTGGTCTTCTTGGATGGGAATTTGTGGAGCATGTAAACAATAGACTAGTCCAATGACTCAGTAACACACTCTGCACTTAGCATTCAACCCCTCAAACTCTTTCCAAAAATTCCCTTGCCATTGAATTTATGTGAAGTACATTCACATGAATGATCACTTCTCTAGAATGAGCAGCCTCAGCTCTCTTCAATGGGTATTTTGATAAAGATTGCCTAGGTATTTTGGGTCAGTTGTCATTGATTGAGCCACCTGCTCTGATCCAAATTTCTTGGGGGATCATGACACCAAATGTAGGGAGGTTGCCACCTACAACAGTTGGGAGTGGTTTGAGGATGCTGCCACATGTATATTTGCTCTCCACCCAATCTCCTCCACCAATTGACCAGTAAACACTCTTTTAATAGCTCTCCTAAGCTGTTGTCTCCACCTTTATTTATTTATAATTAAAATATTCAGAATTACATTAAATACTGTTCACTCTGCTGAGTCATCAATTACAACTTAGCATAAAATTTAACATATTGTCCTTGAAAAAAATCAAATATGATAATATTGTTTTTTTGCAAAATTTGGGGCTTGTGACATACACACCCCCTTAGAACATAACATCGTCCTCGATGTTATTTATTCTTCATCCTCAGAATTCCCCTGGAACAGAATTGGATATGCCTCTCGCATATTACTTTCCAATTCCTAGGTGGCTTCCTCTGGAATAAGGTGCTTCCATTGCACCTTGACCTATCCAATGGTGTGGTTTTGAAGTGTGATCTCCCTCTGCCCTAGGATATAGTCCGGTTCCACTAGAAAATATCCTTCTGGTTCCACCTGTACATCATTCCAATTAACAACATGAGTAGCATCATGAACATATTTCATTAATACAGAAATGTGAAAAAAATTATGTGCTTTTAAATTGGGAGGTAATGCTAATTGATAAGCTACTTGTCCAATCCTAAACAAAATTAAATGGACCATAGTAACGAGGTGCTAGTTTTGTACAAATCCCCAATCTCAGAGAGCTCTTCTTGGGCCTCACCTTGATGAACACATGTTCACCTACCTGAAAATCCTTTGAATTTCTTTTAAGGTCTTCTTGAATTTTCTGTCGATCCTATGCAACTTTCAAATTACCTTGTACCTTCTTTATGATTTCTTCCATTTCTTTTAATAGTTTAGGACCTAATACCAATCTATCCACCGGATTACTCCAAGAGATAGGAGTATTACATTTGCTTCCATACAAAATTTTGAAAGGACTAAATCTGGCTGATGCCTGATAATTATTATTATAAGCAAATTCTACCAGATGTAAATAATCCTCCCATTTACCTGGCTGGTCTTTCACATACATTCTTAATAAATATTCCAGTACTTGGTTTACTTTTTCAGTTTGTCCACTTGTTTGAGGATGGAATGAAGTACTAAAATTTAATGTAGCGTTTAATCGTTTAAACAAAGACATCCAAAAGTTTCCTGTAAATTTAGGATCTCTATCTGAGATTATGAATTTCGGTATTCCATGCAATCAAAAAATATGTTTTAGAAATATATCAGCTATGTTTGCAGCTTTATATGTAGTTTTAACATGTATAAAGTGAGTTGCTTTACTTATCAACTACTACCATGATAGAGTCTTTTAAATTCTGATTTATTTGCAATCCAGTAATAAAATTGAGACTGATTATCTCCCATTTCCAGCTAGGAATGGGTAATGGCTGAAGTAATCCAACTGGGTGTTGATGTTAAGTTTTCACCTGGTGACATTTAAAACACCTAGAAATATATTTTTCTACTTCAGTCTTCATATTTGGCCAAAAATATTCTTTTCTTAACATAGTTATAGTCTTTTGATAGCTTGGATGACTTGAGTATGGAGTTTTATGAATTTCATCCAAAATTAACAGCTTAAATTCAGGTACGTTAGGTACATACATTCTGTCTTTATACAGTAAAAATTCTTTTGCATTCAAACTGTACCCTTTACTTAAGCTTTCTGTTGGATTTTCTTTAGTTTTAGCTTGTAAATTTTGGTAAATTTCATCTTGTTCTATTCCTGCTTTAAGTTGTTCATCCAAATCTATAGTATAAGTGATGATAACTGCTGTAAAATTTAGCCTTGCATTCCTACTTAATGGATTAGCAACTTTATTTTCTTTACCTTTAAAGTGCTGAATTTCAAAATCATACTCACTTAGAAAAGATAGCCACCTAGCTTGTCTGGCATTTAGATTAGGCTCATTTAACAGATACTTTAATCCTTTCTTATCAGTCATTAAAATGAATTTTCTACCAATTAGGTGATGTCACCACATCTTTAGAGCATGTATAACAGCTACTAATTCCAAATCATAAGTTGCATAATTCTTTTCATGATTTTTTAATTTTCTTGACTCATAGGCAATAACATGCCCTTCTTGAGTCAGAACACCGCCTAAGCCATCATTGCAGGAACCAATGCATGCCACAAATTCTTTATTTGGATCAGCTATTCTTAAAATGGGTGCATTGGTTAATAAAGTTTTTAACTTTTTAAATATTTCCTCACATTTCTAGTTCTAATCAAACTTCTTTCCTTTCTTCTGCAAAGATGTTATCGAATTCACGATCCTTGAAAACCTTCAATGAACCTTCGGTAGTAACCGGTAATTCCCATGAAAGATTGAACATCAATTACGTTTGTAGGAACCGACCAATCTTCGATCACCTTTATGTTTTTAGGATCTACTAAAATCCCTTCCTTGGTGACCACATGACCTAAGTACTGAATCTTATCCTTGAAGAAATCACATTTACTAAACTTTGTAAAGAGTTGATGATCTTGTAACTCTTGCAAAACAATTTGTATATGTTCTTTATGTTCTTCTTTAGTTTTTGAATAGATTAATATATCGTCGATGAACATGAATACAAACTTTTCTAGATACTTATGCATAACGTTGTTCATTAAACACATAAAAATAGCTAGGGCATTAGTAAGCCCAAATGGCATGACGACAAACTCATAATGGCCATATCGAGTTCTAAAAGTTGTCTTAAAGATATCTTCATCTTTAATCCTAACTTGATGATATCTAGATCTTAAATCTATTTTCAAAAACACTGTGGCTCCACGTAGTTGATCAAACAGATCATCTATACGGGGCAAAGTCGCATGGTTCCGTCCTTTTTCTTAATGTAGATGACAGGTGCCCCCCAGGGAGACACACTAGGTCGAATATACTTTTTATCAATTAGTTCTTTTAATTGAGACTTTAATTCATTAAGTTCAAGTATGTTCATTCGATAAGGGGCCCTTAAGCTACGTACTACACCAGGTGCCAGCTCAATTGTAAAATCCAATTCCCTTTTTGGAGGTAGTCCCAGAATTTCTTCTGAAAATACATCAGCATACTCTCTTAAGAATGGTATGTCTTACAATTTTAATTTATCTGTCTTATTTAGTTTCTCCTCATCAGTTATTGTTACTGCATAAGCTTTACAACCCTTCCTAACATCTCTCTTAAGCTGTAGAGCAGAAATATGCCTTATAGTGGTTTTTCTAGGGATTCCTTTTACACTTACTTGTTTTCCATCATTGTTTAAACACGTAAAGGTTTTATCACAACAATTTAAAATTACTTTATGTTGTTCTCACCAATCCATACCGATCAGTAAATCATAACAACCAAGAGGCAATACATTAATCTTTACAACAGTTTCAAAATTATCCATAACTACTACACATTCTTTTACAAAACAAGTGAACTTCCTTTTAGCACTAGTGGCTAACTGAACCAACCAAGAATTTTCAAATTTTTCAACAAGCAACTTAAATTTTTCTACCATTTTAGGTGAAATATAACTGAGACTAGCTCCTGGATCAATCAAAATAGTTATAGGGGTTTGATTTGTTAGAATAATCAACCCATAGTTAGCTACCTTAGACATTAATTAATCCAAATTTTGTCTTATTTTCCTAGTTTCCATATTCCACCTTATGCAAGTTGCCATCTACACATACATAGTGGTCAAGCTTGCTAATTTTGAGTCATGGATCACTTGGGAAACCTCTTGGAATCAAATCTGGTTTATTCCTGGCCTCCCTACCGCATGTCTACTTTTTCTCCTTTATTGCCTTCTTTTTCAGTGTTTTAAGGCAATTGGGAAAGTTTGACTAGGTGAAGTTAAATTGTTTTTTGTCCTCCACATCCTCCACTCTTTTCTCCTATGAAAAGCATGCATGAGTTGTCCTTCCACCCACTATTATCTTTCCTAATTGATTTTTCCAATTCGTGAGCTCCTAGACAGTTTTGGAAACCGCTTTATGCACTTATGGGGGATTTGCTTAGATTTAGTAAGCCTGCTTTTGACTAAATTCGAATGGAATCTTCATTCATTCGAATCCCTCATGTAATTATTTATTGTGGAAGCCTATGACTTCACAGGTTTGGATATTTTACACTTATTCAATACAGATTGGTGTTCTGTTCCATATTCAATCTCCTTTTGTGAGTAATTTGCATCTGTAATTGGCAATTGTTGTGAGTGTAATTGTTCTAACACCTGGGTTCAATTTCCACATGGTATAATAGCCTTTGTAGATTGATTTCTCTCCTTCCTATTTGTTTTGCAGTTTTGACATCATTGACTGGGAGCATTCTGCTGACTGACAGGACAATTTCTGAGCTATGGATCAATCTCAAAAGATCATCTTGACTCCATTTAACTTCTTTGAATGGAAAGCAGAGATGGAGATACTGTTGAGAGCGAAAGGCCTCTACAGAGTGACTATGGAAATAGAATCAGATCCCAATGTAGCTATAGAGAATATTAAATGGCACAACAGGAGGGATGAGGCCTATGGTCTCCTATGTTTGAGTATATCCAGAGACCTCCTTTTACATCTTGATGGATTGACATCACCAAATGAAGTATGGGAGAAGCTTGTTGATCTTTTAGGAAAGATAGCTGAGATGAGGGGACATCAAATTGAAAATGAATTGATCTCCCTGAGTCCCAATAGCTTTGAATCCTTGCAACTCTACTTTTTCAAGTTCAAAGCACTTGTTTTGCAGCTAAAACAATGTAGGATCGAAAAGAAGGATGATCAGTTGGTCTTGGCCATACTCTCTAAGCTCGGCCCTAACTATTCAGTGTTTGTTTCAACTTTCTATGCCACAAAGTTGACATCTCAAGCTTGGAAGATGCCTAGCCTTGCATATTTCATGGAATCTCTCACACAAAAACAAAATAAATTGGTGATGATGGGCACCATCAAACCATCCAAAGACCAAGCTCTAGTTGTTGGATATTCGAGGGTGGATTCAAAAAGCAAGAAGAAAGCTAAAAATCCACCTAAGAAAAAGAGAGACAAGAACAAGTCTCTAGAGGAGCCTTAAGGTTCCAAGAAGAACCCCCAGAAGAAGAAGAACAAAGGAGAAATGAGCAAGTGTGCATACTGCAGTAAAGGAAATCATTTTGAGAGCTCCTACATGAAGAAGAAAATTGACATGCTGACCCAACTCCTGGAGAAGAATGGCATCTCCCTTCCAGACAACTCAAAGAAGAGGGAAGGAGGATCAAGTTTAGATGACAGAGAGAGAGTTCATGCATTGGTTGCTGGCACATCAAGCTCACCTAGTTTCATCATTGATTCTAGAGCTTCAAGACATATGGTTTCAACCAAGGAGGCATTCACCTCACTTGACATGTCAAAAGGTCCACCAATAGTACTCGGAGATGAATCTATCACTGAAAGTTTGGGCAAAGGGAGGATTGATCTTGGCCATGGTAAGTTAAGCAATGTGTTGTATGTTCCAGGTCTTGCCTCTAACCTCTTATCAGTGTATCAGATGACCCACACAGGGTCTCCAAAGAAGGTCATATTCTCCCCTGATGAAGTTGAGATCACAAAGATCTCAAGTGGTAAATTCATTGCAAAAGGAATTGAAAATCATACATCGAAGGTATACATGTTCTCACACTTCCTATTGTACTCAAACCCCTATGCTCTTCTGATTCATGCTAATGAGGTAAGAAATCTTTGGCATGAAATATTTGGCCACCTAAATTACAAGTATCTTTCTAATCTTAGTGAAAAACAAATGGTCATAGGGTTACCCAAGATTAAGTTTTCCAAAGGAGTTTGTCAAGGTTGCATCCTAGGAAAACACCCAGAGCATAAATTTGAGAAAGCTAGTCATGAGAGAACCTCTGCACCTATTGAGTTGATCCATAGTGATGTTACTGGCCCATTTCCTCATATGTCAATGAGTCAGGAAAAATATGCATTGACACTCATAGATTACTTTTCTAGGTATTGTTGGGTTTACTTTTTGAAACACAAGTCTGAAGTTTTTGGCCTCTTCAAAGTCTTTAGGGATTTGGTTGAAAACCAGTCTAGGAGGAAAATCAAGGTCCTCAGATCTGACAATGGTGGTGAGTATGTCAAGTCTTAGTTTATTCAATATTGTGTAGATGCAGGTATTCAGATGCAACATTCTATCCCTTACACACCACAACAGAATGGTGTTGCTAAGAGGAAGAACAGATCATTGAAAGAGATGGCAACCTGCGCGATGGAGGATAAGACTTTGCCACCAAAGTACTGGGCCGAAGCTATAAAATGTGCATCCTATATCCAAAATAGGGTGCCTCATAAACAGATTTATGGTATGACTCCTTTCGAAGCATGGAGTGGGCACAAGCCAGATGTGACCCATTTCAAGATTTTTGGCTCAAGGGCTTGGGCTAGAATTCCAACAAAAAAGAGAAAGGATTTGCAGCCCCAAAGCCAAGAGTGTCTATTTGTTGGGTGCTCTGAAGATTAAAAATGGTACAAGATGATAAATTTTAGCACAAACAAAGCCTTCATTGAAAGTTGTGTTTAGTTTCAAGAAGAGCCCCTAGCAGTAGTGGAAGTTACAGAATCATCTTCACCACCAGAACCTTTGAATGTAAGTGAAGAGATAGTTGAACATGATGATTATGATATGTCTAATAATGATGATTTTATTGCAGATACTAACATTCCTACAATATCAAAATGGGCAGCCAATACCATTCATGCAGTTGGAGAACTAGCTGGAAATCCTAATGACCTTAGCAGGACTAGATCTCAATTTGAGAGTGCTCTGTGCATGAAAGATCCTATGTTTGCTAAGAAATGATATCTGATGGTTGAATCAGACCCACAGACATATGAATATGCAACAAATGATCCAATATGGAAATCATCCATGAAGGAAGAGTTCAGCTCACTCCAGAAGAGCAACACTTGGGAGCTGGTTGATCTTCCCCCAGGGAGGAAGCTAGTTCAGTGTAACTGGGTGTACAAGATCAAATTTGCTGCTGATGGTTCACCTTTGAAGTACAAGGCCAGATTGGTAGCCAAGGTCTACTCACAGGTTCATGGCATAGACTACAATGATACCTTTGCACCAGTGGAAAATATGGACTCCATCAGGCTAGCATTATCCATTAGCGCAGCTTCAAAGAAATGGGAAGTACATCACATGGATGTGAAGTGTGCTTTCCTGAATGGAGATCTCACTGAAGAGATATACATGCAACAGCCTCAAGGATTTGATACTAACCCATCTCTTGTGTACAGGCTAAAGAAGTCATTGTATGGGCTTAAGCAAGACCCCAAGGCTTGGTATGCCAAGATTGATAGCTTTCTGCTATCACTGAATTTTGTTCGATGTAAATCAGATCCAAATGCCTATTTGAAGCTGATTAATGGTTCATTAATGATCATTGTTTTATATGTTGATGACCTTCTCATTACAGGAAGCTCAAAGGATGAAATTGCTTCCTTGAAGGATGCAATGAACCAAGCCTTCTCCATGATAGATTTGGGGCTATTGAGCCAATTCTTGGGGCTCAAGATTGATCAAACCAAATATGGAATCAAAGTGCATCAGTCCAAGTATGCCTTGGATTTGCTGAAAAAATTCAAAATGAAGGATTGCAAGCCAAGCAAGACTCCTTTCCTTTCAGGAGTGAAGCTTGAAGAAGCTGATTCTTCACCTATGGTAAACAATACACTGTACAGGCAATTGATTGGATGTTTGTTGTATCTTACACATACTAGACCTGATATTTCTTATGTAGTAAGTGTGGCTTCTAGATACATGGATCAGCCTCATGAGATCCATTGGAAAGTAGCCAAAAGGATCCTTAACTTTGTTTAGGGAACAAGGACACATGGGATCTTCTATAAAGATAAATCTGATCTTGATTTGATTGGGTTTACTGGCAGTGATTGGGCAGGTGACAGCACAGATCAAAAGTAAACATTAGGATATGTGTTCATGCGTGTAGAAGGGCCAATCAGCTAGTCAAGCAAGAAACAGAGTGCCATTGCACTCTCATCTACAGAAGCATAGTACAGAGGAGTTGTAAATGCAACAACTCAATGTTTATGGTTGCAGGGGTTACTTGGAGAGTGTGGCTTCGAATCAGAATACTCAACTACTATCTACTATGATAATCAAAGTACCATTTGAATCTGCAATGATCCAGTTTAGAAGCAGAGAACCAAACACATTGAGATCCATGTGCACTACATCAAACAGCTTGTGCATGATGGCACCATTCACCTACTCTTCTGTTCATCTTTAGAACAAGTAGCTGATATCTTCACCAAAGTTTTTTGTGAGAAGACATTCAACAATCTCAAATCACTACTGGGTATTTCTAATCATGCTGTGAAGCATGAGTGATGACAATATTTCCAAATTTTGTTTTATAGTCCATGTTTAAGGGAGGATTTTTCCCACTGGGATTTTGCCTCTTTCCTTGGTTAAATGGACATGCAGTATGTAAAGGGTGACTAATCCTTGTTGCTAGGCCCTATAATTTTCTGATATATTACTCATAAGTCAGGATTAAGGGGGGGTGTTAGAATAATCAACCCATAGTTAGTTACCTTAGACATTAATTAATCCAATTTTTGTCTTATTTGCCTAGTTTCCATATTCCACCTTATGCAAGTTGTCATCTACACATACATAGTGGTCAAACTTGCTAATTTTGAGTCATGGATCACTTGGGAAACATCCTAGAATCAAATCTACTTTATTCTTGGCCTCCCTAGTGCATGTCTGCTTTTTCTCCTTTATTGCCTTCTTTTTCAGTGTTTTAAGGCAATTGGGAAAGTTTGACTAGGTGAAGTTAACTTGTTTTTTGTCCTCCACATCCTCCACTCTTTTCTTCTATGAAAATCATGTATGAGTTTTCCTTTCACCCACTATTAGCTTTCCTAATTGATTTTTCTAATTCATGAACTCCTAGACAGTTTTGAAAACTGCTTTATGCACCTATGGTGGATTTGCTTAGATTTAGTAAGCCTGATTTTGACTAGATTCGAATGGAATCTTAATGCATTCGAATCCCTCATGTAATTATTTATTGTGGCAGCCTATGAATTCACAAGGTTGGCTATTGTACACTTATTCAATACAGATTAGTGTTCTTCTCCATATTCAGTCTCCTTTTGTGAGTAATTTGCATGTGTAATTGGCAATTGTTGTGAGTGTAATTGTTCTAACACCTGGGTTCAATTTCCACATGATTTATCATACATTCTACTTCCAACATGGAATTTTGATATTCTACTTGTCGATTCTCCAAGGCTGCATTGATTTTGGGCATAGTCCTCACTAATTATCCAACAATCATGTCCTCTTGTATGGTATGAATATTACTGACAGTCTTTTTCTGAGAGAGAGCCATGAAGTCGTATCAGTAGACCAAGATAATGTGGATAATTTTGTGGAAGAAGAACATCATGTCTCCATGAAAAGTGGCTGCAACATTTTTAAGGCCAAATGGAATAACTCGATATAAAAATGTGCCCCAGAGGGTTGTGAAAGCAGTCTTATACTGGTCCGCTTTTCGGATTTGAATTTGGTTATAGCTAGAAAAACCATCCATAAAAGAAAAGAATTCATGTCCAACACATGTGTTAATGATTTGGTCAATGAACAGAGTGGGGAATTCATCTTTGGAACATGCCAAGTTCAAGTCATGGAAGTTAGTACAGACGTGAATGGTACCTTGTTTTTTGATGGGAATAAGATTAGAAACCCAAGTGGTATACGCGATGGGGTATATGAAACTTACTTTACGCAGTTTCTCGATCTCATCTTTGAAAATAGGAGCCTTTGAGGGGTGAATTTGTATTTGCTTTTGGTGAATAGGTGCCACATCAGTCCATGCTTCAATACAATGTTCGACGATATATGGATCAACCCCAGGAAACTCGATATAGGACCAAGCGAAGAAGTCACAAAAATCCTAAAAAAGTTATTTGTAGGAAGCCCCTTCTTGAGGGGAGCAAGATGCTCTGAGTGTAATATATTCAACTACCTCAAGGTTGGTTTATATGTTGACCTTAATGGTTGGATAAATGTTATCCATATTACCCTCTTCAAAGGCATCAAGTGTTGGAATGGGGTTCTTGAACCAGTCGAATTTTCCATGGATGAAGTCTTTGGATTCAAATGAGTACTGATATGATGATGAAAGAGGTTCATTGAGAATAAAGAATGGGTGATGGTGCATATCATCCCAAGGGTACTCAGGAGCCAACAAAACTTCAAGGATTTATTCATCATTGTTAAAACAATGCATAGATAGATTAGAGGGATCCTCTATGCGGAACTGAAGATCAAGTATATGGTGTTGGTTATGTCCGAGGAAGAAGCAAGAGGGTGGATATCCTTGAGGAAAATAATGTTAGATTCATGAGAGTCTTTGTGAAGGTTGCGAAGGGATGATCGATACTCAAGAAGATCTAGGAAATGGCGAGAGTAATGACCATACAAGCCACAAACTGCATAAGGATGGTTGGTGCGCAAGGAATTGTTCTTAACCATTTGTGGATCTGAGATGGTGACTACTGGCATGCAATCGAAAGTATCCATAGCATCCATGTGGGTGCAAAGGATAGGAAAATCTATACAATTTTGTGTTGTATGACCTTGGATATCATACAATGCACAAGGAGGAGCTGGATGAGGTTCAGTCGCTACCTTGGTGTCCTTGCCCCGAACCTTCTTTGGAGGAGGAGGGGAAGTGGTGGAGATAGGAGTAGTATTTGATGGACCAGGACATAGGAATGAAAATTTCTCAATGGTATTGACTGGAGTCAGGGAAACCTGGGGAACCGGGGTTGAGTGGGTGGATTAAGGTACCACACAAGAATTCCCAATGTGAAATTAGGTAAGTTGAGAGTAGCGATGACAGGCTTTCTCACAATGCAGATGGTGGAAAAAGGAAGGGAATCGTGTGTATCAAGAATGAACCCCAATAATTCCTGGGTGACTCTTGTGGGGGTTGTGACTTAGTTTATGAGGTGGTTGGGATGGTACTGGATGTGATAGTATAAAAATTCAATATGTTAGTCGATGTAGGCAGAGGTGGTAAGGAAAAAAATGTGTCTATCATAAGAGTGTTGGAAAATAGGCCCATGCCAACAACAAACAAGGATGGAATGGACACACTGTTGACGGTGGAGTTGATAGTCAGAAGGATGTGTTTCGGTGTGGCCAACCCCTTAGGATCGTAGTAAATCAGTTAGTTGACAGTCACGATCTTCCCATCATGAGGGAATATCAGGAGTCAAAATACGATAGAGGCCATGACTTGCATGGCATACATGTAGCTGCGTACTAGGAGGATATTATAGTCAAGTTGGGCATTGACAACCTCAATGTCAATCAACACTGTTTTACCATCTATATCAATAAGAACGTTAGTTAGAATCCACTGTGGCTGAGTTGAGTGACCATCGTTCACACGGAGAGCGGTGGTAGAAGGTTGAACAATAGGGGACCTAAGTTTCTACCAAATGGAAGTTGACATAATGCAAGTGGATGCCCCTTCATCAATAATGCATCAATGTATGACCAAATTCCAAATTGAGATCGGAACTTGGAAGGTGACGGTAGAAGAAATCCTAGGTTCTCCTTGATCCAAGTCAAAGATGATCAACCTGGAATTAGAGGGATAAACGACACCTAGCACAGAAAACAACTCTTTACACCGTGTTGGGAAAGTTTTAAGCAATTCCAAAGAGGACAAGGTTGTAGGATATTGGGCCAAGTCATCAACTATGATGTAGTTGAGGGAAGCTCTAGCAGTAGCATTCTTTGCAACACAACGCATAGGAAACCATGGGGCTCTAGCTTCCCCATCTGTGGGGGTCTAAGTAAATAGAGAGACATGATAGAATTTGTAGAGGTAGACTTCACTGATGGGTTTGCAGTTTCTGTGGTGGATCCATACTAGTTGTGTTGACTCTGAAGGTTGAATTTGGATGACAACCTCATGAGGTGATGGACACCAACCTAAACAAGTGGGGCTATAGCAGGAGTTATGGGAGAAGGTGGGGCCAAGGGTTGGGTTGCAACCATTCCTTAGTGTGGTAGGGGGTTTTGGAGCACCATAGGTGAAGGACCTGGCGGTGCTAGGTTTGGCTGAGCTGGTGCAGCCGTGTTCGAATCTCGTTGGTTGTCATTCTGGAGAAGTTGTTGGACATGATCCATGTGAGGACACAGATGATTGTAATGGCTGTAGGTGTTGCAGATAGCACACTGATGGTTGTCCTGTAACTATGGGTTCTTCCCAGGCTGATCAAGATGCTAGGGATTCTATGTAGGTGGTTCAGAACCATTATTGTTTGGAGGGTTATCTTGTTGTCCACCCCCTTGAGGTTGATTATTGCCTTGGTTTATTCCTCACTTTTTATTTCCCTGTCCTTGTTGGTTATTAGGGGCAGGTTGGTTCTGAAGGAGGATTCAGTGCTAGATATGGAGTGGGTTGCACATGTGGTGCACAATAGAATGGGGGAGCTAGATTGGATGCAAACTTGACCGCTTGGCAAAAACATGATTGTGTCGAACAAGTCAGTCCATGGACGTGATGAGTTGGCATGGGAGGTGCATAGGAGGAGGTGAATCTAGACTGAGCCATC
Organism: Pseudotsuga menziesii; assembly: GCA_001517045.1. Classification (NCBI taxonomy): domain Eukaryota; kingdom Viridiplantae; phylum Streptophyta; class Pinopsida; order Pinales; family Pinaceae; genus Pseudotsuga; species Pseudotsuga menziesii. The sequence goes on from LPNX011021866.1 coordinate 75,486, forward strand.
ATATGTGAGTAATCAAGAATGTAACGGGGTTTTGGAACATGATGGGTGTTACCCAGGTGTGGTGTCATCATGGGAGAGGAAACGTAGAATTGAGGGTGTTGTGTGAGAGAGTCGATGGCTCCATCAGTAGCATGGGACGCCCTTGATGTATCATGACGAGAAGTGTGGGCTTAGGGAGCATCGGGTATGATGGTATATAAATAACCAAACTGGGCATAGATGAAGTCAAACTATTGAGCCTTCAGGATGGATTTTTCCTTGGTTTGGGGTCGCTCAGATGAGACATCCTTATCTATGGGGAGAGAGGTTTTGAGAAACCAATCAAGGAAGATCCTATCATCCAATTGGATATTGCACAAGCTACGTTGACGTCACTGCTCATGGATATAATCCATGATGTGGGTAGTTGTAGTTTGATGAGGTAGCTCGATGTACCATTTGTCCATAGCACCCGTAAGTGTGTGTTGGAACAACCTCAATCTGACATATTCATCTATGATGTTGTTCTATGAACACCACAAGTGGAAAGGCATGATATGGTTCTGAGGGTCCTCACCTGCCTTTCCCTCAAACTTTGGGATGTCTAAGGGAAGTTTTGTATGCATGGGAAGCTAGTGTAGTTGATGACTAATGAGTTCATTTGTTATCCTTTCCAATCTGGCAGGTTAAGAATAGCCATGAAAGATAGGCTAGAGTTGAGAGTGGCTCGGGGTAGACTAACAATGGTGCCAATGGTTGCAGGAACATAGTTCCCATGCATGACTGGGGGTATATGAGGTTGAATTCCCATAGTGTGGATAGTCATAATGGATGTGGAAGGGACACTGCCCCCAGGTATGAAAGGTGGTATGGTAGGAACCACGGTAGCTGATCTGGGTCCGCCACTAGTGGGTAGTGCACTAGCACCAATGTGTGCAGTGGTGATGGTCCCACTATAATGGATACCCATGATAATGGGAATCAAATACATAGGTATACCACCAAATATCCCTCCATGGAAGGAATCTATATGTGCATCAACCATGGGGCTAGAGGGTGCAGTGAACAAAGTGGGGTCGAATTGGTAGGAATCCGAGTCAGACTCAAAGGACGTGTCTGGATTTGAAGGTGGTGAGTGATATTGAATATGGATTTGATGGTGACATTTCAAAGAACCAAACTAAGGGGTGTGCTCCCTAAGCTGATAGGAATAACGTGGTGGAGGAATGATGAATTATTGTAGTGACAGGAAATGAATATGGACCTCGGGTTTAATTGTCTTCCTAATGGTTCAAAAGGAGTCACTCGAACACCAATGTTGTTTGAAGGCTTGCGTATTGGGGCAGTAACCCTCACTCCACGAATTAGGTAAAACTGATAACCAATTTGCCACAAACGATAGCTCTTAGTTTTCCTCATGAGTGGGAACTAGTCAATTAGGTAGGGGTCATTTCCCTTTTCACTTGGAAGGTCCTCTTAGCGGCCAGCTACTTCGGGGTTCCTATGGTACTCCTCACAATGAGGTTAGGGCTATGCCCAAGTATCTCCCATATTTAATAGGATGGGATTTATACCCCAATCTGAATGTTATTAAGTTAATTAATTTCTTCCTAAGGCTCTACTCGAGGTCATGAAGAGATCATGTTCACTGAATGGTGTGAATGTGTGTGCATCGGTATGTAAAATTTTCCTTCCAGTCTTGAAAAAAATAAGGAATGTTTTGCAGGAAACAAGCAAGGGGATGTAATATAGCAGGTCTAGAAAGGAAAAATAGGTCTGGACATAGTTTGGGACAGACAGGGGTATGAAACAGGCATGAAAAAAATACTGTAAATTGATAGTCATGCCTGTCAGAGGAGCAGACATGATCTAGGTCTCACAAAATAGATAGGCGAAGATGATACGGACATAAGACAACCAAGTCATGCATAACAGAGGATCAGACGCAACTGTGTCACTCAAAACAGGGTCACAGGGGTGACTGGAGTCACTCTGTAAGCTAGGATAGTTGCGATCAAGATGTTTGATACAGGTTACACATATCGAGGTGAAGGTTGTGACCTAGGTTGCACTTATTGGGAAGAAATTAATGACTGGGTCTCGTCTTGTAGCTCGATAAGTGTGACTAGCACTGAACAATAAAAATTAAGAAAAGACAGAGTCAACAGGGGCTGAGGGAGAAGGAAATGATGTGGTAAAGGTTCACATCGGCCATGAGGGGGCCTAGTAGGTGATGGATGATGGAAGAAACTAAAGAAAAACTTGTATCTAACCTACAAAAATAGGGATCGGAGAGGATTGACCAGTGGAGTTACCAAAATTATAATGGGGATTTCTCCCCTGTTATATGCCAAAGCACTAGCATTAGGTCAATGAGACCACAAGGAACATAAAAAAATATATACAATGGCTAAAATAAACAAAATGAAAATTATACCTTCTTTCTTGTAAAGTGGGCCACCGTGGTTGTCCTCGGAAGTGGTTCGCCTCTCCATAGGATGGTTCTCCAATTGTCTCGAGGTGTGTATGGATAATTCCTCAATGTACAATGTGGGAATGGTATGGCGACGAGATGATGGAAAAAGGGTGTGTGAATACCTAAGAGAAAAAGGTGTCCCAGTGTACTCACAAAATGAAAAATGAGAAAAAGGATATTTTGAGAGAGCCCTTCACAATGTATGTATAGAATGTTTCTATGGTTTTTGACCCCATGTGGTTACCCATGGTATTTTCTGACCCATAGTTTCTTCCTATGGTTTTTTGGTCCTTTCTCTTTTTTAGAGTTTTTTTCACCCTTTTTAGGGTTTTTTTAACACTTTTTAGGGTTTTTGACCCTTTGTTAGGATTTTAAATCCATTTTTAGAGAAAGTGAGGGTAAACCATAGTAAATAATAATGTTTTGGACCATATTTTAGGGAAATACAATTGAGAAGGTCAAAATTAATGGAAATATTATAGGAACATGATGTATGTATGTTGTTTAGACCATGTTGAGCTATGTGAACATTGTTTTGTGTTAACAAGAACTGAGATCACCATCAAATGAAAAAGTTCCATAGGATTCATTTGATAGAAATATAGGCGATGAATATTGAACATTTGAATCAAATGTTGAGAAATTCATTAAGCCAACACTAGTCATGGTTCAGACGTATACCACCATCTTTCATTAATGGCAGTGTGCATTCTGGTATTGCTAAGAAACTTTATGGAACAAGGGTGGCCATCTATCATCATAAATCAATGTGAATATTTGCTGTGGAAAAATTTATAGTGCCCATTTCTGTATCAGATGTCTCCTTAGCATTTGTTGCTCACCTAGTTGAGATACCTGAATAGGTTGTTTTTGTACACCCTCTACACAATTATGCATTAGTAGCATATGATCCTGTCGAAGCAGGTTCAACTGGTGTTGCAGTTGTACGTGCAAATGTTCTTCATCCTCAAACCGATCTATAGAAGTGTTATTTTATACATCTTATTGGTTTGAATAAAAGTTTACAACTTTAATCACGCAGCTTCCTTTTCACAAAACAGTGACTTCCATGAATATTCATCCCTTTAATTATCCCTAGTATAGAGCTATAAATGTGGAGCTCATTAATTTGGATTCATAATTTGGTGATCGTTTTTCTGGTGTACTAGAATATAATCATGGAAATGTTCAGGAATTATGGGGAAAATTCTACATGGATATAAATGGTAGCTCCACGAAAGTCCCTAGTGAATTTGTAATGGGAATTCCAATTTATTCCATTAGTGAAGTGTTACAGGATATTATATATGGATAAAAAATTTCCATGCCTCTTGTCCTCTTTTTAGGAATTGAACTTTATACAATGCTACTTTCAAATTCTCACATATTTTCTTAACAGAGAAGTGGAGTACAGAGTTGGAAACAAAGTTTCCTCTGAGACGACATGTGTTAGAAGTAAAGAATTGTTTTGCTGGAACACAAGCCAAAGGTGTGTTGGAGAAATGCAACATGCTATTAGCCATAAATGGAGACCCAATTACCATATTTCATGATATTGAGAATTCTTTCCTATGCCTCTATCTAGATTGGTGTTAGGTTCAAGATGGATATGTAAAACTAACAATTTTTCCACCAAGGTTTTGAGTTGGATCTTCTTGTGGGAAATGTAGTATATTATGGGTTTGGAACTACACACATTGTAAGCTGGTGTGGATGTATTATATAGAATCCACACCTAATTGTTGCTTCATTTGGATTTTTTCCATAACAAGGCCATGGGATGTATGTTTTAAAAATGATGGGTGGCGGTACTTCTCAAACATATAGACTTTGTGTTGGTCGATGGATTGTTGAAGTTAACAGAAAATGAACCCATGATTTACAAACATTTATAGTTGTAATTAAATAATTTTAGACTAAGGAGTTGGTCCATCTTAAGACAATAAACTTGAAGGAAAAACATAGTGTCTTAACTTTGAAGCAAGACCTACTTTATTGGCTTGCATGGTAACTCATATTTGATCATGAAACTGCAAGATGGAATCACAAAACCATTTAACCTTTTGCTGATATTTTTTTCTTAGGAATGGATGCGACCATTAAGGTATACTTGAGTTATCATGTAGTCACAAAATTTTCTTTCCCTTTTTACTTTAAAATAAATTATTGCGACCAAAAATACTTGCGACACAATTATTGTGATAGAGTTACTGTAATGAACTTTATGAACTTTTTACTCGGCACACTTTAACCTGAATAGACTCACTTTACTTTTGACAAAATTTTACTACCGACGGGAATTAGGTTCCGACCGTGCAACCAAATTTCAATCTAACTTTATAAAAAGATATTTTTTAGCCTAAAGAAATAGAATATGAAAAACACTTTTCACCGATGGTAACTTGGGATAAAATGAGACACAACTATATCACTACAACAAAACCGTGTGATTAGCGTCTCTTTTAGCTTCCTTTTTAGCGTCCACCATCACTTTTAATGCATTTTTCATCATTTTTTGGACAAAGTGGATGCTTTTCCATAGGATGGCACTTTTAATGGTGTTATTTGTGTCCCTTTTTAAAAGATGGCACTATTTTGGACACTAATTAACATCCCAATTAGTGTCCCAAATAGAATCCCAATTAGCATCCAGGTAGCGTCCCAATTAGTGTCCCAATTAACATCCCAATTAGAGTCCCAAATAGCGTCCCAAATAGCGTCCCAAATAGCATCCCAAATAACGTCCCAATTAGCATCCCAATTAGTGTCCCTTTTTAAAAGTTGGCGCTATTTTTTATGATAATTAGCATCCCAATTAACGTCTCAATTAGTGTCCCAATTAGTGTCCCAATTATCATCCCATTTAGCATCCCAATTAATGTCCCAATTAACGTCCAAAAAATCATCCCATATAACACCCATAATATCCTCCAAAAAAATGTCCTGAATAACATAGCACCATATATTAATCCAGGTTTAGCGACAGGAATTGCGACATGAATTTTGACAGGAAAAACATCCAACATAGTGCCGAGTATAGAGCCAAGAATTTCACCTAGAAAACATCCAAGATAGCGTTAGGTATAGAGCCAAATATAGCGCCTGGAATAATGCCATAAATTTTGAAAGAACCCAGATAGGAATTGCGCTAGGTTTAGAGCTAGGAATTTTGTTCAAAAAATGTCTGACATAACGTCAGATATATCAATGCCAATGTCAATGATCATGATTCATGTGATAGTACTTTTGGATCTTGATTTATCATAGTGGCACAGAAATGATCATAATCATAGCACTTTTGGATCTTGATTAATCCTAAAGAAGGGTAAATTACCTCAATGTCACCAAAATTGCTCTAATGGCATTTGAGTGTCCCCAACAACATTTGATAGACCTTAATTGCACCTGATTGGCCCTAACAACATGATGATGATGCATTACAATAATTATTATAGAGCGTATGGATATGATTTGACAAGTATAAGACTATATCATCCATTCTTGTGAGGTATTAGGGATCCTTGCTCATTATTATCACAACTATATTATCGATGACATTGATGATGAATTTGACGACAACAATGATGTTGATTTATTGTATGATGATGATGACGATGTGGATGCCAATAATGATTATGCATGTGGTAGCACTTTTGGATCCTAACCAGCATAGATCCAAATCCTAGGCTCTATCAAGCGCCGAGAGGGATCAAATCTCCCAAGGTGCAAACCTCTCCTGGAATAGCTCCTTGCATCCAATACCTGAGAATATATTTGTAACTCCGGAGATTTGATCCCTCTTAGTGCTAGAATTTGGATCTATGCTGGTTTTAAAAGCAAAGAGACATGTCTTCTATATGCTATGATATCTCATGCTTGCTATTTTGAAAAAGTGTTTCAATAAACTTGTTATATATTGTAATTTAGACTATTCTCTCTCTTTGAGAAATAATTTATAGTTTTCTATTTTGTTGTGCTATTAATTGTAGTGTTCCATTTATCAACATATTGTTAGTTGAAATAAATAATATAGTGGAGGTTTTAGATGTAGCTTGACTACTAAATGCCATAATATAGCTCCCTTTACATTTCAAGTTGATTGCTTATCTTTATCCAAATAGCTCTCTACTTTTATAACCAATCCTTCTTATAAGTGTAACTTAATACTTGTTCTTTCAATATAAGTTATAAATAAATCTTCTATGTATAATTCTAATATTGAGAGTGTTCTCATATTTTTAATCTTTAAAGCTTTTTATCTCCTTGGAATTTTTTTTGGTTTCTGTAAATCTTCTTTTTCATGTTAAATTTGTTTGACTATTCTTCTTGAATAGTCATACTTGTTTTTTACTTTTCTATAATGTAAATGCTGGTATAAAATCCAGTAAATAGTTTTATTTATATTTATATAAGTCATAAAAGAGAAGGTTGCCCCTCTAAAACATAAAAAGCTAGTTGTAAATTTACTTCCCAATTTATTCGGATGGAATATTGAAACGATTCCTAAAAGTACTATAAAATATACTAAATAATTTTATTTATATGTATATAAATAATATAAAAGAGAAGGTCAACATATTGAAAAAAGACGTGAACCAGTAGTAAAAATAGTTTGCAGATAGGTTCTGAAAAATTCAGAAGTGGTACAGATGCGTTGGGCCATGCAATTACTACAGGATTCGAGTCTGCCCAGTGACATCTTAAAATGAGATCGGTGTGTTCTTTAAATTAAAATACCACCATAAATCAAATAATAGAATTTAAAAACATGGTGGTATGAAATAATGGAATCAACACTCTCTGAAAACAAACAAGATTGAAACCTGAAAATGGTGGTAGAGCCCATTGGAAAAAACGTTGCCTGATATTATTTAATATTGCATTGTCATTCAGAGTTCCTCATATTATTTTTTAAGCTATAGAGAGCGCAGATCCTTGTTATTCAAATTGGAATCTAAGGGATGGCAGGATTGAAATTATGGTGAGCCGCAAAAGTAACAAAAACAGTTTCCTAATCTTGTCGATCTTCTGTATGGTTTGAACCTGGATATCAGCCATAGAATATCTAAAAACTAAGCACCTGTGAGGTTGAGATTTAAAAAAATAGAAAATTATTTCTTTAATAGTTTATGTGAGTGGCTCGACTATCAGCCACAGAATATGAAAATAATTTGAACCTGGATATCAGCCACAGAATATCTAAAGAACTAAATATTTAAATAATACAAATATTACCTGCAAAAAGAATATCTAAATTGATTGTCAATTAGCAAATTTAAAATTCTTACCTGGGTTTATTGTTGCTGTCCCAGTGGTTGTTGCTGTTGCTGGATCAAGGTATCTAGCTATAATGTAGTTTGTGATACTTCTTGATATTTATATCGTTGTTTTTCTTTCTTATAATTTTCTATTTTTTTTATAGCCAACATAACATTATGTTCTATTTTTTTATAGCCGACATAACATTATGTAACGTTACGTAATGTTACAACGTTATGTAATGTTACAACGTTACATAACGTTACAAGATCTACCCCATACTGGGCTGTAGAGCGCCTCTCGGTGCAATTAATTTAATAGCACCTAAATGTCTGTAGAAACATCTAGATGGCCCTATTATCATCAAAATGACTGTAACAACATATAAATGACCTTAACAATTACATGACATGAATCCTAATGGAAATGAGTGATTAAGAACACTGATGGAATATGAGTGACCATAATGACAATGATGACGATGATTTTTTTTATGATGTGCTTAGTGCCAACGATGATGATGATAATGAGGATGATGATCAGGATGATGTTGATGTACCATATGGAATTGATGATGACGATGATGATAATGTAGATGTCCACGATGATGATGCTTGTCATAATACTTCTTTATTCTACAGGACTTGAGATATTGGAGTTAATAACAAGTAATAGAGGTTGTGAGGTGTTGACCATAAAAATATTGTTAGCCATTGGGTTTTACATTGACTGATACAACCATTTTATTTACTAGTTCCCCCACACCCCACTCCTCCACCCCCCCCCTGTATATCCCCCTTGCATAAAGGTAGTACAATACCACCTATCATGGTTCTACCAAAATTTCAGCCTACAAGGTTGTTTTGGACAAGCCCCCATCCATACCCTCATTTTTACCAAGAACGTACAAGGAATAAGAAGTGGATATCAATCTTAACACAAAACCTAACTTTCTTTGTACTCTTAAGGATGTTTTGGTATTGGTTTAAAATAGAATGAAGCAACAAGCATTTCAATAGTGCTCATAGTGTTACTTTGAAGAAGTAGATCAATTTTTTTTACATATTTGGCCTTATAAGCAGACATCTCTCAAGGAAAAATATTAATCTTGCACATTGATCTAGGAACAAATAATCAATCTCATCAAGAAATAATCAACAAATAACTCAGAAATGGTGTTAATCGGAACCAGAATGGTTTCCTCTCTATATATTCAATTTAAATAAATAGTTACAATAACAATGTCAAGCAATAGCTTGAATCAATGAGGAATTTGAATACCTAAGGAGGTCATTCGAATTCAATGAGTGAGTCTAACTTAACTGACTGTAAGCCATTGGTTCACACTTAGTTAACCACTTGACCAAAATTGTAAGCCTTAACTGACTGGTTGAATTGATTGTAACCACCAGTTAGCAATTAGGTACACTAATATCACTCAGATCACCCCTGAAGTGCTCCAGTTAGCCTCCTTGACTATAGGAGAAGGCTAAATTAGCCTCCTTGACTGTAGGTAGGCGTGGGTGTCACTAGATGATTTCAATTAATGCTCCACTGATGTCAATTAATGTCAATTATACTTAGGATAGTGGTTTAACTAGGCCAATTTTACCGAAAAGAGTGTGCATGGTGGTAAATGTCTCCAACACCCCCCCTTAATCTATACTCAGGAGGAGTTAGAAAACAAAAAAGCATAAAAATCCTAGGGCCCCAGCAACTAAGGCCATAGGCCACCCTGTACAATTATGAAACTGAAACAATGCTCAAAACAAACTAAGTGACAAAAAGAGGGAAAACCTAATGGGAAACTCCCCTCCCCTCAAGATGAACACTGAAAGTAGTTTGAATCACCACGATGAACTCACCCTCAACAGTGAACGGAGGTAAGTGAACTTCTTTTCTAAAAATCTCTTGGTGAAGATGTTTGCAATCTGCTCATCAGTCTGGTAGTATTGCAGAATGATGGTCTTGTCATGCACTAGCTCCCTGATGTAGTGCATGTGAAGCTTGGTCCTCTACTTGGTAATTGGATCCATGGATATCTTAATAGCACTCTCATTGTCACAAAAGAGGATAGTGGACAAATTACTACCAAGATCAAACTCTAGAAGAATGCCTTGCAACCAAACTGCTTGGATGCAAGAATTCATTGCTCCTCGATACTCAGCCTCTGCTGAAGATAGTGCTATGGCAGCCTAATTTTTGCTTGAACAGAAAATGGGGCCACCACCAAACATGAATACATATCTAGAAGTTGACTTTTAATCAATAGAATCACCCACCCAATCAGAATCTGTGTATCCAACCAGCTCTAGCTCGAAGTTTACAGCATAGTGAATGCCGTAGATCCTAGTTCCCTGAATATACTGGAGGATCCTCTTATCTACCTTCCAATGGAGATCATGAGGCTGATACATGTATCTTTATACAGCATTAATTGCATAACAAATATTAGTCCTATAATGTGTCAAGTACAACAAGCTACCAAGCAGTTGTCGATAGATAGTGCAGTCCATGGGAGGTGTGTGTTTTCCTTCTTCAAGGATGATCCTTGAAAGGAAAGGGAATGGTGCAGTCCTACATTCAGCCATGTTAAACTTGACTAATAGGTATGGATTTTATTTGTACTGAGTGACCATAATCCCATCAGAATTTTGCTTGATTTCGAGCCCCAAAAATTGTTTTAGAAGCCCCAAATCACACATTTCAAAGGCATTGTGGAGAGCAGTTTTGATGGTTGAAATGGAGGCAACTGTGCTACCTGTGATCAGTAAGTCATCAGCATATAAAAAAATTATGATTATATTACCATCATTCTTCTGTAAATACACATTTGGATCTGATCTACATCTCTGAAAGTTTTGCGAGAGAAGGAAGGCATCCATCTTGGAATACCACTCTCTTGGGGCCTGTTTTAACCCATATAGTGACTTCTTTATCTTGCAAACCAAAGATGGATCAGTGATGTATCCCTCAGTATAATTCATGTATATCTCCTTATGAATATCTCCATGCATAAATTCTTACTTAACATCCATGTGATGCACCTCCCAATGCTTGGATGCTGAAATTACAAAAACAAGGCGGATGGAGTCCATTTTTGCAACCGGTGCAAAGGTCTCATGGTAGTCCACTGCTTGGACCTGAGAGAAACCTTTTGATAAAATCCTTGAATTATATTTTTAGGTGCTTCAATCAGCAGCAATATTTGTTCAAAACACCCACTTGCATTGAACCAATTTCCTTCTCGGAGGAAGAGAAACTAGCTCCCAAGTAGTGTTTTTCTGAAGAGAATTCATCTCTTCATCCATGGAAACTTGCCATCTTGGATCATTCTGAGCATGGTAGTAGGATTTTGGATATGAACTAATCATCAAATAGAAAGTTTTGGATATCAAATTATCAGAACAAGAGAGCGCAATACTTTCTCTTTGGAAATCAGACCGGGTTCTCCTTGGATCATCCGGATTTCCAATGTTGTCTCCTACAGAGGAGAGAGTCTGTTGGGCCCATGTAGGAAGATGATTTTGCACTTAAGTTTATAATTCAGAATATTATTATTTCTGCACAATTATATCATAAATCATAGGATCCAAATCAGGGTCATCACCCCCAATTTCATCATCCAAATATTCAGTAGAATAGGAAGGAAATTCAACAGTTTTCTCCTTCACTAGTTCCATCTCCTGAAGAGGCTCATCGAAATTGACACTTCTCTCGATGATGATCTGTTTGGTATTGATATCTAGAAGCTTGAATCATTTAGATTCATCAGTATACCCAATAAATAGAAATTCTATTCTTTGTGGTTGCAAATCCCTTCTTTTATCAAGTAGAATCTGGGCCCATGCAGTGGACCCAAACACCTGTAGGTTCGACACATCCAGCTTGTGTCTGAAGTATGCTACAAAAAGAGTGTTTCCTTTCATGGATGAGTGTGGCACCCTGTTTTGAATGTATTCTGCAGCATGCATGGATTCAGCCCACAAATTTGCAGCAAGCTTCTTTGACTCCAACATACAGGTGGTCATCTCCTTGAGAGACCGGTTCTTCCTTTTCACTACTCCGTTCTGCTGGGGAGTGTAGGGAATTGAATGCTGGACCTGAATACCAATTTGGAAGAATATTTACAGAAAATAATTACTGACATACTCCCCTCCATTATCAGATCTCAATATCTTGATCTTAAGCCCAGAGGCATTTTCAATCAAGGCCTTCAATTCAGAAAAATTTTCACATACTTTTGATTTCTTTTTGAGAAAGAAAACCCATGTATACCTTGAAAAATTATCAATAAAATTAAGGAGGTACCTTGGTCCATTCATGGATGTGACATGAATCAGACCATTGATATCATAATTTATAATCCCCAATATGTTTGTAGCTCGGTTTTCCTTCCCCCGATCGAACTTGTGCTTAGGGTGTTTTCCAATCACACAGCCCTTGCAAATTCTCGTGGTTTCCTTGATGACCAGGAGGCCTTCAACCATGGATTTTTTCTATAATTGCTGAAAATATTTGAAATTAAGATGGCCAAACATCTCATGCCATAGCATACTAACCTCATTTCCATGAGTTAGAAGAGTAGTGGGCTTTGCATCCTCAACAAAGTGAGAGAACTCATAGGCATTTGCATGATGATTTGCAAGGCCTTTTGCAATGAGTTTCCCGGATCAACATCATTTGGGCTGAAAGATACTCTCTTAGGAATTCTTGTATGTGTCATCTGATAGACACTAAGGATATTTGCTGCTAGAGACGGTACATACAAAACATTAGAGAAAAAACCATTTTCAAGATCTACAGTACCTTGTCCTTCGCAAATGATGGTGGAGTCATCTCCCATGTGGATGGGGATGGATTTGCTGGTCTCCAAGGATTAAAAGGAGTCTTTTTCAGCTATCATGTGATTCGAATCTCCAGATTCAATCAGTAGTGCTTTGGACTTCGAAATGATTTCCATGAGGGGATGACCTTTCTCATGTTGTGGTCCCGATCTTGGTGATCTCTCCTCCAAAATCTCTCCTAAATATTGATGTGATTCCTCTCAAGGAGAGAGGTTGCTTCATCAAGATTTTTCTTCATGCAGGCATGTTCAAGGTGAAAACCCTTCCCGCAGTAAGAACACTTGACTTTTTATTTCCCATTGTGCCATTTTCCTTTGTTCTTCCTTGAGCCGAAAGATTTATCATGCTACTAATTTTCAACTCTAGGCTTGGGAGCATCAAATTTAGTTTTCTTATTTTTATGCTTCTTTCCTTTACCCTTCAGATATTTGGGCCCCGAGACATGGAGGGCTTGATCACGGGAATATCAGATGATCCCCATCTAGACAAGCTTGTCATGTTCATTTGTTAGGGACTTAATGAAGGCATTGAGTGTAGATATTCCATCCAGGGTTTGTGAGCTTCCCCACATGGAATGTAGAAAAAAAAACTGAATAATCAGCCTCGTGTTTGGAGAGTATGGAAAGGATGAGCTGATCATCCTCCTTCTCCACGTTGCATTACTTCAAGAGTAAAACAGTATGCTTGAACTTTGTGAAGAAATCATTCAGAGTCTCAAAATTGGAAGGTTGGAGAGACATGAGTTCATTTTCAAGATGGTAAACCCTCAAGTCATCATGCTTTCCATATAGAGATTCCAATTTGTCCCATATTTCTTTCGGTGTCTTCAAATCCGTAAGATGGAAGAGAAGGTCTCGGGAAATAGAGATGCACAAGAAATCGAAGGCTTCATCCTTCTTGTTCAAGAATATTGATTTTTCTATGGCGAATACAGGCTCAACTTCAGTGTCCATGGTGGCTCTAAAAATTCCTTTGGAGTGAAGCTAAATCTCCATAATACTTTTCCATGAGTGGAAATTGTATGGAGTCAAGAGATCTGCTAAGGAGGCCATCTGGATGTGCTGGAGCAAATGCTTCACCTGTAGAAACCTGAAAATCAAAACAGAAAGGGAAAAATAAGGTCAGATAGCCTGCACATTCTAGGCTTTCATCATGCCTAGCATAGACAATCAAGCAAGATTCATCAACAAGTTCTTTACTTGGGGTATTGAGTGGTAAGCCTTGGCTTCTGGTGCAGTGGTGGATTTTTGAGCTATTGCTCACTTTTCATGGAGAAATATTTCAAAAGGATTGTCTTTGAGAGATAGTTCTTCGTCCCGCCGTAAGCTCTGATACCATATTAATCTTGCACATTGATCTAGGAACAAATAATCAATCTCATCAATAAATAATCAACAAATAACTCAGAAATGGTGTTAATCGAAACCAGAATGGTTTCCTCTCTGTATATTCGATTAATAATAAATAGTTACAATAACAATGTCAAGCAATAGCTTGAATCAATGAGGAATTTGAATACCTAAGGAGGTAATTCAAAATCAATGAGTGAGTCTAGCTTAACTGACTGTAAGCCATTGGTTCACACTCAGTTAACCACTTGACCAAAACCCTAATTGACTCACCAAAACCTAACTAAAGTCAAAGTGCAATAAATGACTGAATCTCAACTAAAAGAGATCAAACACATGTCATAGCAAGCCAACCATCAAGTGCTAGTGCTTCAATGACTTCAATGAACCCCGATGAGGTTAACTAAAGCTGAACTGATCATCAAAAGTTGGTGGAGGCACCCCTGTTGACTCCAGATCATTAAATAATAATAAATAATCATTAAATAATATATTTAATGAGAGGAGGTGCCTTAACTGACTGGTTGAACTGATGGTAACCATGAGTTAGAAATTAGGTGCATTAATATCACTCAAATCACCCCGGAGTGCTCCAGTTAGCCTCCTTGAATGTAGGAGAAGGCTAAGATAGCCTCCTTGACTGTAGGTAGGTGTGGGTGTGAGTAGATGATGTCAATTAATGCTCTAATGATGTTAATTAATGTCAATTATACTTAGGATAGTGGTTTAACTAGGCCAATTTGACCAAAAAGAGTGTGTATGGTGGTAAATGTATCCAACAAAAAAAGCAATTATTTGCTCAAGTTTTATGGCCCCTATCAAATCTTCCAGCATTACGCTACACTATTGACCAAAGTTTGATTCCCATGGGATTTATTTTACATAGTAAAATAATGATTGAAAACATAGAGGTAAATTCCCAACTTATAATACTAGAAGATGGGAATTCACATGGACACACACATTGCATATCTAAGCGTGTCTCTATGTACTCTTCGAGAGTGACTTTTACTTGGCACTTTAGCTTAATCACAAAGGAATTTAGAGATACGAGTTGAACTTATAACACTAAGACATAATGACTTGTATAGCTATATTAAAAACCTAGGTTCACCTCCATATTCTATTTAGGTCTACCATTTTTAATGCATAGGCCCTACTTTTTGTCTACAATATTCAAAGATGAACTAATATGATTTTATCACTCACCCACTAGGGCCTACTTTTTGTCTACAATATTCAAATATGAACTAATAAGCTTTTATCATTCACCCCCTTTAAGAAGGTAATGAGAAAGCAAGTGTCTCAAGTCATTGAGACCCGTACAAGTGTAGTTGTGAATGGATAAACAATAAAAATCAACAATTGATAATAACAATCATAGCCTCACACTTCATAACATAATAATATAATGAAAAAAGGCACTTGGTTCTTAATTGAGGTATAATAAAAACCTTCAACATCATCATCACCATCATCATCGACATCATCATCACCATCATCATCATGATGATCATCATATTCATCATGATCATCATCGTCATCACCCTTCATCATCATCATCATCATCATCGTAGTCATCACCGCCACCACCACCATCATCATCATCATCATCATTATCGTCATCATCATCATCATCGTCAGCATTGGCATGACCCTCTTTCTCATCAACATCTTCATCATCATTTTCATCATCATCATCACCATCACCATCATCACCATCACCATCATCATCATCACCATCATCATCATCACCATTGTCATCATCAAATTGACACCAAATTAGCTATCATGATGATGTCGTAGCAAGCTATGGCTTATATCAATATTACCTTATAGCTTTCCCCATTAACTAGTCTTTGAACTTATTATTGTATTAATTCAAAGAACTAATGTTTTCCTCATTAGTGCTATACACAACACATCCATAAATGTACTTGGAAACTTATTCTTTCATTTTAATCCAATACACATACCTCTATAGAGTAAGCTACAAACTCGGTTCCAGGACCATCCTTAAACAAATTATAGGCTTAGGCAATCAAACAAGGACCATTCTTAAGTTCATGAATATAGGACCAACCTTAAGTTCATGAATGAGATTTTCATAAAGTTTACAAAAGACATGAGGTAGATGATGCAACTACATTAAACCCATGGCAAAAGGATCATGCACACTAAGTTGGATACAACAAACCACAACCCTAAAAATTTTGAGGAAGAAAAAAATGTGAACCTTTGGGGAATAAGAGGTAACACCCCTCCAAACGTGTCAACTATATGATGATGATGATCATCATCATCATCATCATCATCATCATCATCATCACTAACATCATCATCGTCATCATCCTCATCAGCATCATTATAATCATCATCGTGTCCATCGTCATCACCATCATCATCATCATCATCGTCATCACCATCATCATCATCCTCATTGTCATACTCATTAACATCATCATCATCAGCATCAGCATCATCATCATTAGCATCATTGTCATCATTAGTATTAGCATCATCATTAGCATCATCGTCATCACCATTGACCTGTGATCATCATCACCATCATCCTCAACATCATCATCATCCCCATCATCATCATCATAATTAGCATAATCATCACCATCATCATCATATCATTGTCATCATCATTGACTTGTGATCATAATCACCATCATCCTCAACATCATCATCATCCTCATTGTCACCATCATTAGCATCATCATCATCATCATCATCAACATCATCATCATCACCATCATCATCATCATCCACATCCACATCATCATCATCATCATCATCGTGTTCATCATCATTGACATCATCATCATGATCATCATCCTCACCATCCCCCTCCTCCTCCTCCTCATCATCATCATTGTGTCCATCATCATTACCATTATCATCATCATCACCATCATCCTCATCATCATCATCATCCTTATCATCATCATTTCTATCATCATCACCATCAACCTCATCATCATTAGGGGTTATAGGTCATATGTGTTATCACAATCATATATTAGGGGTTATAAAGTTTCTATTAGTGGTACATTGGTTATGGGTCATAATTAGAGTTTCTATTCCCATTATGTACAAATCCCTAAAATGCACTTCCATTCACTACACCTAGTCTTCCATGTACATGTTAGTCCTTTCCATGTACAAATCCCTGAAATGATGATGACGACGATGTACAAATCACCACCACCATCATCATCATCGACATCATCATTGTCATGATCATCATCATCATCGACATCGTCATCATCATCATCATCATCATCATTGACTTCTGATCTGTTAGTTTTTCAATATTTAACCTAGCATTATATGGATCTTTAACTGAGAGAACAACAAGAACAACAATCAAACACAAGAGACACGGTGTTTTTCCTCAGTGAAACCATAAATGGAGAAAACACCGCAACTTCCTCAGAGATAGAATCAACACAAAAGGTAAAACCCCAAAACAGTAAGATGCACTCCCAACTGCAGTAACCTTCTTCATCTCTAGCCCCTGTGTCTTCTCCTTCCTCAACTATGCAGTACACTTGAGTGTGTATGTGATGTGTACTAAATAGAGAGTCCATCTCTCTATTTATACTAATCCCGACATGACGAAAACCCTACTAGGGCCGACTTCTACTAGGAGAGTCTAATAACCCTAGTGTGCCGAAACTGCAGGGACTTTAACCCTTAGACAATCAGAGGGTTACCCACAATGACCTTACATGACTTGTTTACATTATTGATTCTCCTAATTAGAGCATCGGGGCATGACATGACATGATAACATCTAGGAATAAACATCGGGTTATAACATATAAGAAATACAAGTGAATACATTTTGAAATTACAATTACATCAACGCTCCCTCTTAACTAGGAAGGTATTCTCTTGACACAATTTTCATCACTAGTTTTCTTCTATGGATATTCTCATCATCTGCATCTCCAAGTCATCTTTATCTTCATGCCATCTTTATCTGGATCTAGATCATCATCACTGGATCTGGATCATCACTTGATATGTATCATCATCACTAGATCTGGATCATCATTGGATCTGGATCATCATCACTAGATCTGGATCATCACTTGATCTGGATCATCACTTGATCTGGATCATCACTGCTGGATCTGGATCATCACACAATCTGGATCTCTTGGAGTCATCATAACTAGATCTGGATCATAACTCGATCTGGATCTCCTCTAGTCACCATCATATGTGCTATCTCATGATTCTTTTTTTCACAAGAAGTTCTACAAATCCAGCCTTCTTTCATGCTAGGTGTATGCCTACCTCCTCCTAGGTCTTTGGTAGCCCTTACATCTGACCTACTCGTTAGAATGGCCAGTACTCACATTTGACCTGCTCGTCAGAAAGGTAGTAGCCCTTATATCTGACCTACTCGTCAGAATGGCCACCAGTCACATCTGACCTACTCGTCAGAAAGGAGATAGCCCTTACATCTATGTAAGAGCTCATCCTACATTAGAATGGCCATCACTCACATCTGACCTACTCGTCAAAATGGCGGTAGCCCTTACATCTAACCTACTCGTCAGAATGGCCAGCACTCACATCTGACATGGGAGGAACCTAATCCTTTAGCCATGACAGAATGGAACAACCCTTACATCTGACCTACTCATCAGAATGGAAGTAGCCCTTACATCTGACCTACTTTTCAGAATGGCCAACACTCACATCTGACATGGGAGGAACTTAATCCTTTAGCCATGACAGAATAGATCAGCCCTTACATCTGACTTGCTCATTAGAATGGCTATGGATCTCAGCACTCATATCTTACATGGAAGGAACCAATCCTCTCACCATGACAGAATGGCTCAGCCCTTACATCTAACCTGCTCGTCAGAATGGCTTCTAGACTAGTCACTTCCCTTTGGAAGGGACCTCAATCTAGAGAACATCAAGCTTCTCACTGAAGTGCTCAAACTTCACTTTGGCTAGTGGCTTCATTAACACACCAACTATTTGATCATCCGTCGCAACATACTGGAGCTTCACTGCTCCCCTCTACACCATATCCCTGATATAGTGATACTTGATGTCGATATGCTTCTACTTTTCATGGAACACTAGATTCTCTGACAACTTCACACAACTATGGTTGTCACAATGTATACAAGTAGCATCCGTCTGGAGATCAAATAAACCAGACAGTAGCTTCCTTAGCCATATTGCCTCACAACTAGCTAAATAGGATGCAACATACTCTGCTTCAGCTGTACTCAATGCCACACGGGATTGCTTCTTGCTAAACCAAGAGATCACACCCGATCCCATACTGAAGCAACATCTAGAAGTGCTCTTCCTATCGATGGCACTGCCTGCCCAATCTGAATCAACTTAACCCTCTAGGTTAATCTTCTGATTCGCATCGTACTTGAGCCCATAATCAACTGTACCACTCAAGTACCTCAGAACATGCTTTGCAGGAATCAAGTGAACATTTCTTGGACATGTCAAGAACTGGCTCAAGGTGTTCACAACAAAGCAAATGTTTGGTCTCATGTTCGTCAGGTACATCAAGGACCCAATCATCTCACAATACATCATAGCATCAACTAACTCTAATGGAGCTTCACTCAATAGATTTAGGTTCGATGCCATAGGTGTGGGCATAGCCTTGCAGTCCATCATCCCAAACCTCTTTAGGATCTCTACTGCATACTTCCCTTGTCTACGAAAGATTCCATCTGCACTCTGCCACATCTCCATACCTAGAAAATAATGCATCATTCCCAAGTCCTTCATCTCGAACTCGGCAGCAATATTTCTCTTTGTATCAACAATCAACCCATCCATACCAGTCACAAATAGATCATCTACATACAGTAGAAGCATCACTGGGTTTCCATCTTCTAAAGTTTGGAATCTACTTTACTTTTGGTAAATCCCAAACTAGATAGAAATCTATCAATTTTGATATACCATGTCCTGGGTTCCTGTTTCAAACCGTACAGGGCTTTCTTCAATCTGTACACATGAGATTCACTGTCATGTGTCTCAAAACCGAGTGGTTATTCTATGTACACTTCCTCTTCCACTACACCATTCAAGAAAGCTGTCTTGACATCCATTTGGTGTATCTTCCATTTCATCAGTGTAGCCAGAGCAAGTACTGATCTGATGGAAGTGTATCTGGCTACAGGTGCAAAGGTTTCTTCATAATCTATTCCTTCTATCTAAGAGAAACCCTAATCCACAAATCTTGCCTTATATTTTTATATGCTACTGTCTGCAGCATGTTTGATCTTGTAGATCCATTTGGAAGTTACAATTGACTTCCCTTTTGGTCTTGGGACAACATCCAAAACATCATTCTTCATGATCGATTGGTATTCTTCGATCATAGCATCCTTCCATTCTTTCCATTCTACCGCTTCTTCATAACTGGAAGGTTCTTTATCAATGAAATCACATAGTAATGCTACATACCCAGAGCAGGATCCGGTCCTCTTTCTTTCCCTCTGATTCTCTTTTGGAACCCCATATCTTTCCGCACCTTGGATAAGTTCTCGTACCCAAGCAGGTTTCCTCTTACGAGGATTCTTCTCCGGAGGTGGATCTACAGGTCTTTGTGGTTCTTCAAATTCTCAATATTCTTCTTGAGCTTCTTCATTCATGGTTGTATCATGAATTCTTGGTGCTTCTGCTTCTTTGGATTCTTCAGCAGGTTTCTTTCTGGATTTGTTGTAAGTTGTATCTTCATCAAATGTCACATCCCTACTAATGTCAATCTTCTTGAATCCTAGGAAATATATTCTGTAAGCCTTCGAGCTTTCAGAGTATCCCACAAATATACCCTTCTTTCTTGAAGGATCTAATTTAGTCCTCTTCTCTTTTGGAATGCGTATGTATACAGGACAACCGAATATTCTGAGATGGCTAACTTCTGGTTTCTTTCTGGAGAAGACTTCTTCAAGAGTCTTGTTCTCGAGTACTCTATGTGGAGTACGGTTATGTACATACACCGCTATTATGGAAGCTTCCGCCCAAAGATGCATAGGAAGGTCTTGATCATGAAGCATTGGTTTTATACCTTCCATGATAGCTCTATTCTTTTGTTCCGCAATCCCATTCTGTTGTGGATTATAAAGAGTAGACAACTCCCTCTTAATCCCTGATTCTTTGCATAGCTCTTTGAACTCATTTGAAGTGAATTTGCTACCATTATCTGATCAAAAGGTCTTGATCTTCTTTTCATTGTGGTTCTCGACCAAGGCTTTGAATTCCTTGAACTTGCTGAATACTTCGTCTTTGTTCTTCATGAAATAAACCCATGTATTCCTAGAAAAATCATCAATAAAAGAAACATAATATGCATACCCGCTTAGTGAGTTTGATGACATAGAACTGCATACATCGGAGTGGATGATTTCCAAGATTCCCTTTTCTTTTCTTTCACTGTTTGGAAATGTCTTCTTTGTATTCTTTCCTTTTGCACATCCTTTGCAGACCCCATCATGTTTTGCTTGTATTTCTTGAAGAACTTCAACAACTTTGCTTGCAATAGGTAGTGCTATGTAATGCACATGTGCAAGCCTTCTATGCCAAAGTTCACTTGGCTCTACTGTGTCATGGACCAAGGCTTGTTCTGGATAACCCTTTAGTTTGCACAATCCCCCTTCTTGTTCTCCAATCACCACTGCATCATCGATAGTCTTTCCTTTTGGCCACATGATGACTTGACCATCTATGAGTGCAACCCTCATTCCTTTTGCATCTAATGCCGATATGGAGAGGAGGTTCTTCTTGAGTCCTGGCATAAACAATACTTCTTTCATTGTTAGAGACTTTCTAGAGTCTAGCTTATAGGAAGATTCCCCACTACCTTTTATTGGATATTGGTAGTCATCTCTTAGCTTCACCTTGTGAGGTGATTCATGTTCTGACAGTCTCACAAAGGATTCCTTGAATCTTGTCATATGTTTGGAGGCCCCACTGTCTATAAGGAAATCATCACATCCATGAGTAATGTTACCTATGAGAGTGGAAATCAAAACATATTCATTCTTGCTTGAAGAATATTCACTTTCATATCTGGTTCTCTTCTTGGATGGTTCATCATCCTTTGCAACATGAGCATGATGTCTTCTTTTGCTGCTCCTCTTTGATAGCTTTGGTTTCTTAGGACAATTCTTTGCATAATGTCCTGCTTCATCACATGTATAACATATGACCCTAGACAAATATTTTCTAGTGTTATCTTTGTAATAGTGCTTACCTCTAGGGTGACGAGATCTTCTTTTGGTTGACTTGGAGTGTACTGTGAGAGCTTGGTCTTCACTTCCCATCTTTTCTTCTTAAGATGCTATCCGTGCTTCTTCTTGAGATTCCTTGGATGAAAGAATCCCATGACCTAGGAAGGCCATTCAAGGTAGTCATCACAATCTCTGCATTTTCCACTTCTTCATCTACTACTTCTAGTTTTTCCTTGATCTGAGAGACTCTTGTGAAGTAAGACTAGATTGTTTCTGCACTCTGAATCTTCACATTCTTTAGCTGGTTTCTCAGAGTCATCTTCTGTTTTATGTTCTTCCCTTCAAACAATTTGGTTAGGGCATCAAACATAGCTTTAGGTGTCTTGAGAGAGGACACCTGAGGGATAAAGTGATCCTTGATAGAATCAGCAATGATCCTCTTTTCCATAACCAAATTCTTCTTATGCAAGGCCTTAGCCTCATCTCCCTCTAGAACTAGAACCTCGTTATGGATGTAGGAGTCTAACTCATTTTCTTCTAGGACCAGGGAGATCCTATACTTCCAAGCTCAGAAGTTATCAGCTCCCGCAAGATTTTCATCAAGCTTGGTATGATGAGACATCTTAACTGAGAACCTCAAATGGAAATAAAAAATATTTTATATCTTACCAGGTCAAGATGTCGGATCTGAATTTTGAGCTGAAATCCCACAGAGCTGGTTCAGGAGCAAATTAGGGTTTTTCTTTTCCGGAGTTCTATCCACCCAAGTGCTTTGAAATTTATCCCTAGCTTCTATTTTTGGGAGGAGATCAATCTAGGCCCGGGCTCACTAAAAAATTTCTCTTCTGTGAAAAGCTCTAATTTCTGACAGGTCCAAAACTGAAAAACCTCATATTTGGATTTTGCTTCGATAGAAAAATGCTCCCTAAGGAGGACAGTTATTCCACCTTACTTTTGTTGAAAATATGTGGATAGAGATCCACAAAGTAGGAAGCCCTAGTTCCCGCAGTTGCTCAGTGTCTTCTTCTCAGGTTAACTCTGATACCATGTTATTTTTTCAACATTTAAGCTAGCATTATATGGATATTTAACTGAGAGAACAACAAGCATAGCAATCAAACACAAGAGACACAATTTTTTTCCTCATGGAAACCATAAATGGAGAAAACCCCACAAATTCTTCAAAGATAGAATCAACACAAAAGGTAAAACACCAAAATAGTAAGATGCACTCCCAACAGCAGTAACCTTCTTCTTCTCTAGCCCCAATGTCTTCTCCTTCCTCAACTATGTGCTACAATTGAGTGTGTCTGTGATGTGTGCTAAATAGAGAGTCCATCTCTCTATTTATACTAATCCCGACATGACTAAAACCCTACTAGGGACGACCTCTACTAAGAGATTCTAATAACCCTAGTGCCCCGGAACTATGGGGACTTTAACCCTTAGACAATCATAGGGTTACCTACAATGACTTGACATGACTTGTTTACATTATTTATTCTCTTGATCAGAACATCAGGGCATGGCATGACATGATAACATCCCAGAATAAACATTGGGTTACAATAGATAAGAAATACAAGTGAATACATTTTGAAGTTACAATTACATCAACATGATCATCATCACCATCATCCTCAACATCATCATCATCCTCATCATCATCATCATTAGCATAATCATCATCATCATCAACACCACCACCATCATCATCTTCATCGACATCACCATCACCATAATCATCATTAGCATTGTCATTATCATCATCTCCATCATCATCATCATCATCATCATCATTGACATCATCATCGTCATCATCGTCATCATCATCATCATCATCATCATCATCTTGTCCATCATCATCACCATCATCATCATCACCATCATCCTCGTCGTCATCATCATCATTAGCATCATCATCATCACCACCATCGTCGTCGTCATTGTCATCATTGTCATCATCATCATCATCAGCATCATCATCATCATATCATCATCATTATCATCATCATTGACTTGTGATTATCATCACCATCATCATCATCCTCATCATCATAATCATTAGCATCATCATCATCCTCACCATCATTATCAACATCATCATCACCAATATCATCATTAGCATCATCATCATCCTCACCATCATTATTGACATCATCATCACCAATATAATCATTAGCATCATCATCATCATCATTGCCATCATCATCATCATCATGATCATCATTGACATCATCATCATCATCATCATCATCATCATCATCATCATCATCATCGTGTCCATCATCATCACCATCATCTTGTATGCAATATGAAGTGGAAGAAACTATTAGGTAGTCAAGCACAAATCACTCATTCAAACATCAACTACTCAATGAATTAAAACCAAGAGGATACAATCAATGGAAAAAGGAATTTAAAGACATCCTAGGAGGAAACCAATGAGGACATTGCTATAAGGATTTCTAACACAAGAAGTGAATGGAATGACATGAAGTCGAACTTGAGAAGAAATGAGATATACTACATCATCAAAGATGTCAAAACAATAAGAGTGACTTAATAAATAGGGATAGCCTAAGTGGTAAGGATGTGCTACAAAAACATTTGTTACAAAATCTTGCCCTTTTTATTCTTCAATGTTAGCTTTTCAATGAAAATTTTTATTAATGTGTTAAGGATAAGGAATTATATATTTACTAATTTTTTGGTCAAATGGATTTTTATACAATACTATATAAAGTGGATGCAATATCCTTTTTGTTAAGTGGATACTATACAATACCATGATTAATATCAGCCTATGCATTAAACAACAAATGAAAATATTTCCCATTCGTCCATTCCTCCATCATGAGCCGCGAAAATATTGGCCATTCTTCCAACGTGAGCCCATTCCTCGAAACTTGCGGCCAACGGATTCCATCGTGAGCCCATTCCTCCATTTGCCAATGAGCCATGAAAATATTTCCTCTATAAAATATTAACAGGTACCCAATTGTTATGAGGCATTTACGCTATTGTGGCATCAGGGATAGGGGAAAATTAATGGTGTTATGGAAATTGTGGAAGAGGAGGAATGGGAGGGTATAATTCCTGTTGAGGGTATAATTATTGTTGAGGACTGGGAGGGTATTCCATACAGTATTTTCCATTGCCATCGGGGTTTTACGACATGGCACCAGCTAAAAGATGAGGAGGCAAAATAGCTTCCTGCAGACAATGGACGCTCGGAGATCTTGTGCTAACCGAGGTCAAGGGATTTTTGACATGGCTCGCTAAGGTCCACCGGTCTATTTATCATACCCATTTGTTTTCCCTTATTTGATGTATGCGATGTATGTTGTTTCTGTTATTTGCATTTTCCACATCAAAATATATGTTGTTGTTGTTTTTAATACCTGATTGTTGTCCAAGGGTTTTTGTCAATGTTTATAGATTTTCATAGGGTTTAATTTCCATTGCGCCGATTGCAATGGCTATCAGCATCTTTTTTGATTACCCAATATGTGCCGATATTTTCTTCTTAATCCTATAATTGCAAAACCTAGTTGCTGCATGGGGATTCTCTGAAACCTTGCACGAGAAATCAAAACCTATCAGATATTAGTGTTTAAACTCAAGCGATGGATGCAAGTTTGTGTTTTTTGGTGTTTAAACCCAAGCAATGGATGCATGTATGTGTTTTTTAAGGTGGAAATTGCTTCTGTCTAGCTCCAAGAGGATTACAATTGGCCCAAATTCGTCAGGCCCACAAGCGGCCTATTTTAGAGTGGATGTGCAATATTGGAAAAGACCATGAACCATGAACCATGAAATCACCTTATGAACCATGAACCATGAAGTGACCTTATGAACCATGAACCATGAAGTGACCTTATGCATATGACCTGTGGACTGTGTGGTGTCTCTCTTGCTAAGTTGTGAGCTTATGCATCTAACCCATGGAATGTGCGATGTCTCTCCTGTTGCCATGATGAGTCAAGACTCTATGAAGCTGACCTGTGACTATTTTAGGTTGATCCAAGACCATTTTTCTGCTGAAAATATAGTCCGTGTTAAATTTTTTGGGATACTCTTGGACTGTTAGCTTTGGCGTCATCCCTCTGGGGACGCTAAACCTTATTTGTGATTGTGTAAGGTTTATCCTAATGGATTGTGACTATGTGTGATCTCTCCTAGATGGACCATGGACTATGATGACCTCCGTCATCCTTAAAGTGGACTGTTGTAACCTCTCCTAGCTAGGGTTTAGGCTAATTCACAGTCCTACTAGGACTAGCTAGACTAGACTCAGATACTTTAAGGATGACCTTAGTAGGATTGTGTGCCCTAGCTAAGACAGGGGTATCTCTTCAATCTAAGGTTATGCTACCAATTTGT
The DNA here is from genome assembly GCA_001517045.1 of Pseudotsuga menziesii. Lineage (NCBI taxonomy): Eukaryota > Viridiplantae > Streptophyta > Pinopsida > Pinales > Pinaceae > Pseudotsuga > Pseudotsuga menziesii. The sequence goes on from LPNX011021866.1 coordinate 102,028, forward strand.
TGTCAAAAAGCGTGAGAAGCTAATATGTGTCCACTCACATTCTTGTTTTTCCTTGGCCTCATGTTGCCTAAATTTCTCTTCAAAGTGATGATGGGATATGGGGAAGTGTTGTAAGAGTTTTTATTCAACATAGAGTGTTCTTGGAGGATATTAATGACCCTCCCAAGGAGAAGGAATGTGGATAACATTTGCAATTGTGTCCTTAGGTGATGTCAATTAGTTTTATGGAATTTCCATTGGATAAAAAATAATTATTTTGATTCCCCTAATACATTGTTTGAATCATTAAAATTTGTATTTTGAATCAATTCTTAGTTAGCATACATGCATAAGGATTATCATTGGTGGATTATCTTTATTTGTCACTCCCACAGTCTATTGGCCACCGATTGTACTCTCTAATCATATTGATCTATTCCTTGGCCCATTTGCAGCCCACTCATGGCACATGCTAGAATTATTGGAAATAGGCAATAATCCAAAGAGTGACTGAATTCTTAGAAGTTGAGGCAATATGGTAGCACAATATTGTTGAGTAAAAGAAAGAAAAATTAGGAAGCAACCCACTATTAACAAGCATGATTTAGAGGTGCATCTGTTTAATACAATTAAGTACACTAGGGACCTTGAGTTCAAATTTCCTTGTTGGAGCTTCCCTATCGAGCTAGGGACACCCATACAATAGCCAAAATTAATTGGGCAGGGAATGGTGAGGCCTATACTAACCAGTAACTGCATTTTATAGATGATTTATCCCTGACCCTAGCTCCCACAAGAAATAATAGAAGAATCATTCTAGTGTCCTAATCCTTTTGTTAATGTAGTTAATGTCATGAGGGACCTAGAAATAGATGGGATATTGTAGATGGATCAATCTAGACCTTTCCAACACCAATAGGACATATTGGGTATACTCCCAAATTGTGTAGATAAGAGGCCTTCTAAGAGAGAGCTCATACATGGGGTAATCTATGAGATAGTCAAACCTGATATTCGAGGATTTATTTAAAATGATTGGGATTGGATTTATGGAAAATCCTTCTCATATTATGATACCAAGAAGCTATATTGTGTACTAGCAGAATTGATTTTCATTTTGTGTTATTTTCTTGTTTGCATGGATTCCAACAACCCCCTTATTTTCTTATTTGCATGGCATCTTTGTAGACAATCATAGAGCTATATAAAGTCTTAGTCTCTCCTATCCATTCTCTTTGTCCCTTTTAGAAGGGATATTTAGCCTTTAAGAGAAACACACAAGAGAATAGGTAAAATTTAGGATGGAAATTGGCTTCAAAAACTACCAGCACACTCCTAGGCCGCAGACCAATTATTGTCTTGGAGCTGAAACACTTGTAAGGTTGCTGGAAATTATTCTAGAGGGTTCAACTACTTGGACTACCATGTTGACCCTATATTAGCTAATAAGCGTTGACCCTGCCCTACCAAATAAGGCTGATCATTATGACCTAGCTTTATTGGAGACAATGGAACTGGTGTCGATATCACTGTATGCTATTATCAGATATATAATTACAAGGAGTAAATGTTGACCAATTATAGAATTCCTTTTGTGTAGCATGCGATTTCATCACTTTGTGTTTTGAACTTGCTTCCTGATATGTTTGTTGAATTACAAAATGTTAATATTGCATTATGAAAAACATAAGCACTTTGAATCCTTAGAGATGGCTTGTTAACTGTGCCACTAAAGCTTTTCGTTGGAATTTATGATTTAAGTCTGAAGCCTTAGGTTTGAGGTTTCTAGTATCATTTTTAAGAGGAAAGGTAGTTTGAGAATTCATTATTTTCACATGTTTCCTATGATGTATGGTGTGAAACTACATACTCAGTTTTAACTTTTGACATACCCTTGTACAGATTTATGGTTTTGCACATTTCTTTCTATTGCATGTAAGTTGTATTGATAACATGCTATGATGGTGCATGGTATGGAATATATACCTAAGAATTACATGCCATGTGTGGGGCCTTAAGCCACAACATAGGCCATGCATATGCAATATTTGGTATGTGAGTAAGATGTGGTGTCACATTTGAAGGTTTAGTATTCCAAGAATGGTTCTCACAACCTAAGTCATGTTCTAGGGTGAAGATCCAATTTTTTTGTCCATAACATGTGGATTTTGAGTTCATCCTTGCAAGAATCCTTCATCTTCTTGATCATGCTCCGTTTCCAAGTTTCATCTTCTAGATAATGATTGAGATTTGATTTGATTTAACTGCAAGCTTGTTATTGTTGACTCTACTAGCTAACATTTTTACATGTTCAATTTATATTGGACTATAACATTTGTCAAGATTGCATTGGCTGCATATCCAATGCCAACGGTAACCAAAGTATTTACCTTGGTGGAGATAACATCAGTTGTATGCTATGCATACATTGCAGGTTGGATAATTTCCTCCTATGGCATTTGTCTAGGAGATACACTTTAAATTCAATTGTGAAAAATACTTGCTACTTTTAAGTAACAAAAGGATAGTCCATTTTATTACTTGTTCATGCAGGTAGTGATTTAATACTCAATGCGATCTTTGTATATTCCCCAAGCCATCCTAGAACATGGAAAAATGAAGAAGAGTCCAGGGTTTGTATTTAAACCTCGGTCCAGTCAACTGAAAATTGCTTTCAACATATGGAGAAGATATTTCTATCTTTGACAACTTATAACTAGAAAATGATTGAGATTGGATTTGATTACAAGAATTTTTTTGTTGACTCTACTAGAGCTAAAATTTTACTTGAACATGGCTCTACAAAATTCAGTTTGTATCCAACTGTAACATTTGGCAGTAGAGTATATTTTCCATCTTGGGTTGGTTGCATATCCAACGACTAGCAGTGTCTTTACCGTGGTCACTTGTGGAGATAATGCCCACCATAGGATCTGCATATACTGTAGATTAGATGATTTTTCTTATGGGATATGTCTCGGAGATACTCTTTCCATTCAATTATGTAGATTTCTTACTTTTTGATGTAATAAAAATGGATGTCCATTTTCCCACCTGTTCATGGTAGTAATTGTATAGTCAATGACATATTCCCTAAGATATCCTTGAACATGGACCAATGAAGAAGAGTGTAGGGTGTCCTTACAACTAAAAATCATATTCAACACTCTCAAGAAGTGACTTGTATCTTGAACAACTTATAACTAGATAATGATTGAGATTTGATTTGATTACAAGCTTGGTTTTGTTGACTCCCCTAGCTAAATTTTACCTGAACAGGACTATACACATATTTAGTTTGTATATGACTATATCATTCAGCAGTAGAGTAGATTTCCTAGCTTGGATTGGTTGCATATCCAATGGTCAACAAACTCTTTCCATTCAAATGTGATATGCATACACTATAGGATGGATGATTTCCTTGAAGGAAATATGTTGGGAGATGGTCTTTGCATTCAATTGTGTACAAATAGACAAAGACTGAGATTTTATTTGATTACAACCTTGTTTTTATTGACTTCGCTAACTAAATTTTTACCTGAACTATTCAGTTTGTATGTGACTATTAACATTCAGTCGTACAGTAGATTTCCAAGCTTGTATTGCTTCAATTTCCAATGGTTAGTAGACTGTTTAGCATACATCACAGGATGGATGCTTTCCTCCTATGGCATCTGTCTGGGAGATGGAAACTATCGTACACACCTTAGGAAATACCTCCTTCCTCATGGACACCTTCTATGAATGTTGGGTGTATCATAGAACCAACATATTGAGCTAAAAGATAAAGTTGATGTACAATAGATGTTTATTTGCTTGGTAAAGTGAGAGTGGTATTAATTATTGCACATGATCTAGGAACTAAGAATAAATCTCATGAAAGAATAATCAACAAATACTCATGAAATGGTGTTAATCAGAACCAGAATTGGTTTCCTTTCTATATATTTAATAAACAATGAATGGTTACAATACCAATGTCGAGCAATAGCTTGAATCAATGAGAAATTCAAATACCTAAGGAGGAAATTCGAAATGAGTGAGTGAGTCTAGCTTAACTAACTCTCAACCATTGGTTCACACTCAGTTAACCACTTGACCAAAACCCTAATTGACTCACCAAACCCTAACTGAATTCGGAGTGCAATAAATGACTGAATCTCAACTGAAGGAGATCAAACACATGTCATAGAAATCCAACCATCAAGTGCTAGAGCTCCATGACTTCAATGAACCTCGATGAGGTTAACTGAAGCTGAACTGACCATCAAAAGTTGGTGGAGGTGCCTTGTTGACTCCATATCATTAAATAATAATAAATAATCATTAAATAATATATTTAATGAGAGGAGGTGCCCTAACTGACTGGTTGAACTGATTGTAACCACCCGTTAGCAATTAGGTGCATTAATATCACTCAAATCACCCCCGAAATGCTCCAATTAGCCTCCTTGACTGTAGTAGAAGGCTAAGTTAGCCTCCTTGACTATAGGTAGGCATGGGTGTGACTCGATGATGGAAATTAATGCTCCACTGATGTCAATTAAACTTAGGATAGTGGGTTAACTAGGCCAATTTGACCAAAAGAGTGTGTATGATGGTAAATGTCTCCAACACCCCCCCTTAAGCTATACTCAGGAAGAGTTAGAAAACATAGATGCATAAAATTCTAGGGCCCCGGCAACAAAGGCCATAGGCCACCTTGTACAATAAAGTAACTACTTAATATAACCAAGGAAACGGGGAAAACCTCATGGGAAAAAATACCCCCCCTCAAACTATTCAGTAGCATCCTGAGACTGTGCATGTGAACCTATGAATCCAAACTAAATGAATATGTTTGGAGGAATCTTCCACTTTGGAAGAAGAACAATGCACTCAACTAAATAAGAAATATAAACAGCAGCACGGTGAAAACTGGACCCATGCAGAGCAACTGAAATCATCTGAAGAGAGAGAAAAGGTTCTTGAGGATTTGAACCATTTTTGGAACACTCAAGAAACTGATATGTTTCAGCCTTGAACAGAAAACCATGAGTGGTAAAATCAGCCCCAATTTTTAGGATCAAGTGTCCATGCGGCTGCAGAATGTCTTCCTCTTTACTAGTTCTATGAGGAGATGAGCTTGTGACCAAAGGTAGAGAATCCATGGGACTCTGGAGAGCGAATGCTTGAGCTCCATAATATGATATAGCTTCAAAAATATCTAATGATTCACAAAATAAAATATCAACAACCTCATAAGAGGAAACTAACACCAAATCCTTATCAACAGTTTTGAAGAGAAAGTGCGGTACTTGATTTTTCACACCGGAATTGGTGAGAGAAGCTACAAGCATGACTGAAAGCTCTTGGATTTTAAAATATGAACAAAATAATATCATATCAGAATGTAAATCATATCTAAATAAGTTCACAACAGATCCAAAATGCTGAAATGAAATCAAAGCCCCAGCAGCAGTTTTGTAGGAGACTTGCAGTACTTTTTTCTTCACACCGTTGACGAGAACATCTACAAGCAGTACTAAAGGTTTATGAAACTGAAATTTTGAACCAAGAAATATCAGATCATATCCAAATAATATCATATCATATCCAATAAGGTTCATATCAGATCCAAAATTATGGTCAACTGAGACGGTGGATGCACAGTTGTCTTTTTCTTCAAAATTCTAAATTTTGGTGCATGCAATCCTGCAGGATTTTGCTGAAAGATATAGATAATGGGGAGCGAATGTGTCACTCTTATAATCTGATATTTCTTCCAAAATATCGAATTTTTTACATATTTTCACACCAGCAGCAACATTAGAGGGAGAAAAATCAAATTTCTCTTCACTTTCGGAAGCAATTACTGGTAAATTTTGCACAAAATTCAAAGGAAAATCACCGGTGAATGTTTGCATGGAAGTGCAGTAGTGTTTTTCTTCAATATCAGAGATTTGAATGTATTCTTATGTTTCAGCAATATTATAATATGAGATATCAGAGATCTCATGAACTTCCGAAGCATCAGTAGAAGGAGTTACTTCATGGAGACTTTCTTCAATTTGAATTGAATGTGTAGAAGATTCTGCTTCATCTTCATCTTGAACAACTTCATCAGAGAGAGTAGAGGCAGAGAATTTTGAGTAAAGAACTCTTGTGGTGCTGGCTGTGATCTCCAAAGTACTATTTTGATCCTCATTGTGTTTGCCAAATGTTCTGTCCAATATTGTCCAGAAATTCTTTGGGTATTCAGTAGAATCAATAAGGTAGTACAAGCTAGGAGAAAGGGCCAAACATATTGCTCCAAAATATCTATCACCGTCATTTATCCAGTCATCCTCATTCTCATAAGACTCTCTTCCAAGTCCAATAGACACCTCATAGAGAACTCGTCTCTTCAGAGATGCAATCATCTTCAACTTCCATTTCGAATATCTTGTGAATGGGGTGAGAAGAGGGATTGATGAGTCCATTCGAAGTTGTACCTATTAAGACCTGCAAATCAAACAAAAATGGCACTGTAAGGTTGGACATCCTGCACATTCTAGGCTTTCATCACACCAAGCATAGTCAATCAAGCAAGCTTTATCAACAAGTTCTTTACTTGGGATATTGAGTGGTAAGCCTTGGCTTCTGGTGTGCTGGATTTTTGAGCTATTGCTCAAATTTCATGGAGAAATCTGTCAAAAAGCTTGTTTTTGAGAGATATATCTTTGATCCGCCGTATGCTCTGATACCATATTAATTATTTCACATGATCTAGGAACTAAGAATCAATCTCATGAAAGAATAATCAACAAATACTCATGAAATGGTGTTAATCGGAACCAGAATTGGTTTCCTTTCTGTATATTTAATAAACAATGAATGGTTACAATACCAATGTCAAGCAATAGCTTGAATCAATGAGAAATTCAAATACCTAAGGAGGCAATTCGAAATGAGTGAGTGAGTCTAGCTTAACTGACTCTCAATCATTGGTTCACACTTAGTTAACCACTTGACCAAAACCCTAATTGACTCACCAAACCCTAACTGAAGTTAGAGTGCAATAAATGATTGAATCTCAACTGAAGGAGATCAAACACATGTCATAGCAAGCCAACCATCAAGTGCTAGTGCTCCATGACTTCAATGAACCCCGATGAGGTTAACTGAAGCTGAACTAACCATGAGAAGTTGGTGGAGGTGCCTTGTTGACTCCAGATCATTAAATAATAATAAATAATCATTAAATAATATATTTAATGAGAGGAGGCACCCTAATTGACTGGTTGAACTGATTGTAACCACCAGTTAGCAATTAGGTGCATTAATATCACTCAGATCACCCTCAAAGTGCTCCAGTTATCCTCCTTGACTGTAGGTAGGCGTGGGTGTGACTGGATGATGGCAATTAATGCTCCACTGATGTCAATTAAACTTAGGATAGTGGTTTAACTAGGCCAATTTGACCAAAAGAGTGTGTATGATGGTAAATTTCTCCAACAAGTGGTGATATTCTTCCTATAAGAGAAATCTATTGTACAATAAGGACCTTCTTGATTGGTAATGTTAGGGTGATGATCTTATTTCGATTCAAGAAAATTGTTGTACAATAAGGATCTACCTGGTTGGAAACGTTAAAGTGATGGTACTCTCCATCACAATTCAATTTCCCTTGGTACATGTTAGACCTTTGTGGGTCCCATCATAGGTGCACAAGAAAACACAGTGTTTAGATGGACAAAGTTCTTAACTCTACTACCAAAACCTCAATTCTTATGCAAATGGGGTTGACTAGTTGGGATATGAATATGGGTGCTTACTTGATGTCCCCTTCTTCCTCCTTTATAAGACGTGTTATGTTGATACATGTGTGAATAGTATGAATATTATAATTGGTCATGTTATGGCCTTATGGTCAGTTGATGTAGAGCCCTATGTGTGTGGGAAGGTAGGTGTTTCATTTCCCAAAGTTGATTTCTTTTTTTCATGAAACACACTTAACACATGTCTAACAAACCAAATTGAATTAAGTATGAGGGTAAAATATCCAAAGGAAAGTGTTTGAAATCTTATTATTAGTTTCTCTTTGTCCTAAAAAATAATCCCATCCAATAAACAAAATTAATTTATATAAACTTCGATAAAATACAATTGATATCTTTAAATAGTGGTTATAACTTTAAAATCCTCATCTCCTATAGTATATTTTCACGAGGTTTATCCTGGTGGGACGGCTCAAGTGGTTGAGTGTTGTAAGTTGTGACTAGAAGTTATTGAGATCAAATCCTATGGTGGCTATACATTGCTCTATAAGGCACTCACTTGATGCCCCCATCTGGGTAGCTCCGTAATCAGAGGGAAGGCAGTGTGGACCCTCTGTGATTTCTTTTTGTTGATGTAGCAACCCCTCTAGAGGGTTTGTGAACCATAGCATAAATATTTTCATGAGGTAAAGTTAACAAAAAAAATAACAATAAAAAACTTCCCCCCAAAAATAACCAATTGATAAACCAAAATATTGGGAAAGTTTAAACTCTTATCCTAACTTTTTTTTTGTCTTTATACATTTTTTTGATAAATAAAAAACTATACTATATATTAATATATGTCACTTTTTTCCTACTAAAAAAATACAAGTTTTGTCTCATTTTTTTCTTCTAAAACTACCGAATAGACCAAACACAACATAAATCACCATAAACCAAAAAGAAGTATTAAGTAAAAAAAAACAAGATTGGAAGAGGTACACCCAAAAATCTAGAAAACAAGATGAGAAGGGTACACCCAAATAAGTGGGTCACCATGTTAGTACCCACATGAGACTAGGTTCAATATCCCAAAAAGTTATAACATGGTAGTTATACTTAACAAGTTACAATTTTTTTTCATTGTAACCTGTCCAAAATAAGTATAATAAATCGGAATGGAAATAGGAGCAAAAATCTAGTGGTATATAGATGCCAAGAGAAGAATAAATGACATGTCAAATGAGTAATTCAACATGCATGTTGAATTCCTTTCCAAATCGCTACCTGTCAAGGAAGGATTGAAAGCATCCCACAAAACTCACAGATAAAATAGAAAATCCCGATATGAAGATAGTAATGCACACTGCTCAAAATCATGGTGAGGACCTTGCTTGAAAATCTCTGACAAATCCATATTGCGTTCAGTGAACACCCATCTCTATAGTGAACACCCATCTCGATATAAGGTGCTATATATTTATGCATCTTCTTCTTGGCGGGTTTTTTATTCGTTTTTCCCTATCGGACGAAAAAGGGAAAAATAAAGCAGGACGAGGTGTAGGTGCAGGTGTAGAGTTTAAAAGTCAAAGACTTGAGATTTTAGCGTAGTAGCATAGCTGCTACATTCTTATTCAAAAGATCCATTCAAGGATGAGAGTCTTTCTTCTTGGCTACCAAACTTTTTCAAGGGTTTTATCAAGCAATATTAAATTGATTCATTCAAAATCCAAAACCTTCATCTAGCATTGAGACAAGAGGTACTCATTTTCAATCTCTGCTCATTTAATCTTCTTTCAATTTTAAATTGATTAATGCCATGTCAAGTAAGGTTTCACCGCTCAATCCAAACTCTTAATTTTTCCATTCAAAATCCTCATGTACAATGGTTCATCGATCTAACTTTTAAGTGTTATTATTAGCAAATTGTTGAAATTAATTTTGTCCATATACATGACAAATTAGTTAAATCTTAATTTTTGGTGAATATTTTATTAGTTGTTCATTATATTGATTCTTGTAGAATCCCCTGTAATTGTAGATGTCTTGGAGATAATGAGGACAATAGTTCTTTGATAGATTCTAACTTGGATGACATCCTTTCCAGTTCCTTGGCTATTTAAAGCTACATGAATAAAGAATAAGCTAATCTTAGATTGCAAATCGAACAAGAGGAAGAAAAAGTCAAAACTAGATAGACAATGAAACCTTTACAAAGGCTAAACCATTGATTTAGGAAAGCACTCCATTTATGAGATAGGATGCACTTGGAAGAGGGATATATCGTTGTTGTTCTTATCTGTCATTCAATGAAGGGGACACATTCCAACTGAGTGAGTTCACCAATATTTCTTATCTTTTCAAGTGCTAACTAGTCAGTTCATGGGAATTTTGAGACTCTTAACCCCATGGGAAAATCGTTGTAGCCTACTTCTAAGCTTCAATAGTCCATTGAAGAAAATCGTGGCCCTTGTAAAAGATGTCCCACTGCTGAAAAATGGTCTTTTAGCTAAATTACATCCACAGTATCCAACAATCAATTGGAAGAATGCACAAAGAATGAGATTCTAGCTATACTAGCCATAGTACATGTGTATGATGGGTCTTTTTGAGGGTATCCTCACCATTTGAACACTTAATAGAGGACTGTAATCTCTAGCATTGCTAACTCGTGAAACCTGGGCACATTTCATTGTTAAACACTACTATAAAGCACATGAGATATGGCATTCAATCATCACTTCCTGGCATAAAAATTGTTGGTCCATGTCACCTCAAGTTGTCACCAAATTGCTGGTTCATCCTAGGTGGCATTACTGTCAGTATCGAATTATAAGCCATTCATACTGCAGTTACTTAAAAACAGAGGATATTAGTATTACACTTACACCCATATTTTTGGCCCATCTATCTTCAATAAATTAGTTGAATTGGATGTTTCATACAAACCTTTGAGGGAGTTCCATGTCTCCATGGACATCTTCAATTCTCTAATATGGGAAATGATGTTGTCCTTCACAAACATTATGAGAAGCACTTTTGATTTTCTCTCTCTTCTCCTAGTCCTAAACTAAGTTGGCAGGCGATTCAGGTTTGTCTTCTTTTCCAGAAGCAATGTTACAGGCCCATTGTTGCTTCTAACAATGTCTAGATCTTAAATTTTCCATTAAGGTAATTGGACCCATTGAGCTTATTTGATTCTTTCATGTATGAATCCACCAAAAAAATTTTCATTGTGAACACAAAAAATAATTCCTTCCACGATATTAAAAAGAAAATGTGTTTAGTTGCTTCAATTCTACAATTTAATCACCAGATAAAAAAAAATCCTCTTTTTACATCTTTGGTATTATACCTTTAATCATTCCACCTTTATTCTCTGCATGTAGGATGCATTATTCTCGAGCCTTCAATCACATGCAACAAAACTACTTTATCATTAGCACATCCCCCACCGTTTCGCTGATAGATGGGATATTCTATTCCAGATCATAGTGCTTCACAATAGTCAAACAATAACCTCAGCTCTTTGAATAATTAGGGGAATCTTCTTTTACAAATTTGTGACTTCTCATATTGTTGTACACAATAGCTATTCACCAACAATTAATCTAAACTCCATTGCAGCCTATTTCATTGGTGACATCTATTAACACATTAAACAAACAAGTTTATTCACGGTAATGATGGCTCCATATAGCCATGGTGGTGGCAACTCCTTCATAATGTCTCTATTGAATAGGAATCCCACAAAATATTTCTTCTTGTGGTCTTCTATAATGGCTCTATCTACCAATACTTTGGAACGAGAAAATAAGACTTGTGCAGGAATTTCTTTCCTTTACACAATGTGGAGGCCAACAATATGTAGACCTCGGCTCTCCACCATAGAAGGGATTGGGATTACCCACAACATGGGTGCATTGTAAAAACAATTAAAAAAAAATACACAACACCAAAGGTTCATGGACACCAAAACCACTGGACCATGGTGCACAAAAATGATGGCCACGATCACCTAAGAATAATACCACAAGCAACAAAACGCCCCATTAAATTTATAGTTCAAGGTTACGATGAGAATTTCCAGCAATAAAAAGCACATACATCATCTCTCTCCTATAGTGGGTGAATCATCTAAACCAAGCATCCACTAATAATGACAACAATCTTCAATGGCATTTTCAGGAGATTCTACAATCTTAACTTCCATGGCACAAAGTTGGAGGCTCCCTCCAAAAAGTGACTCCTACATACTGATAGGTTCAATTATTGTAGCTTCTTCAAACAAGCTACACTTTGCATTCATTGCATCAATAATGGCTTGTCATCCTACAACCCTTCTCAGGTCCATGTGCTAATCACTAGCACAATTCTACTTCTATCAGTGAAGCTTGGACATACTGCCCACTAAAACCTCTTGACAAATCTCTACCCTAGACAACTTGCCTCTCCAAAATATGGCTTTGATACCTTGTTGATTTTATTAGACCATGGTAAGCATAATTTGCATGGTAATAATATCTAACCTACAATATAGTTGAACCTCAAAAATGGTGCTCTAATAATGCTAAAATCTGCTAATACATACTGTAGACTATATAACTAACATTTGTAGGTCTGTCCTAAATCACATCAATTTTATTAAGAAGGAAAACAAAAGTACAACATACTTGATAATTCACTGTTAAATTCAAAACAAAAATTGAGATGATTGACTGCAAAACCTGTTACTGCTTTTACATTAGTTCTAAACTAAAATCTGCTACAGGAAAATACAGTAAACTTTTCCCTGCACCTGTACAGTTCGTACAATCATTAATACAGCAACCAAATTGAATTTTATAGTATGTATAACTTGGTTTATGTCCATAAAACTTGATTTGACAAATTGAAGATATAGTATAGTCTACAAGCTCGATTTCCTTTCCTAATTCCATCATATAGCCAGTACAGGTTCTTTAGTTGCACTTGCTACATTAAATATTATTTTTAGCGGATCAAATAAATATATCAGTGTCTTGATTCTAGTGGAAAAAATTTATCATGCATGTTTGTGTTATTAGAATGAAATGCCAGGTTGTCAATGTACTTGATAGATCCAGTAGTAGATTTATGCATTTCTTGCATGCACCTAGAAAAATAGTATATGGGCAGTGATCAAATTTGAAGGGTGAGTCTTAATTTCAATTGGAAGGGAATTTATTCTTGGAGATGAAGGGAAATATAAATAATTTTACTTCAATTGAAAAGTATAAATTAACTAAACGTTTTCACAAAAAAAAAATGCAAAAAATAAATAATGCTCTTCCAATGTTTTACAATTTTAAACAATTGAGCATTCTTTAATAAATACATGAAAAAATGATATATTTTCAATAAAATTGATTTTGAACACATTAATTTGTCATATATGTAGCATTAATTTTACAGTTAAGTAACATACCAATTATTCTATTCTATTGTATTTTTTTGAGTTAGAGCACACTTCATTATACAAAAAAAATACTTAGACTATGTGATAACCATATTGGGGCATCCACGTGATCTTATGCATAGTGTAGGATGTCATAACTAGATATAGTCTTGAATAAAAACTAGAACCATGAGATAATTACTTAGTGTTATATGTACAGAAGGAAGCCACTAAGAAAAACCATGCTATAATAAACCTACAACCAAATATATATATATATATATATATATATATATATATATATAACCAACCAATAACTTAATTCAATTAGAGAGAGGGAAACAATCCAAGCTTGAGAGCTGTAAGAATGATGGGGATTGCGAACCTAAGAAAAAATAATACACAACTCAGAAAACATTAAAAAAATCCTACATACCAAGCAAGTTAGCAGTGCTAGCATAACCAGGGTCTTGGCATCAAATTTTGTTGTTCAACACTTGTCGTGATAGAATACAAGTATTGGATGGAGGGGATTCTGATATAAATGTTTCTGAAGATGATATTTCTATAGATGACTCACCATCTAGGCCCAAATGGGATGAAAAAATTGTGCAAGCAGCTGCGGAATTGGCAGGAAATCCCCAAGAGCCTAGGAAAACTAAATCACAAACTAGTAAGGCTTCTTTTGCAAGTGATAGTGATATTGCTGAGCAGTGTTATATGCTGATCAGCTCTGATCCTCATACATATCAGAAAGCTTTTACAAACCCAAGATGGAAGTCAACAATGGAAGATGAGCTTCAGTCCCTCCAAGAGAACAATACATGGGAATCCGTTCCCCTTCCTCCCAAGAGGAAATTCGTTCAATGGAAATGGGTTTTCCGGACCAGAATTGATGCTGATGGTTCTGGTATAAAACATAAGGCTATATTAGTGACTAATATATACTCTCAAGTCCATGGAGTATAGTACACAGAGACCTTTTCACTGGTTGCAAAGATGGACTCAATTAGACTAGTTCTTGCAGTGGAAGCTAGTAAGTGTTGGGAAGTTCACCACATGGATGTAAAGGGTGCATTCTTGCATGGTGAGCTACAGGAGGATATCTATATGCAGCATCCTGAAGGTTTCCAAGAGGATCATTCATTGGTATGTAGGCTGAAAAAATCATTGTATGGACTCAAGCAAGCCCCGAGGGTTTGGTATGCAAAAATGGATGCTTTCTTGCTTTCAATTGGCTTCAGAAGATGCAAATCAGACCCTAATGTGTAATTGCAGAAAAATGATGTTAATTTTCAGTTCATTGTTCTTTATGTTCATGATATTATTATTACAGGTGCCTACACCAATTTAATTGGCCAAATTAAGAACTCTTTGCACAGTGAATTTGCTATGAGAGACCTAGGATTGCTAAGGCAATTTTTGGGATTAGAAATTGAGCAAAATGGTAAGGGCATCATGTTGAGTCAGCCACAGTATGCTTCATACTTGCTGAAGAATTTTAATATGGCTGAGTGTAATTCATCCAAGTCTTACTTTCTTTCTGGTATTAAAATGCATGAATTTGGCAATTCCCCAATGGTGGATATCACACTCTACAGGAAACTAGTGGGCAGCTTGCTCTACCTTACTCATACAAGACCTGATTTGTCTTATGCTGTGAGTTTTGTAGCAAGAAATATGCACCATCCACATGATATGCATTTGAGGGCTGCAAAAATAATTCTTCAGTATGTCCAGGGAACTAAGAAATTCGGGGTGCACTACACAGCTAGTTCCTCACTTCAACTAGCTGGATTTTTTTATTTAGATTGGGCCGGTGATCCAATTGACAGAAAGTCAACATCAGGTTTTGTATTCATGTATTCTAAAGGTCTCATTTTCTGGTCAAGTAAGAAACAACACACTATCTCACTTTCATCAGCAGAGTCCGAATACAGGGCATCAATCAATGCTGCAACACAGTGTGTTTGGTTGCAGGGAATTCTCCAGGAGTTTGGTGTCACAACTGATTCTCCAACCAACATTTGGGTGGATAAGCAGAGTGACATCAAGATATCTACTGATCTAGTATAGAGGTAGAGGACAAAGCACATAGATATACACATGCATTACATTCGGGGCTTAGTGCATGACAAGGTGATCTCACTATAGTATTGCCCATCCACTGAGCAAACTACTGGCATTTTTACCAAGGTTTTCACTGAGAAGACCTTCACTTAACTAATATATTTGCTTGGGGTGAGTAAGGGATGGTAATTTTCTGTTATATTATTGCAGTTCCAGCCCCATGTCCATTCTTGATGGAATGTTTTTCCCATGAGTTTTTTGTTCTTTCCTCGGTTCACATGGACAAATAAAAATTGTAATTTTTGAATTATGTACATGGGGTGACTTGAGCCATTATTGCCAAGGCCTTCACCTTTTTGTGAGAATACTTAGTTGTTGGATTAAGGGAGGGTGTTAGAACATTAATTTATCATTATTACCTTATTTATACTAATTAGTCAATTTTATTGCTTTTTAATCTTCAATACACTATGAGGTGGACTAGGGGTACTTAGGTGGACATATTCCATGTCAAATTGAGGTTCTATGACCCACATGGGTACTCCAACTTAGTAAAGTAGCCACATATGCACATCCATCATTTCTGTTGCACTCCCATTCATTGAATGTGGACAGGAAAGTTGACTTGGAGCGCTAGAGTGGGATTTTTCCCAAATTTGGCTTGATTTGGTGCAAATAATGTTGCATTGAGACTCTAAACCACCCATTTTTCCACACCCACACTATCCAATATGTAATAATTGACCCAAAAAACATCATACATTCCACTTCAGCAATTCGTGGCCATTTGGAGATATTTGGGACGTGATTGGCCCACCTAGGGGGTTTTGATGCAAATTTGAAAATTTTCGGTTATTTTCGCACAATTGGATTCCAAATCCATTCAAAACTATTACGATGTATTTATAAACCTATTAATAAGAAATTCATAGTTATACAGTCCAAAATTATCTTATTTCTAGCTATCATTGTGTGTAATTTATCTGTAATTTGATGGTTTTTGATGAATCTTGCACCCAAATTTGATTTGTGAATCTCAATAATGCTTCTACATTCTCCCATGGTTCGAATTACTCACTTTTTGGTTCTAATTTCTCACAGATTCTGATTCTGCATATTTATCCATGATCTGTTCTTTATCTTGCCCTATTTGCAACTCCTCATGTACTGGTTGACTTGCTATCAAATCAAGACCAAGGGATTCACAATTTGAATCTGGCAATTGTATTGCTAGACCCTGCCATTTTACAATCTTGGTAGATTTATTCTCCACATCTTGTTCCATGATTTTTGCAATCCATTTCCCCCGCTTCCCTTCACTATCTAGTTGAGTTAGAATTTCTTTAATAGAAGCATTAGGTAGATAAGCAATAATATTCTAATGTAGAATATAGATCCTAAAAAAATTCAATGCTTTAACCAATGCATTGCTTGCTTCTCTATTATACTATATTTTAATTCATAATCTCTAATAGTTTTGCTAAAGCAAGCTATAGGTTGTTCTAATCCATCTGCATTTTTTTGTAATAGAATGTCATGTCCCCGGTTTTGACCCCGTCTGCATGATGTATATATTGTAATTAATCATGGTGAGGAGCTCAAGGAAAAATCCCCACCATCGATTTGTGTGTGTATGTTTCGGCAATAGGTATAGTTTCCGATGGTATGTCATGCTATTTGCAACATTATAATTCGGCATCATGTAAACACGCACATCAAATAAAATAAACCCACAACCAGCTACGGCAGTGCAACGTTGAATGAAAAGGGCATGGTTCCAAAGGATAAGGGGCGGGGGATTTCAAACCTTGGTTATGGGAAAAACCCATGTTTCACCACCTTTGTTGTTTGTCACCTTTTGTCTCATCCAACCTTGTCAACCTCTTTAATGCTTTAGCTGGTGGTTGAGGAGTTATGGATGAGTGGTTGAGGGCATTTATTGCTAGAGGAAATGTGGGTAAAGAGGTAAGCAATTCCTCCATCTTCCCCACGACGCCATTCTTCCCTGCCGGGGGGTTCGTCTTCCTCACGTCGAGCGGTGGTCTACTCATCTTCCTCGTGCAGAGGTCGGTTCTGTTCACCCTCGCACGGGATCTCTGTGGTCTACTCACTCCTTATGTTGGTTGTTCATCCGTGTGTATGAGTGGAGCTATGCACTCTCACGCAGGAGCGGAAGTCTTGATCATCCTCACGCACAGACAGTGGATCGGCTAGATCTCACACAGCCAGGAGGGGATATGTTTACCTGTGGTCATTCACGTTTTCAACAGAGTGGAATCGGGTAAGTCTCCTTTGCGTTTTGTGGTCTGGTGCAAGTTACACTCACGCACAGACTGTTTGGGGTCGTTTTCCCACGTTGTGAGCATTGCTCACTGATTTTGTTTTGGGGATGTTGTCTTCCCCACGTCTTTGGTTGGCTGTGGTGTCCAATTGCGTTTTGGGCCACTGTGTATTCGTAGTGAGCCATTGTCTGCGGTGGTCTGTGTTTGTGCCTTCCCTGGCTATGCTGGGAGTTCTGTTCTTATCCATCATGGGCTGTGGATTGTTGCTATCGTTTTAATTGTGGAATTGGGTTGCTGATATACCCTGGTTTGGGTGTTGTTGCTGAGTTGTTTTGGCCATGATAGGGCCAAGAACAACTCTGTGTTGTCTTGTTGACTTGAGCTGTGCTCACCTGTTGGTTGGGACTGTCACGTCCTTGTTGCCTTTGCTTCTTCACAGGGCTGTGAAGGGATTGTTGTGCTGCTAATATGCAGTGGTTGACCCTTGCGATGTGCTGGCTTGGCCAATCTGTGGAGGCCTGTTAAACCCAGCTGTGTTGGTTACTGATTTTGTGTCCCCTTGGCTATGGGTAAGCCTGCAATTGAGCCTTATTCCAGAGGAATCATGCCCAGCTCGGGGGTGGCAGCGTTGCTGAGAGATTGATGAGCATGCTGGCCTATGGTTGGGTGGAACGTTGCAGTGACGTAGCTGGTTGCGAGCAAGTTCTCCATCGAAGATAAGTGCTGTTGTCTACATTTCATCCTTGCAATGTATCTATTGTTTTATGAATTATGATGAACGTGTGAATGATGGAATGTGTGTTGCTTCCGCTGATTGTTGAGCAATTGTGCATCTTCGAATGCTTGTATGAACATGTGTTGTCTCCGCTGTGTATGACGAATGATTATGCATCCTATTATGCATGTTGTTTAATCTTTTAATATCAGCATTTACCCTGTCAATGTTCATGGGGCTGTTTTCCCAGCTGTACATGGTGTTCGTCGCATCCTCTTCATCGGATAAGGGATGGGGATGTGACATAGAACAACAACTATTGTGTCCTGAGATGCAAAAGAGAAAGTCAACAAATCTTTTCAAAAATATAGGCTTACCAACACTGGTGCTTCTATAAGGGTGTGTTTGATCTTTTAAAATGAGACTCTGGCTTTTCCTGTCCACTTTATTTCCTAGTCTTTCCTTAACATGGATGTTATCTGATTTATTGTTTCATCAAAGTTTGGAATGAACCATCTTAGAAAATTGATTTTTCCAATGAATGACTAAACATATTTCTTACTTCTTGGAAGACTGATTTTCAAAAATAGCCTTGACTTTTTCAGGATCTATTCTAATTACATCTATTGAAATGAGATGTCCCAAAATATCACCCTCTTGAACAACAAAATGAGACTTCTTAGGATTTAATGACAGTCCAAACTTCCTACATTTCAGGAAATTTTGTTTGAGATATTTTAAAATTCTCTTCATCAGATTGAGAAAACAGAGTGATATCATCCAGATAAATTACTACAAATTTTTCATTTTCTCCCAAAAAAGCTATATCCATAGCTCTTTGAAAAGTTGCACTAGCATTCATCAAACCAAATGGCATCTTGTCATACATAAATGTAATCCAAGGGGTATTAAAGGTTGTTTTCTCCCTATCATTCGAATGCATAGCAATTTTATTGTAACCTAAGAATCCATCAACCATTGGAATTCTCTGGGAACCCACCACTTTCTGCAAAATTTTCTCAATCTTACCCAATGGATAATTATCCTTCTACGAAGCTCTGTCCTAATTACGAAAATACACACACAACCTTATCTCTCCATTTTTTTTCATACTCGAACTAAATTTTCCACCCATGATGAATATCTGAGTGGAACAATAATCTTTGCATCCAATAATTTCTTGACTTCTTTTTCAATGACTAGAAATAAGGTTAGATTAATTCTTCTCAATTCCTATCTAAAATGTTTCACATTTGTCTTTAGAGGAACCTTGTGTTGAATAACACTATTATCATAAGTTCTTAAATCTTCATAAGACCAATCAAATATGTCAACAAACTCTTTCAATAATTTGATATACCTATTCCTTTTCTCAACTGAGAGAGATTTGGAAATTTTCACAATCTTGGGTTGCTCTTCCATACCAATGTTACAATTTATAATGTTCTCCTCCGAGGACTACATGGTTGGATTTAACAAAGTATCATCTTTAGAAAAGATCCTCTCCATGGGAACCAAACCTTTAGGAAGAAATTTACCCTTCAACTCAATAATCTTATGCTCGGCAATTGTATTTTCTAAATATTGAGCAGTATTATCAACTTCATCATCCTTGTCTTGATCAATCAGTGATTTATAAAACTCTCTAGTTAACTCTAAGAATATTTTTATCTCCAAATCATCTTAAAAAACTCTCCACTGTCTAATATTGTTAGGAATAGAAGGTCTATACTTGACCTCAATTGGATATTTTAACTGAGTCTGTTTTGGAATTTTGAAGTTTGTGGCTACCAGAGCAAGTGAATCATCTATTTGATTATGATCCCTGGGAATGAAAGAAATATTGAATGCTATGAATTAATTTTCAATCATATCCATACTTTGTTTCTATATACCTTCAACAAATCCTGTTTTACCTGATATTTGTCCTTCACCTGTTGGACAACTAGTTCGGAGTCTCCATAAATAGAAATTTGTTGAATCCCAAGGTCCTTTGTAGCCCTTAATCCAAGTATTAATGCCTCATACTCTTCTATGTTATTGGTAGTCACAAATTCCAACTTATAGATCAAACTAATCATCTCTCCACCAGGGGAAATGAAAACAATGCCAGCTCCTTCTCCTTCCTTAGATGAGGATCCATCAAAGTACATCTTCCATAACTCATCTTTCTACTCAACACTATGCTTGATTGGTGTTTCCTTTTCTACATGTAGCATTCCATTTGTATCCTCATCACTAAAATGTAACATACAAGACCCCAAATATTTCTCTACAGCATAAATGGGATGATTTTTTGGGTTCTTATCATCTGCAACAATATAAGCATATTGTAATTCCCTATACAGTATTCTATTTTCTCCCCAAAAAACATGAATAGTAGCATATGATAAATCCATATGCAACGTACCATCTAATTTATTTTCCCAAGATCTTAAGAGTAACATACAAAAATTAGTAGGGATGTTAGCAACCACCATATCCATAATAACACTCTTCATGGGTAACTGAGTCAAATTTACCACAAGATCCTTAATCACTCCTAGGCACTTAACAACTCTGAAATCAAATGCATATAAATCATGGTATGGTTCTGTGATACTCAAACCAAGGGCCTCCATGACTACTTTAGTCATCAAGTTATGAGAATTTCCAGAATCTAATAGGTAGTTATGAATCATTTGATCATGAATAGTCAGAGTTATGTAAAAAGGTGGGGAGGAATTTGAATCATTTTTAGGCTTATTAGAAAAATCAGAACCAAGAATGATTGTAGGGCGTTCTTCTTGGATATTCACAGTATTTGAAGGCATCTGACTAGCATGTGCACCTAACATTTTTAAAGCAGTTTTCCTATAACAAGGATTCTTCATCAATTCAATTAATCGAACTGGGATCATGATCTTACATAGTTCATTCTTAAAATTAAAGGTTTGCACATTTTTATTTATTTCTTCAATATTTGCAGCCTTATCTTAGTCCCCATGATTTTGTTTCCTTTCTTGTGTTTGATTAGGTAACTTCTTGGTAGGAGGAGCTATCTTCTTTTTGGGAATCTGAGAAACTTGTTTTGGACCAGATCTTAGGTTATAAGATTTCTTAGGTTTAGATTGAGATATACTAGATGAATCTTAAAGGCTAAAATCAATTTCTTCTTGACAAATATTTGAAAAACAAAACTCAGAATTTTGATGGTCATATTCAGTTAAGAAACACTCTCATAATAATTCACCAAAGTAATTTATATCTTGATTCGAATCTTCATACTGCAAATCTTCACCTTCTTTAGCTTCATCTGCTACATTATTTTGGAGTGGAGGAGGAACTCACTGATCTTCATTTTCCCTTCTTTCCCTCTGAAGGTCATTGTTTCTTCGTTCTCTAGGGATAAATCTAGGAACAAATGGGTGCCTAAACTGATTAGGATTTCTTTCTCCTTCTTGGGTAGGTTTATTTGGATCTAATTCCAACTTATTTAGTTTTGCAGTTAAAATTCTAACCAACTTAGTCATCTCATCAATTTTACTCTCTGTTGTCTATGATGTAGAAGTTGGTGGGGTTATTTCCTTTTTACCCTTTGGTCATACACTTGATGATCTAAATGTTATTTAAGCCTATTTGAAGCTTAAATGTTTGATTCTACCTCCAATGCATCTTCCTGCATGTTCAATAAATTCACTGGCCTTCTTTCTCTTAAATGCAAGGAAAACTCATGATCAAAAGAACCAGCATAGGTTAGCTTAGATGAATTTTCATAAGGCTTAATTTGAATTGGGATCCTACCATACATCTTATTAAAACGTTTTGAGAAGTTTGCTACAATTTTATCTTTTTTCCTTTTCAAAGATCCAAACTCTGTGATGTAATAAGTATGATCCTTCATGTCTCCCCACTGCCTCATAAACACATCCTGTAGTTATTCTATAAGAGTTATTGAACTAGTTGGTAATTCTTGGAACCATCTCCTTACCTCCCCATCTGCTCCTTGAACAAACATCCTCATCCACCCATCTTTAGCTTTGATATTCTGATTGTCTGTATAACTTAGAAATAAATCCCAATGTTCTTCAGTCGTAGTCTCACCCTTACCATTAAACCTAGGATGGTATTTCTGATAATCTCCTCTAGGAAGAGCATTTAGGGGCTGGGGAAGAAGTAAGGGAGCATATCTATAAGCAACCATTCGATCCATCATTTCCATAGGTTGTTGTGATGCCATTGTGAAACTACTTTAATTTATTGAAGAAAAAGGCTAACTAACTTTGCTAGGCCTTGACCTAGAAAAGAGTTTATAAGGATTAAACTGAAACAAGGGAGTTTTACCAGGAACTTCATTTTTTTTACTATACAATGGAGTAGTAAGAATATGAAAGGTCTCAACTGGTGTATAAGGAGATAACCAAGAAATATTTTGTTTTCCTTCTTCTGTTTTAAGCTCCGAGTATGTAAAAGAAGATGTTGACTGTAATTGACCAGGTGTAAACAAAGAAGGAGAGGACAAAGATCTTTGATTTTTTCTAGCTTCTTTCAAAATCTTCTCTGGGTCTAAGATACCCGAATGTAAAGGTGAAGTAGGTTTTCTTCTTGTTCCAATCTTTGTAGTAGCCACTGTGAACCACTGTCTGGTGAGAATGTAGTCTGAAATATTTTTGATTTTGCTCACCTCTCAAAATCAAATCAATAATGATATCCCAAGGCAGATATAATTCACTTCCGTCCCTAGCAATGGAGCCAAATATGTTTGTGCTAGAAATTGTTCCTAGACTACAAAGGAACAATCTAGTACAATCTCGAAACAAAAAGAAAAAATAGAATTGTTTTTTTGTAATTTTTGGTTTGAAAGTTCATTCACAAGAAGTTGAACAATTGACAAACTAATACAGGCACTGAATCATGAAATAACATGAAGGAATAATATATAAATGGATAAAGGATAAATATAAACAATGAACATTCATAAATGCAGTATTGGTTTTGTCCACAACATATGAGCATTTACATGAATAAAAACATTAATCAAGAAATGAAATCATAAGTTGAGTGGTCAAATAGGCCATAAAAAAAATCAATATAGAGGATAAAATGGCTTATATGTGTATGTAAATCAGTGTCAGTCTTCAAACACTTACATGAGAGTCATAATTATCAGTTTGAACATACATCCAAAGTCTTTAGCTCTATAGCCCTTCTTGAAAAAAAAATCGAACCCTACTCCACTAAACTTTCCTACTTTTATCATTTACAAACTAGAGCGGTTTCATAACTATTTCATCACTGTCTTTTAGGTCTAAGCTCGAGTCAGTTACAACAAATTGTTACATGTTAACTTCAAATATTTAAAGACAGTA
Source organism: Pseudotsuga menziesii (assembly GCA_001517045.1). Classification (NCBI taxonomy): domain Eukaryota; kingdom Viridiplantae; phylum Streptophyta; class Pinopsida; order Pinales; family Pinaceae; genus Pseudotsuga; species Pseudotsuga menziesii. The sequence goes on from LPNX011021866.1 coordinate 125,562, forward strand.
AAATGTTAACTACTGAATGCATTATAACAAAATAAAATACTTGACAACTGGACATTATGTGGCAGTCATAACTGCTTGGCTGCTTCTGCTAGCATAGAAATTCCTTCCAACACATGAGACTGCTTCTTAGCTCGTTCTTGCTCTATCTCTATACTTTTGACTCTATTTGATAACATTTCATTCTGCTTGCTTAGATTCTGAATCTGCTTGGTTAAATCTTCAACCCGATTCTATATTTCTCTCTTCTTCTTCAATGATTCTTTTGACACTACTATCAATTCTTGGTAATGGGAATTAATGTTTTCCATGTTAGGATATTTAGACACTTAGGAGTTAGTTAAGATCAACTTCTGTAATATATCGGTAAAGTGTGTTTGTAACATCCCCGACCCTCCAACCGATGAAGAGGATGCTACCATAATACTATCTACCCAGGAAACTAGCCCCATGAACATAATAATAAAATTGAAATGCTTTGAAATAAAACATGTATACATTATCAACATACATCGAAATCAAAACCATACATTCAAGCATTCAGCATGTTCATTGTAATTCATTATCAAATGTAATTGCAGGGATTTGAACACAAGAATACTTATATTATGAGGAAGAACACCCTGCAACCAACTATGTCGCTAGAACGTTCCGCCCAACCATAGGCCAGCGTGCTCCTTAATCTCTCAGCAACATTTCCACCCCCAAGCTAGGCATGATTCCCAAGGAAACTAAGCAGGCTCACACATAGCCAAAGATAAGTCAAAACTCAATCAAGCCAAAGCTATGTTTGGGTTTATAAAACTGTCAAGGGTACAAAACAACACATAACCAAGGCAACAAGTTTGGTTTATTAGGTTATCAGGAGATGGAAGCATTGCCTGCTAAGCTAGTGGGCTCACTAAAAGCCTAAGGATTCCTACACTAGAACTAGATTGACTCCTAAGACATCCACACACACTGAACACAAGGAATCATTCCCTTCTCTATTACACAGTCCCTCAGGCCATGACTTCCCTTCCAGTTCTATTCAGGGGGGTGTAGAGAAGAGATGCATCCCTCTAGCTCTGTATATGAGGCTCCTGCAAAACACTAGGCTTGTCAAGAAGACTGTTGTCCACTCCTATACAGTCCAAGGACCAATTGCATACACAACAATATATACAATTTCTGGGTTGGGAAAAATAGTTTAGCCACAAAATTAATTTCCAAAGAGGGTAAGAACAACCCACTAATAACAAATTGTATCCCAGGGATGTTTTGTCCCTAATGTGGACAAAAAAAAAATCAACAACATCATCCAAGAGGATGTGGTATCTACTCTAAATCACTGGGAAACAAAAAAATGATTTTTAGCTTGGAAACATTGGGGAAATGAAACAGAAAAATTTGGAGAAGAAACCTAACCACAAGAACATCACAAACACGAAATTCTCAGCCTCTAGAAAATTAAGAATGACTTCCCACATGAGGAAAAATATGCCCAACAAACAAAATCATGAATGCCACACATAGGAAAATCGTGAAGGTCCAAAAAAAGCTCCCCAGTTCTCTATGTGAGTGAAACATGGAAGAATGGGGTCATGGTCTCTTCTCCTCCTGCCTACATGAGGATGAACGTGCTCCTTGGTTGAGTGTGCTTGTGGGAAAGAACTTTAAGTCCCGCCACACACCAATTCCCATACAAAAATGTTTTCCTAGGGCAATAACTGCCCCCAACTAACTCTAGAGGATTTAATTTGGTAGTTGAGACAAGAATAAGAAAAAAAAGTTGTTGAATGAGACAAGGGATAAATGGTGAGTAAGACAAAATATAGGTGAAAACTAAATGGGTTTATCAATTGACCCTTAGATTTTCCCCAATGGCCCCAAAGGTTAAATATTTTCCCCTCCTTATCCTTAGGAAATCATGCCTCTGCCTCTTTTAATGTTGCATAGACATAGCTATTTGTGGGTATTTTAATTAAAGTTCATATTTATATGATGTCAAAATTATAATGTTTCGGATAGCATGATATACCATCGGCAATGATTTTAATCGCCGAAACGTAAAATGCTAAATCAATGGTGGGGATTTTTCCTTTAGCTCCACACCACGATTAATTACAATATATATATCATATACATTTTTAATGCAAATGGGGTCAAAACCGGGGTGTTACAGTGTTTCTTTAGTATGAATTAGTATGCATTTGTAAATATTCTAATTCGATCACCATGATATATTCTAGACATAAAGTGAGCCAACAGTTCAAATTCTCTTAGATCATACCTACCATTGATCTGTGGCTTAACACCTGATTGGTCCATGATCTCTATTTAAAGAGCATGGAGAGTCCTTTCCTAGTTGATCGATTATGAGAAGCTCATTTGTAAATTTCTTTCTTTTGCATAATAAATTGCTCCAAGTAGCTATTTGGTTGGGGCCATGGACTGTTTCCCTCTCGAGGGTTTTAACCACATGACAAACATCAGTGTGTTGATCTATGATCTATTATAGGAGATGTTCCATTGCATCCGAAGTGCCGTTTCCATTGGGAAACAATTTTTATTTTATCGAAAACCATTTCCAGTTGATCCAAAAACACTCATTTCGGAAAATCTGAAGGCATAATGTTACAGTGACAGATTTGTTTTTTTTTTTAAATCTCTATATTTTATCAGTTTTATTATTAGATCTTTATTGTTTTAGTCTCAGACTGTTTCCTTTCCTCGATGCATATGTTTTTTGTCGTTCACCTTCCGTGATTGCGGTGAATTAGAAACAAAAAGGGAAATTTTTTTTGTCTTCTGAGATATGTATTCTCTTTTCCATGCACCTTGTGCAATCATGGCAAAATAGAAACAACGAGAAAACTTGAAAATGTAGACTTTCTGGGAAAGTTGACCAATATCTAACCCCATAGCGTGGAAAAGTTTTTTTTGTTTTTTTGTTTTTGTCCTTGTGATTTGTAGAAAAAAAGGCAAGCACAGAGACCAAGAGAGAAAAGTAAAAAAAAAAAAACCCTTCCTCTTTCCTTTCTTTTATGTACCTTTTAAACTTAGCTCACTTGGTTCAAAGTTTCTTTGTTTCTTAATAGGTCTTGAGTTCAAGTCTTATTAAGTTACTTTTAGTGCATGCAATTTCTATTTTCAAGCTACTTTATTGTAAAAGTGCATCTCACTTAAAATAAATAAAATAAATAGTGAGTCACTTAAGTCTTTAATTTATTGTTGCACTATTTAAAGTAACGTTATTGTAAAAGTGAACATCACTTATTTTACAAAAGTGATTCACTCAAAATCAACTTTCTTGTAAGTGAGTGTTAAAGGTTCATCTTGGGAAGAAGGGGGTTCTTTTTTTTAGTTGGTCAAGTTAATATCTGCCATGTCACTATTGGGAACATCTTCAACATTTTCTTTGATCAAGCATAAATTCATCATCCAGAATCAGTTTTTAGTGCCGTTCTTTTTTAAATAGCCTAATTTTTTGAGCTCTTTGCATCCAGATAGTTAGTTTATATAATTTAATCCATTATTTTATAGTATGGCTGCCCCTTATGATATTATACTTACCAGTTCTAACTATTTCTCATGGAAATCTCATATGAAGAATGTTGTACGAAGTAGGGGGATTTTTAGAATTACCTTAGGGAAAGAAATAAAACCCACTGATGATGATAATAAAATAAAATGGGAAAATAGATGTGATGAAGCTCGTGGATTAATTGCGATGTCAATCTCTACTGATTTGCGATTCCACATATCTGGAATTGATGAACCTGATAAAGCTTGGGAAAAGATGGAATCTATGTTTGGTAAACACAATGAAATTCGAGGTCAGCAACTTGAGAATGAGTTGATTTATTTGAATCCAAGTGTTTTTCATGCAATCAAGACTATTTGTCTTTTTCATGCATTCAAGACTATTTATCTAAGTATAAAACTCTTAGACTCTTATGTGAAGAATGCAAGATTAAGAAAGAAGACAAACAATGTATTTATCATATTCTTTCCAAACTTGGACTTGCATATTATTTTTTTGTATCTACATTTTACTCCATGAAAGAATCCTTGAATGTAGCTAGCTATGAAGAGCATACTCTTGAATCCTCTTGTGATCCCTTAATTAGAGAGCAAGATAAGTGCTTTCGTCTTGGAATAATTAGTAATGCAGATACATCTGGGAAAGCCTTATTATCCCAATAGAAAGAAAAGACTAAGCCTCCCAAGAAATAGAATTTTTGAAATAATATGCCAAACAAGGGTCCCAAACCCTCTCATTCAGCTCCTTCTTTAAAAACTGACAAAGGATCCAAGACAAAAGGAAAGAAGACTGAGCGTCATTGCAAATTTTGTGGGAAATATAATCATGATTAATCTAAGTGTTTCAAGAAGATGGAAGCCTTAGAAGCAACAATGAAGAAGCACCACATCATCCTATATTCGTCTTCATAATCTACCTCTCATGGACATGCACTTTGTGCTTTTGGTTACTCTCATACTGCATCTTCTTCTTCTACTTCAAATGAACAGCTCATTGATTTTGGAGAATTTTATCATATGGCTAAGGATCAAGCCATATTTTCTACTATGCATGAATGTAACACCAAACAAATATTTGTTGGTGATCATAGTTCTCTAAGTGTTGTAGGATCTGGAACAGTTCTAGTAGAAAATGGTCATTTTAGTGATATACTATGTGTTATGTTATCACTCCAAGAAACTCGTCTAGGTTGTAGCTTGAGGATGCCTGGTAACTTACAATGTTTTAGGTTTTTCTATTATGGATCAAGTCATGTGACCTATATAACCTTCCACTCTCAAGACATGCATGAAACTCACTCAATTACAAGCATTTTAGTTACAACTGTTCAATAGTTGACAATAAGGTGCAGGGATGGAGAAATCATCAGGATGACAGATTTACATGCAAAATAGATACATATAAATGGCTAAATACTAACAAGGATGGTACTCATAAATCAAATCACATTAACACACCAATAGGATGACAACTATTAGTTATTAATCAACTTGAAAGTAACCTAAATTACACATTTAGGCATTGTTGTATAGGAATAAACACCTTATAACCAAAGGTCTGGGGTTACCAACATACTCGTAAAACTTGCAGGCAATCAACTTTAAAGTACATAAAGGAAACAAGATAGGATAGACTCACCCAATTCATGACGGTTGATCCAAGCTTTATCTTCTCCTACTCTGCTTCTCCTCCAAAGCTTTCAGGGATGTTTCTCCTTCACCTGTAAAGAGCAAATCCTCCAAGTGCAAGCTTATACATGTATATAGGATAGGTTAGATAAACAGTATATAGAGTTCTTAATCATAAATTTTCATCAAACCATGATACATGAAATACTTCAAAACACATTTGGAATAAGGATTCTCTTTATTAACAATAGTGAATGAGTTAATATTACAACCCAGCGCCTGAAACAAGGACTCCTCTGCAACCAAAGGATTCTGAGTTCTACTGCTCCAAAGACTTCTGAATAGATACCACCAGCATAACTTTGCTCTCTAAGTATGATTGATTAATACCCTCCCCAAGGCCTTTATTTATACTTAGTGAAATAAGGCAGTTTCGAGGGTTGAGGAGGTTGAGACAGTCAATATGGTTATAGTTAAGGGCTTAACAAATCTCAAATAATCGCGATTTATTATTTTTAATGTCAAAGGAAAGTGTACGTGAGTATTGATACTAGAAACCTACGTATGACATGTGAGTTTCTCTAAGGAAAACCCACATACAGATCTATATGTGGGTTGCAATGATGAATACTCGCGTACACTACACGACATGCTGTAGGAAAATTCGCGTATGTACGCGGGTTGCATATAGGCAAAGGCGCGTACAACAATTGACATATTAAAAGGTAAAAATGGCAAGCTGGATGGATAATGAATGTATTTCATAACATGCCCATCTATAGTGTTTTAGGCAACCTTCAATTCATAAATGTCCTTTTGTGCGCCAACATAGGAAATTTCGACACTTGGATGGAGAAGTGCCATTTGGGTTGATAACAGATGCCCCCTAATGTGTGAGGTTAGAGGGAAGCGATGGCCAAAATACATTATAATATTTATCTTTGGATAACTCAGAAATCCAATGGAGCAGAGGTAGTACCTGAAACAAATACATAATAATGTCATATACAAAGTCATATCTGAGGATGCTATGTTCAATATACTAGAACACTAGCTCTTTTACAATATATGAGTACATCATATGATACAGGTACAAGACCACGTATATTACAATGGTGGATCAAAGCCACAATATACACTAATGATGAATCTTCAAATATCTGGAAGCTGTGGACATAAATGGAACATAATCTTGCGCAACTTAGTCCATAGGTGAGGAACTAAGGTATTCATAAACAATCCCAAAGAACCAGTACAATCCAAGCCATGTGAATAAATGTAGGCTGAAGTCGAACATGGAAAGGATTCAACAATTTGTCAATCAATAGGTGCTAATCGACAACTGAAGCAAATGAATTCGCCAATGATAGAAGTGAATCCTGAGGTACTATCGTCAAAACTCTAGGTCTTCGTCATCAGGAAGTACTGAAGTGGGACCATACTCTGATAAGGAAGGCAATAGATCCTCCAACGGATCACAAGAGTGACTAGGAACTGGGAAAAGGAAGGGAGACACAATAGATAACAGATATAACAATGATGGGATCAGGATAAAGATCAAACATTGGGTTGAGTCCTTGAACAGTGAGCACGACATAGAGATGACCCAAGGCACCTTTTAACTTTATAGATATAACAACTAAACTTATCTGTCATGTAGGAGACATGATCAAATTTCCCAGGTATAAATGACAAGAGGAGGAGTAATAAAATCGAAGTAATAGCTAAACTGAAAGTGAACACTGAGACATGGGTATCAGAAAAAATAGAGTGCTATGTTCAAGGATGACATGCTTCCACTAACTAAAATTAAGAGAAAACTTCTTCATTACCTTCCCTGTTAAATTTTAACGAGTCCAGGAAAGTCAACTCGGATCTCTCTTCATTTTTTAACAAGATTGAAGAGAAGAGAAAATAAAGCTTAATAGTGTCACTGATTCGTGGATTTAATGAGCCTGAACTAGTACATGCTCAGCTGGTGTTTTCACATTTAGAGAGTCTGAAAACTCCAAAGAAGACTCCAGGGGGGGGGTCCTTTTTCGTCCAATTCAGTCTCTTGAGGCTGAAAAAGTATAAAACATACCACAGAAGAAGTCTTTTAACTTCTGTAGAAGAAAAGGTGAACCTTTTTCATATTTAGTCAGGGAGGTCCGAAAAAGGTTAAATTACCACCTACCCAACGCTCCTTCCAGAACAGCATGAATAGCTTGAGTTTTACGAGTGTGAAGGAAAGCAAGATCACTCGGAAAGATCCATTTGAGTACGAGAAATGGGGATTACAAAAATAAACTTGTTGCTTTGTTCTTTAGTGTTTAACGAGCATGACAAAGACACAAAGTACACTGAGAATCTTTTTCATGTTTAGGTCCAGAGCATGAAAAGAGAAAACTAAGCTCATATCGGGTGTTCCTTTTCTGTAAATTTAGTCCCTCGGGTCCAGAAAAGTGATAAACCTATGCCTGAGAATACTCTTCTCAATTCAAATAGAAAAGAGAGGGATCCTTTCTCGTATTATTCCACATGGTCCGAGAAAGAGATAGCCTATCACCAATGTGGATTCCCATTCACATATTCTTAACGAGCTTGAACGAACAAGTTAACTCGGTAGTCAAGTTTGTTTTCAAGGAGTCAAACCTGGGCCTAAATAAACTCCATAAGGGCGGGGAGTCCTAAAAATGGATAGCTTGTAAAAAGAGACTCAAAAATAAGCTCTATTTGGCATGAAAAATATCTAAGAGGATACCCATGTACCTAAAACAACTGCAGCATGAGTATCAAAAGACAACATAGGTTTCAAATGAGGATACTCATGAAAAGAAGGTCCTATCCATGGAAGAACAATGGTAAAGACAAGGGACTAATGGTTTAAAATACCATAGTCTGTGGAAAAATGTTAATTGTTAAGGTTAACGTGGATTAAGTATAGATGCAAAAAATGCATTGGAAATGTAAAAACCACCCTATAGGAGCAAAAACACTTTATAATGATGAAAAACTTGTTACAAGGAAAAAAGAGATATGGTATTAGTTGAATATATTTCAAACTATAGGGAAAAACCCACTTTTAGAAATATAATTTCTATAAATAGTTCAAAAATTAAAACAAAACTCACCATTTTGATTTTATGCCATAAGAAGCAAGTTTTTACCTCTACCTTCATTCGATCGGTGTGGACAATCTAGTGGATGAAATCCGATTCCGCAAGTTGCAGGTAAGCCTACACCCCGAGCTCTTCAATTGGATCCTAGCAATTGTCAAATTTGAGTCCCAATTTCATTGTTTTAAGCATCCTAAAGCATGTCATGGTGTGTACGCGGGTTCACAGTGTTAAAACTCGCGTACACGCGTTTTGTATGCAGGTTGCATTTAGAGACAATCACATATAGTACATGACATGTCTAACTAGACAATCGCGTGTACTGCGTGAAGGATAAAAAGCTAAAGTAAGGAAAAAATTTTGAAATTTTATATGAAATTGATGATTCATAATACTTGTTTTGCTAGGTGTGAAGATGGTGTTGGAATGGAGGGAATAGGAGCATGAGAATATGGACCAAGAAGAAATCCAAAGTGCGCCCACCATACATGCTTTACGAACGAGTGGGTTATTAAAATTATTTTGTGTTAGAATAATCAAACCCATAGCATTACCCACTTAGACATTAATTCATTTATTTTTGTCTTATTTGCCTAGTTCATGAGTCCCACCATGTTCAAGTTGCTAA
>LPNX011021866.1:142334-275479 GCA_001517045.1 Pseudotsuga menziesii
GTTCTATTTATTCAGCAGCCTATGATATTACAGGATTGGCTATTGTACACTGAGTTAATATAATTTTGTGTTACAGCTCCATTTTCAATCTCCATTGTTGACAATTTTGCATGATCAATTGTAATTTGTTGTGAGTGAAATTAATCTATTGCTGGTCAGAATTTCTACATTTTACACATCACCAATGCGGGCCAATGTTCATTTATTGGATTTTATGATAAACTACTGGGATCATGATTTAGGGATGTTTGACCTAAAGGGTGAGACTTTGGAAATTACTTTTGAGGACATATATTTCATTGTTGGCCTATCACGACGAGGAGCACTAGTCAACTTAGAGGGTCCCGACAGGGCCGGTGATCCTTTAAGTGTCTAGAACTACATTGATGTATACTACACACCAAGTTCCCATAATAGAGGGAACTGCATCCCTATTGCACATATCCGTGATTTCACACTATAGGTACTAATGAGCACCATCATGAGGATTGTAGGATCCTCTTCATTACATCTAGCTACACAGAACCAAATGAGGTTGGCGGTGTATTGTACGCAGGGTGCCCTATATGATTGGTGTTCAGGAGTTGTCCCAATTATGAGAAAACAACTCTTTGATTGCAAGAGAGGAAGGCAGAAGAACTTTGGGTATTCTAGCATATTGGTTTCCTTCTTCTTCGAGAGAGTACCAGGGTTGATCCTTGCCATACCCCTACCAATCCAATCTCCACGTCAGCCAAGGTTGAGCAGATGGGGAGACATCTTCCTCCATTAAGGAGGAGGAGACTCAATGCAGAGTGTGTATGATGATGACTTCTACATCTCATGGGAGCAGCAGCTACCGACACTAGAGCAGTTTCTATATGCCGTAATGGATTTTTGAGGTGATCCAGACCTTGTCCTCCCTCCAGGAGTAGCATGTGGAGAGCTAGGTAATTTTTTAATTTTCAAAATTTTTAAAATTTTTAAAATTTTTATGAATTTTAAAATTATATATATATACATATGTATACAAGTCCTAATCCTATAAACATGTCAAAATGCAGATATTGAACTGGTCTGCCCTAAGGGGCATCCACGTATGTTTGTTCATCCTATTGTAGGAAAATTCCCAGGGCTTATTAGGGTTTTGGAGGGGAAGCTAGCCAGGCTTACCCAGAGAGTTCCCACTTTACAGATAGAGCATATCCCGGCCGTCATGCAGGAGTTTGTGGTTGGAGTTCCACCTGTCTGGTTACGCCTTTTAAGGTGGGTGGCCAGAGCAGTTCTTGTGTACATAAATGTTGTGGAGGCTGTCAAAGCTGAAGAAGCTGAGGAAGCCAGAGTACAGAGAGACCATGGGGACCAAGGTGGTCCAAGTGACCAGGGTGGTCTTGTTTAGATCTAGGACATTTTGATGGACTGCGATCCATATTTTGTATATATATTTTGTATATTATATAGTTATGACTAGATCTGAGGATTAGAATTGACCTATATATGGACAGATAGTTACACACACACACACACACACACACACACACACACACACACACACACACACACACACACACACACATATTGTTGTCAGTTTATTTACAAGTGTTTTTTATGTGCATGCTATATATTTTTATGAAATGTGTGTTAGATGGAAATCTAAAATGTAATTAGCATATGCATCAGTCAATGAATTCTGATTTCTTGGAATGTGATTGAATATAATAAATTCAAAATTTCTTTCCAATAACCTAATTTGCATGAACTAATGTAATAGAATATGGTTTCGCACCTGATAAGCTCGATTGAGCTGGGAAACCACCAGTTGAGAGTCCAGCTGGACTTCGAGCTGGGTGATACCGCGTGACAAAGCATCCCATAGAAGCTCAATTATAGCCCTATATTTAGCAACATTATTAGAAGCAAGACCTAAGCAAGTGCCTCCTATGGCAACTAGTTGTCCTGAGGGAGAGTAAATGACCCATGCTACTGAAGCTAGATTACAAGTGTGGTGACTGGTGCCATCAACAAAACCTAGATACCTCTCAGAAGACATCTGTAACAACCAGCAGATGGTATAAAAAACAAAACCAATGAACTAATGTACATAAAAATACATACAATAAAATACAAGAAAAAGCGCTAAGCCTAAGCATAGTACTTTTTTCAGGTAGAGCCCATTTCTAGTCTCAGACAGCTTGTTCCCATCGAAATCAATTAACTCATATGCACCCTTCTTTAAAACCTTCGACACGACATAAGGTCCTAACCACATGGCCTTGAATTTTCCTGCCCCCAGGGGTTCTTTGTCTTCGTCCCAAAGCAAAACAAGTTCCCCCTTAGAGAAAATATGAGGTTTGACCAACTTATCATATTGATTTTTGACCCTATTCTTATGAGCTTGATTAGCAGCCAGCGCATCTCTACATTGTTCATCAAGGTGTTCTAAATGTACCAGATGTTCTTCAAGCTCTGTTGTATTGGGTAACACATGAATAGATATTTTTAAAGATGAGATTTCACATTCAATCGGGGTAACTGCTTCCACTCCGTGGACGAGTTGGAAGGGGGAGAAACCCGTAGCAGTTTTTACATTAGTTCGGTATGCCCAAAGAGAAAGATATAGCATGATGTGCCAGTTAGAATGGGCTTCATCAATTGTACGTTTGAGGATGGTATTCAAAGTCTTGTTTATAGCCTCAACCTAACTATTTGCTTATGGATAGTATGAATATGAATGTTCTTTTCTGAATCCAAGCATAGTGGTCAGTTCTCTCATCATGCATGTTTGAAAATGACTGCCATGGTCAGTGAAAATTACTTTGGGTATACCAAACCGTGCTATAATTTGATTGACTACGAAGAAAGTTGTTGCTTCCCCATCGACTTTAAAAGTAGGCATTGCCTCTGCCCATTTCGTAAAATAGTCAACAGCGACAATAATATATTTATGCCCCCAGTCGAGGCTGGGTTGCATGTCACATAATTAATCCCCCATTTCATAAAGGGGCCTACCGAGACAATGGGAAATAATGGAGTGGGATGTGACTACATTTTTCTGGTGTAAAGCTGACAAGGATGACATCGCTTCACTGCTTCCACACAATCTCTGAAGATCGTGGGCCAGAAATAACTGGCACACAATATCTTCTAGGCCGTTGCTAACCCAGATAAATGACCCCCACACGCTCCACTATGGGAATCATTCAGGACAATCTCTGCTTCCTCATGGGTAAGACATCGATGCAAAATGAAATCTACCCCTTTTCTATATAATGTATCTCCTATGATGAGGTAGTTCTTAGAATGAATGTGTAATTTACATCATTCTTCCCACGAGGAAGCTGCAGGATACTTCAAAGTCTAGAGATATATAAGAATATCCCCGTACCAAGGATCAGAGGTGGATATCAAGAAGATATGCTCATCTGAGAATTAGTCATCTTCAACGGCTATATCTTCTTCAGTAGGAAATTCTACTATAAGCTCAACAAAAACTAAGGACTTTTTAGACTTAGTGGACTGAAAATCCAAGTCAAACTCTTGGAGAATGACTATCCATTTGTTGAATCTCCCCCCAACAATCTGTCGGGAAAAAACTTATTGGAAAGTATTCACATCTACCACTACTGTTGTGGTCCTCAGTAAAATGTAGTGACGTAACCTCTAAATAGCATAGACAGCTGCTAAGTCTAATTTCTCAACATGGGAGTACCTGAGTTCAGGTTTGGCCAAAGCACGGCTAAGATAGTAAACGACATGCTCTATGAGCTTATCATCCTCCTGGACCAGTACTACCCCAATGGTCGACTTGGGCATTGCCAGATACAATATAAAATCCCTAGAGTAATCTGGTGGGCGCAGTAAGGGTGCTGACAACAAAGATTTTTTCAATGCCTTGAAAGAGAGTTGTGTAGTTTAATCCCATACAAATGGGGTGTCTTGTTTAATAAGGTGCATGAAACCCTTAGTAATCTTGGCATAGTTAACAATAAAACGTCAAAGAAAATTAGACTTCCCTTGTAGGCTTTTAAGTTTCCTGATAGAACAAGGAGGAGGAATATTTACAATGGCCTCTACTTTTAATGGATCCACCTAGATACCTCTATTAGAGACAATGAACCCAAGCAATCTTCTTGACTCGACACAGAACACGCACTTGTGGGGATTCAAGCAGATCTTATAGTATCTGCATCTCTCAAATATCAACCGTAACTGATCTGGATGTTGAATCCTCTTACCAAAATGTGCAGGTAGATCATTAAGGTAAGGTTCGACAATGGCTTTGATATCATGGAAGGAAAATTTCATAGCCCGTTGAAAGTTTGCCCCAACATTATTCAATCCAAAGGGCTTTTTTTGTACATGAAAGTACCCCAAGGAAAAATGAAAGCAATTTTATGTTGGTCTTCCGGTTTTATTTGAATTTGATTGTATCCGGAGAAACCATCCATAAATGAGAACACTTCACTTTCTGCACAAGCATCTATAATCTGGTCTATAAATGGCGTGGGATAGTTGTCCTTAGGACAAGCTTTATTCAAATCTCTGAAGTCAGTACAGATGCGTATGGTCCCTTGCTTCTTATCAATAGGAACAAGGTTGGATACACATTCTGTTAGAGCTCTGGGATAAATAAAACTAGCCTTCAACAGTTTTCAACTTCATCCTTCACAGCCACCGCTTTACGCGGGTTAACAGGTCTTAACATTTGTCAAACAGGTTTGGCATCAAGATATGTTCGGATTTCATGTTCAACAATCGATGGATCAATTCCTGGCATCTCCTCATATGACCAGGAGAAGACATTGCAGAACTCCTTAAAAAAGGCAGTATAGATAGAAATATCTTCAGGAGAACAGTTTGCACCTATATATATGTTTTCCATAACATCAGGATTTACAGAGATGTTGCTAGGTATAGTAGCAGAAATATTTTCCATATTCCCCTCGGCAAACACTCCTTCCCTAGGTAAGGGATTGATGGGTGTATCAACATCTTCTGACAGTCTCATATGAAACTCTTGATTTTATATTTTGTTTAGTTCTGGAAGAAAATAGGATCGATGGTGAAGATCTTCATAGATCTTACCACGTCCACTCATGGCTTCCAAAATGGCTTCATCAAAAGGTAAAACCATATCTAAACAGTCCATAGAGTGCAAAGAGTTTTCCACCCATGCAGGCAAATAGAATTCTTCAAGGTCTTCTGAGACTATGAGAGGATTTGGAATGGGATCAATAGTGGTTTGAGTGACAGACTGGTAAGCTACTTCCACTACTGATAAGGGCACTTCTGGTTCATGGGGGGAAGGGAGAACCCAAGGATCAGTCCTATCAACAACCGTGGCTATGGACTTCCCCACACTAGTAGAACCAATATAGTTAACTGGCGCTGGAAGATCAAATGTGCCCATCAATGATGTGTACATTCCAGCCCCCAAGCTCTGTGCAGCAGGTTTGACTTGATCAACCAATGGCACAGCAGACTCATTAGACTCTAATCTACATTTTCGAGTAAAATCAAGTTGGTCAACAGTAACCAACTTTCCTTAATGTGGAAAAACCACTACCTGAAAGACGACTGATGCAATAGCAGACATGGCATAAGTCCAATTTTTTCCCAAGAGCAAATTATAGTCCAAAGGTGCATCAATCACTTCCACTTGAACAGACACTGCTTTCCCTGCCAGCTTAATTTCAAAAGCCGGTAGGATACCATGCGGATGGAATGACCTTCCATTGAAAGGAGTAAGTAGAATGTTTGATGGGACCAGCTCTGGGGATCCAAGATCTTTCCAATAGGACAAGGTCATAACACAAATAGAAGCACCTTCATCAACAACTGCCCTTCCAATGGTCTTTCCACCATGGATGACATCTATTGATAAGGCTACATGGTAAGGTAGTAAAATTTTAACATCAGACAAATGAAATTTCACCATGAGACTTGATGAGTCCATGCTTCCTAAAGCTGCTAAGAGTGTTAGAATAATCAACCCATAGCTAGCTACCTTAGATATTAATTAATCCATTTTTGTCTTATTTGCCTAGTTTCCATATTCCACCTTATGCAAGTTGTCATCTACACATCCATAGTGGTCAAACTTTCTAATTTTGAGTCATGGAGCACTTAGGAAACCTCCTGGAATCAAATTTGCTTTATTCTTGGCCTCCCTATTGCATTTCTTCCTTTTCTACTTTATTGCCTGCTTTTTCAGTGCTTTAAGGCAATTGGGAAAGTTTGACTAGGTGAAGTTAACTTGTTTTTTGTCCTCCACATCCTCCACTCTTTTCTCCTATGAAAAGCATGTATGAGTTGTCCTTCCATCCACTATTAGCTTGCCTAATTGATTTTGCCAATTCGTGAGCTCCTAGACAGTTTTGGAAACTGCTTTATGCACCTATGGGGGATTTGCTTAGATTTAGTAAGCCTGCTTTTGACTAGATTCGAATGGAATATTCATGCATTCAAATCCCTCATGTAATTATTTATTGTGGAAGCCTATGAATTCACAGGGTTGGCTATTTTACACTTATTCAATACAGTTTAGTGTTCAGCTCCATATTCAGTCTCTTTTGTGAGTAATTTTGCATGTGCAATTGGCAATTGATGTGAGTGTAATTGTTCTAACACTGGGTTCAATTTCCACATGGTATTAGAGCCTTTGTATATTGATTTCTCTCCTTCCAATTTGTTTTGCAGGTTCAACATCATTGACTGGGAGCATTCTACTGCCTGCCGGGACAATTTCTGAGCTATGGATCAATCTCAGAAGATCATCTTGACTCCATTTAACTTCTTTGAATGGAAATAAGAGATGGAGATATTATTGAGAGAGAAATGCCTCTATAGAGTGACTATGGCAATAGAAGCAGAGCCAAATGCAGTTGCAGAGAAGTTAAATGGCACAACAGGAGGGATGAAGCCTATGGTCTCTTGTGTCTGAGTATATCCAAAGACCTCCTTTTCCATCTTGATGGATTGAGATCACCAAATGAAGTATGGGAGAATATTTTTGATCTTTTTGGAAATACAGATTAGATAAGGGGACATCAAATTGAAAATGAATTGATCTCCCTGAGTCCCAATAGCTTTGAATCCCTGCAACTCTATTTTTCCAAGTTCAAAGCACTTGTTTTGCAGCTAAAACAATGTGGGATAGAAAAGAAGGATGATCAGCTGGTCTTGGCCATACTCTCGAAGCTTGGACCTGATTATTCAGTGTTTGTTTCGACCTTATATGCCACAAAGTTGATAGCTCGATCCTGGAAGATGCCTAGCCTTGCAGATTTCATGGAATCTCTCACACAAGAACAAGATAAATTGGTGATGATAGGCACCATCAAACCATCCAAAGACCAAGCTCTGGTTGCTGGAGATTCAAGGGTGGATTCAAAAAGCAAAAAGAAAGCTAAAAATCCACCTGAGAAAAAGAGAGACAAGAACAATTCTCTAGAGGAGCCTCAAGGTTCCAAGAAGCACTACCAGAAGAAGAAGAACAAAGGAGAAATGAGCTAGTGCACATACTGCAGTAAGGGAAATCATTCTAAGAGATCCTACATGAAGAAGCAAATAGCCATGCTGACCCAAATCCTAGAGAAGAATGGCATCTCCCTTCCAGACAGCTCAAAGAATAGGGAAGGAGGATCAAGTTTAGAAGACAGAGAGAGAGTTCATGCATTGGTTGCTGGCACATCAAGCTCACCTAGTTTCATCATTGATTCCGGAGCTTCAAGACATATGGTTTCTACCAAGGAGGCATTCACCTCACTTGAAATGTCGAAAGGTCCACCAATAGTAGTAGGATATGACTCTCTCACTGAAAGTTTGGGCAAAGGGAGGATTGATCTTGATCATGGTAATTTCAGCAATGTGTTGTATGTTCCAGGTCTTGCCTCTAACCTCTTATCAGTGTATGATATGACCCACACTGGGTCTCCAAAGAAGGTCATATTCTCCCCTGATGAAGTTGAGATAATAGATATCTCAAGTGGAAAAGTCATTTCAAAAGGAGTTGCAAATCATACTTCGAAGGTATACATGTTCTCACAATTCCTACCCTACGCAAACCCCTCTGCTCTTCTGATTCATGCTAATGAGGAACCTCTTCACCACCAAAACCTCTGAATGTAAGTGAAGAGATAGTTGAACATGATAATTCTAATATGTCTGATAGTGATGATTTTATTGCAGATCCTAATATCCCTACAAGGCCAAAATGGTCAGCCAAGACCATTCATGCAGCTGGAGAGCTAGCTAGAAATCCTAATGACCCTAGGAGGACTAGATCTCAATTTGAGAGTGCTCTATGCCTGAAAGATCCTATGTTGCTGAGAAATGATATCTGATGGTGGAATTAGATCCTCAGAAATATGAAGATGAAGTAGAAGATCCAATATGGCAAGCATCCATGAAGGAAGAGTTCAGCTCACTCCAGAAGAGCAACACTTGGGAGCTGGTTGATCTTCCCCCAGGGAGGAAGCTAGTTCAATGTAAGTGGGTGTACAAGACCAAATTTGCTGCTGATGGTTCACCTATGAAGTACAATTCTAGATTGGTAACCAATGGCTACTCATATGTTCATGGCATAGACTACAATGAGACCTTTGCACCAGTGGCAAAGATGGAATCCATCAGGCTAGCCTTAGCCATTGAAGCTTCAAAGCAATGGGAAGTACATCACATGGATGTGAAGTGTGATTTCCTGAATGGAGATCTCACTGAAGAGATATACATGCATCAGCCTCAAGGATTTTCTACTAACCCATCTCTTGTGTGCAGGATAAAGAAGTCATTGTATGGGCTTAAGCAAGCCCCCAGGGCTTGGTATGCCAAGATTGATAGCTTTCTGCTATCACTGAATTTTGTTCAATGAAAATCAGATCCAAATGTCTATTTGAAGTTGATTAATGGTTCATTAATGATCATTTTTTTATATGTTGATGACCTCCTCATTACAGGAAGCTCAAAGGATGAAATTGCTTCCTTGAAGGGTGCAATGAACCAAGCCTTCTCCATGACAGATTTGGGGCTATTGAGCCAATTCTTCGGGCTTGAGATTGATCAAAACAAATCTGGAATCAAGGTGCACTAGTCCAATTATGCCTTGGATTTTCTAAAAAAATTCAGAATGAAGGATTGCAAGCTAAGAAAGACTCTTTTCCTTTCAAGAGTGAATCTTGAAGAAGTTGATTCTTCACCTATGGTAAACAATACACTGTATAGGCAATTGATTGGATGTTTGTTGTATCTTACACATACTAGACCTGATATTTCTTATGCAGTAAGTGTGTCTTCTAGATACATGGATCAGCCTCATGAGATCCATTGGAAATCAGCCAAAAGGATCCTTAACTTTGTTCAGGGAACAAGGACACATGGGATCTTCTATAAAGCTAAATCTGATCTTGATTTGATTGGGTTTACTGATAATGATTGGGAAGGTGGCAGCATAGACAAAAAGTCAACATCAGGATATGTGTTCATGCTTGTAGAAGGGCCAATCAGCTGGTCAAGTAAGAAATAGAGTGCCATTGCAGTCTCATCTGCAGAAGTAGAGTACAGAGGAGTTGTAAATGTAGCAACTCGATGTTTATGGTTGCAGGGGTTACTTGGAGAGTGTGGCTTCGAATCAGAATACTCAACTACTATCTACTGTGATAATCAGAGTACCATTCAAATTTGCAATGATCCAGTTCAGAAGCAAAGAACCAAACACATTGAGATCCATATGCACTACATCAGACAACTTGTGCATGATGGCACCATTCACCTACTCTTCTATTCATCTTCAGAACAAGTAGTTGATATATTCAGCAAATATTTTTGTGAGAAGACATTCAGCAATCTCAAATCACTGCTGGGGATTGCTGATCATGCTGTGAAGCATGAGTTTTGACAATATTTCCAAATTTTGTTTTACAGTCCATGTTTAAGGGAGGATTTTCCCACTGGGTTTTTGTCTCTTTCCTTGGTTAAATGGACATGCAGTATGTAAAGGGTGACTAATCCTTGTTGCTAGGTCCTATAATTTTCTGATATATTATTCATAAGTCAGGTTTAAGGGGGGGTGTTATAATAATCAACCCATAGTTAGCTACCTTAGACATTAATTAATCCATTTTTGTCTTATTTTCCTAGTTTCCATATTCCACCTTATGCAAGTTGTCATCTACACATCCATAGTGGTCAAACTTTCTAATTTTGAGTCATGGAGTGCTTGGGAAACCTCCTGGAATGAAATTTGCTTTATTCCTAGCCTCCCTAGCACATGTCTGCTTTTTCTGCTTTATTTCCTGCTTTTTCAGTGCTTTAAGGCAATTGGGAAAGTATGACTAGGTGAAGTTAACTTGTTTTTTGTCCTCCACATCCTCCACTCTTTTATCCTATGAAAAGCATGTATGAGTTGTCCTTCCATCCATTATTGTCTTGCCTAATTTATTTTTCCAATTCGTGAGCTCGTAGACATTTTTGGAAACTGCTTTATGAACCTATGGGGGATTTGCTTAGATTTAGTAAGCTTGCTTTTGACTAGATTCGAATGGAATCTTCATGCATTCAAATCCCTCATGTAATTATTTATTGTGGTAGCCTATGACTTCATAGGGTTGGCTATTGTACACTTATTCAATACATTTTAGTGTTCAGCTCCATATTCAGTCTCTTTTGTGAGTAATTTTGCATGTGCAATTGGCAACTGATGTGAGTGTAATTGTTCTAACACTGGGTTCAATTTCCACAAAGAGGGAATCCTGCTGGGAGAGAAAACTCTATAACACCTCTTTTATCTCTCCAAGAAACTACCTAGGGTTATAGGCTAGGTATGCTTGGTAACTTGAGAAATCATTACCTTTCAGTAAGTGGATCGAGGGGATACTAGAATGGCACAAATGAAAGACTGCTAATCCAAATAGTTTAATGAGCCAATGCTCTTAGAAACTACAAATAAGATGATAAATAATAGAAAAGGCATGCAGAATATTGCTCAGACAACCAAATACATTAAATGCAGGGTTTATACAACCAAGTACATACATAACGCAGGGCTATACTAAGCAATAAGAAGTTCCTCCATCAAATCATGAGCATAAGCTAAGATAATTCAACAGAGTGCAGAATAATGGTGGATGACAAAATCTGATTACAACAACAAGAGAAAACTGTGATTTTATTTGAATAGCAACCAAACATAGGCCAAGTTTCTCCAAGCTCGAACCCCCTGGTTCAGCCTCAGTTCTTAGACTTTATAATTTTTTCAAAGTAGTTCCAAGATCCTCAAAACATGGATCTTGTTTGAGTTAACACTAGTAAGCTAAAACAACAAATGCAAAAAAGTAGGAGTGATTCCTTGAAATGCTGATGTGTTTATCTGCTTTCAAAGCTCGGTGGTTGATGAAGTGAAGTAGCCTTCCAAGGCTCAGTGGACTGAGTTGGGCGCACCACAGATTTGAATTTAATGATGTGGCAGTCGACTTTTAGTGTTGTTTCCTCATAAAGATTCTTAAAAGCTGGGAAGACTGAATTTCTTTGCCACCTATCTGTTTGAATTGTTAACATCTTCTTCTATGCAATTTTATCATCTCACTCAACATATTGGATATTCTCATACCCTTTGATATCACTTGCACGCATGAAAAAGGTAAACCTCTGTGTATTGGAAGTAATGACCTACACATTAGTGTATTACTCTGTTTGTGTGTTGAATGCCTGTGTATTGCAGATAATGACTTCTGCGCATGGTTAATACCTTTTCCCTCTTGTAATTCACCGATCGTCTCTGTTTTCTTTCTTGAGAATAACTTTGTTTTATATTTTGAAACTGGAAGGAAAGTAAGCAATTCTGAACAAAGGCGTCTTCTCTGAATGCCAATCATCCCTCCTAATTCGACCAGTTCTTCAAATGTCATATTATCTGGATCAAGAATGTCTTGCCATGTACCGTGAGAACCGCTGCTCCCAACACGATGTCCTCTGCTGCACTTTTCAATACTAGCAACTTCCATCATGTTAGAACTATATCCATTGAAAATTCTGCCTTCCGTAAAACATTTGCTAGTGCTTTGTCATTAATGACCTGTGAGTTGTTGGCCAAGCCTCTGTTGCTATCCATCATATTAATTAAATGTTCATCCCCTTCATACATCTGAGTATGACCATTATTCTAGTTACTGCTAGTAGAGCCTATGGAAACCAAGTAGGGGAATGTGATTGATCCAAGGAAGTTGAGAAAGCAAAGGAGACTTATTTCCTTGAAAAACAACGTCCAATCCTTTCGTCGGGCCAGAGACTGAAAGTTGCTACTCTAGTGTTCCCGACAAATCTTATAGATAGGAAAACATTCTATATAGGGCATAATATAATGGACCACTAACACCACAGAGATCAGAAGTAGTAGTTGGGCTGCAGCACATAGAAAAGTCTACGGAGATAAACAAAAATAGTAGAAAACAACTACCAGAGCCAGGATTATAGTAATTGTGTGCTTCTCATTTCTCCATAGGAGTACCTCTGCAACTCTTTCAATAATGAGCAATTTGTAAGGCTTGTATGGTTCATGAAGTCTCCACTCGTTACACAAAGCACTCGTCCACATTTCCAGCTTGTGCAAATGCGTTTATCAATGCACCATACACAACTTCATCTGCCTTGATCGCTGCTATCTGATCTGTCTGCAAACGGGTTGTGACTTAATCCACAGCTCGAATCATGGTTCGATTAGAGGCTAGATACCTTCGACCTGTCAGATTTTCCAAAATGCAAAGACTTTTCACCACGCCCAGGACACCTGCAGTCGGTCTTGGGGTTTAACTCAGCGCTGGTTTTATTTATATATCCATCTATGAATTGACATGTGGACTGGAATTCGATGATTAATATGTAGATTAATATTTGGCACATTCAAGAGCACGACATTTAAATTCGCACATGGAAACATTTTCGGCAACTAAATTCATTCTGACCAACCACCTTAGCTACCGAAAACAGCCTGTTTCGGCAACTAGGCTAAAATAAACAATTTTAACTGCCGAAAGCTGAAATTTTAAAATTTGAAGGCCATGATTCACAGAAATAAATTTTTGACTGATTCTATCACCCAAAATGACGGTGTTCATTTTGGGAGATAACATCTGGCTCCTACTCGGGGATGGAATCCTCCCAGTGAGGTTCCAAAGAATCCCAGAACCAAGTAGTTCCAGTAGCCTTTAGCATTGGGCATGGAGTCATCAAGCCATCAGCACTGATCCCTCTGCAAACCCGCTTGTAGTCTGCCTGTAGCCTGCCTTCTGTCATCCTTGTTCTATAGAGTTTGGAGTCTTTCAAATGAGACATCTAAAATGCTTCTAATAAGAGGTCTAGCATTCTGATCTGGATGTTCCATCAACGATGATCTCAGGTAATGTGGACTTTGCAAACCTACTGCAGGATTGTGAACCATATCCAATTGAGGAGCGAATGACCCAGATGGCCAAGAAAAGTGATTGTTTTGTTCAGACCCCAAAGAAGATATCGATTCCTGTGCAGGACCAGAATTTGGCCCAACAACTTGCATGTGAACACTCTATTTTCCACATCATAAAATTTGCAAATATGGATGTTGGTCAGCCTTTTCAATCCTGGAAGTGCAAAGAAGGGCCAGGAAGAAATTCCAGGGCCAGGATGGCCTATACTAGCAGCCTCAGACCTGTGCAAAAATTATAACATTCTGCCCTGTTTCTTCCCATTCAAGATTTCCTTTGGGAAAAATGAGCTTGATAAAAGGCTCTTCGTGCTCCCTTAAGGCAGAACATGCTGGATCTTCAAATGAAATTGAAGTAATTGAATCGAGGACTTTCAAAGGCTGATTTGACCAAACAAAATCTGAAACAAATTATACATAATGACAGCTGGTACTTTCATATATGTATCACCAAGTGGAAGACCAACAACAGCTCGCAAATGCTGCTCAAATTTTGAAACATAACATGCTTCAATTGTATAATGATCGCTGTTGTGGGGTCTAGGAGCCATTTCATTCAGTAAAATATAGACCAACAACATTCACAATACTTTGAAGTTTCTCTGCATGCTCGAATGAAATAGACTGCTCCCATATCATACATTCCCTCTAAAGAGGCCCCACACGCACAGATTTCACAGTTTTAATAACTTGAGCCTTAAAGGAATTGTAGACATCTTGGTGCACATAGAACCACTCAGCACCAGCACAGCTCTGACTATTTGATTGTAAAGCAGCTCTGATAGCTATTTGTGCAACATGAGCGACATCCATATCAAAGCAATGAATGCATCTTTTCCACCAAGTTCTAGTGTTACTGGGATCAATATCTTTGATGTATTTCCCATGACCATCTTACCAACAGCAGTAGATCCAACAAATATCACTTTATCAACTTGGAAAAGACAGGTGCTTCTCCAGTTTCACCAAAACCTGTTATCCCATGAATCAGATCGGAAGGTGCTACTACTACCAAAAGTCCTGTTTGAATGATCCGAAAATAGAAGCAGCCAAACCAGCTTGCATGCTCTGACAGATTGCAGTTCTGCACTGATAGCAAAAATCAGGTAATTTCTCAGTCACAGTTATGATTTAACCTCAGTCACATCAATGTTGGTTCCACATAATAAAATTCTCGGACTTGTATAATAGAAGCACAGAATAACAAAATAAGAACATTCATCTAATAGCGATAGCTATGCTATAGTTAGACTCATAACCTCTAGCAGAATGGCCAGCAAACCCAGTATTTTCTCATGGTGAAGCATACTTGGTGTTATGACCTGAATATGAATTATAGCATAAATCAATGGAATTATACACATCTGGCAGTCTTGAAGCTCGATATACATCTGCTGGTGGACCTGAAGCCCTGTACACCTGAGTTTCAATTGTTATTTTCATAGGCCATATCATTGTGATAATAGTTAATGCATAGTAGGCTAGAACCCATCTGTGCTCTACATACAGCCTGCTCTGCTTATTCAACAACAACTGAAAATGATCTACGTGCTCATAAGAAGAGCTTATTCTTCTGCCTACTCCTACACTAACCAGTAGAGGCAGATTTATTAAGTAAGATCAAATTTCCAATGCAGCCATGTTAGAAACTGATTTACAGTCACCATGATAGATCTTGACCCAGAAATTAATAAAGGCCATATCATACAGAAAAGAGATTTGAACAGATGATAAAGATAATTTTCATCTGACAGAAAATTCTTTGGATTTATGCTGCTCATAGAATCCAAATATCTATCAATAGGATCATCAAATTCACAAAACAATACCTCTTCAAGCTTCTGTTCTGATTGTAAATGAAAATAATGTGGCTGGTTGTCTTCCTTGATCTCAAAGGTGTGTGTAAACTACTCAAGATCTGCTGGAAAAGGTTGCTCAAAATCTGCTAGAGAAACATATCCAATAGATGGCTGATCTGGACCTTTCTGCTGCCCTTCTTGCAAATGTCTGCTGAAATCTGTTTTTGTTTGCAAATTTGGAAGATGTGGGCTACTCATAACATATGTTGCTGCTACATCAACACATCCGTGATCATGATCTACGTGTTCTAGCTGAATATTAGAGAGCCCTTGCAAATCTGAAAATTGTAGGCTGTCCTCTTCAAGCTCTGCAGATCTAACACTGTCACTTGCTGATATTAAACTCTGCTCTTCTCTTTTCAAATTTTCAACGGGAACAATCTCCTCTTCATGACAACATAATTTAGGAGATGCATTTGATATGATGTCAAAAGCATCACTAAGGTTATCATGGGGTGAATCAATGATCTCCTGATCATGATGAAGAGTATTCACTTCAACAGCATACTTTTCATAAATATCTGAGTTCTTAGTCAAAAAATGAAATTCGTGACAACACTGAGGATAAAGAAGATCAATTGGAAAATGATATTTACAGAACACATGGAAAGCAGCATGAAAATCTGCTAAAGAGATGATACTTGCATTAGGAAAAGACCGATACCAATCATGGGCAATCCCTTCTAATGAAGAACAGAAGAGCCGGATCTGAACATCCTCATGCACTACTTGCAACCGGTGCATGTAGTCATGAAATTCCAGCAAATGTTCAGCTGGCACTTCCCACTCTTCTCCTCGAAATATAGGAAGACTGTTCTCCCATTCATCTTTAGCAGGTACTTGATTAGGAAAACCAGCAATACTTGAAAAATCACAGAACACATACCTCTTGGCTAAGATTCTGTTCATGTCATACCAGTGGAATCACCAATAGAATTTGAACAATGGAGTCGCCACCGAGTTCGTCCTTCATGGAGTCGCCAGATAGATGATTATAACCAATAAGTGTCTACCCCTTGTCTATCATCAAAGGGTAGATCTATGTCGTCTCCCAGGAAGATCAGCTTCTCACCTCTCTCCCCGGCAACGGCGCCAATTTGTTATCTCTCCAAGAAACTACCTAGGGTTATAGGCTAGGTATGCTTGGTAACTTGAGAAATCATTACCCTTCAGTAAGTGGATCGAGGGGATACTAGAATGGCACAAATGAAAGACTGCTAATCCAAATAGTTTAATGAGCCAGTGCTCTTAGAAACTGCAAATCAGATGATAAATAATAGAAAAGGCATGCAGAATATTGCTCAGACAACCAAATACATTAAATGCAGGGTTTATACAACCAAGTACATACATAACGCAGGGCTATACTAAGCAATAAGAAGTTCCTCCATCAAATCATGAGCATAAGCTAAGCTAATTCAATAGAGTGCAGAATAATGGTGGATGACAAAATCTGATTACAACAACAAGAGAAAACTGTGATTTTATTTGAATAGCAACCAAACATAGGCCAAGTTTCTCCAAGCTCGAACCCCCTGGTTCAGCCTCAGTTCTTAGACTTTATAATTTTTTCAAAGTAGTTCCAAGATCCTCCAAACATGGATCTTGTTTGAGTTAACACTAGTAAACTAAAACAGCAAATGCAAAAAAGTAGGACTGATTCCTTGAAATGCTGATGTGTTGATCTGCTTTCAAAGCTCGGTGGTTGATGAAGTGAAGTAGCCTTCCAAGGCTCGGTGGACTGAGTTGGGCGCACCACAGATTTGAATTTAATGATGTGGCAGTCGAATTTTAGTGCTGTTTCCTCATAAATATTCTTAAAAGCTGGGAAGACTGACTTTCTTTGCCACCTGTTCTGTTTGAATTGTTAACATCTTCCTCTATGCAATTTTATCATCTCACTCAACGTATTGGATATTCTCATACCCTTTGATATCACTTGCACGCATGGAAAAGGTAAACCTCTGTGTATTGGAAGTAATGACCTACACATTAGTGTATTACTCTGTTTGCGTGTTGAATGCCTGTGTATTGCAGATAATGACTTCTACGCATGGTTAATCCCTTTGCACTCTTGTAATTCACCGATCGTCTCTGTTTTCTTTCTTGAGAATAACTTTGTTTTATATTTTGAAACTGGAAGGAAAGTAAGCAATTATGAACAAAGGCGTCTGCTCTGAATGCCAATCATCCCTCCTAATTCGACTAGTTCTTCAAATGTCATATTATCTGGATCAAGAATGTCTTGCCATGTACCATGAGAACTGCTGCTCCCAACACGATGTCCTCTGCTGCACTTTTCAATACTAGCAACTTCCATCATGTTAGAACTATATCCATTGAAAATTCTGCCTTCCGTAAAACATTTGCTAGTGCTTTGTCATTAATGACCTATGAGTTGTTGGCCAAGCCTCTGTTGCTATCCATCATATTAATTAAATGTTCATCCCCTTCATACATCTGAGTATGACCATTATTGGAGTTACTGCTAGCAGAGCCTATGGAAACCAAGTAGGGGAATGTGATTGATCCAAGGAAGTTGAGAAAGCAAAGGAGACTTATTTCCTTGAAAAACAACGTCCAATCCTTTCGTCGGGCCAGAGACTGAAAGTTGCTACTCTAGTGTTCCCGGCAAATCTTATAGATAGGAAGACATTCTATATAGGGCATAATATAATGGACCACTAACACCACAGAGATCAGAAGTAGTAGTTGGGCTGCAGCACATAGAAAAGTCTACGGAGATAAACAAAAATAGTAGAAAACAACTACCAGAGCCAGGATTATAGTAATTGTGTGCTTCTCATTTCTCCATAGGAGTACATCTGCAACTCTTTCAATACTGAGCAATTTGTAAGGCTTGTATGGTTCATGAAGTCTCCACTCGTTACACAAAGCACTCGTCCACATTTCCAGCTTGTACAAATGCGTTTATCAATGCACCATACACAACTTCATCTGCCTTGATCGCTGCTATCTGATCTATCTGCAAACGGGTTGTGACTTAATCCACAGCTCGAATCATGGTTCGATTAGAGGCCAGATGCCTTCAACCTGTCAGATTTTCCAAAATGCTAAGACTTTTCACCACGCCCAGGACACCTGCAGTCGGTCTTGGGGTTTGACTCAGTGCTGGTTTTATTTATATATCCATCTATGAATTGACATGTGGACTGGAATTCGATGATTAATATGTAGCTTAATATTTGGCACATTCAAGAGCACAACATTTAAGTTCGCACATGGAAACATTTTCGGCAGCTAAATTCATTCTGACCAACCACCTTAGCTACCGAAAACAGCCTGTTTCGGCAGCTAACTAGGCTAAAATAGACAATTTTAACTGCCGAAAGCTGAAATTTTAAAATTTGAAGGCCATGATTCACAGAAATAAATTTTTGACTCATTCTATCACCCAAAATGACGGTGGTCATTTTGGGAGATAACAACCTCTAAATCTGACATTGCACACGGGGTTTGGGCTAGCTCTTCAACCACAAAGTAGTTTGAAGCAGCCCTAGCGTTAGGGTTATGAAAGGTCTTCTTGAAGACACCTTTTAGTATCTTCGGCATAGTTTTAGTAGGCTTCTCAATCATGAGATGGTTAGAAGTTTCACCTATAGCCTTACCCTTCTCAGAAGTCTCTTTCTCATATTTTTCATTCCTAGTATGTAACAAAGTCGAAGATCGAACCATGTTGATATAGTTTGGGTTAGGGGCATTTTGAGTGCCCCCTGAGTGCCCCCGTAGACTGCTTGACGGACAACTGATGAAGTTGTTTAGCCAAAGACTCTACGGTGGGAGATTTCACGGACCCAACCACATGATCAGCATGGGGTCCAGGCTTAGGCTTCTCCGCATCGTGGGTAGGCCTCGGTGCCTCAGGGATAATCTCATACAAGATCCCAGATTGTGAATAAATCAAATCCAATTGCTGGGCCCTGAGAATCATTTCTTATTCATTCGTCACTCCTGAGATGGATATGTCCTCAAATATGTAGGGCAACAGGGATTTAAGGAACCACTCTAGTAAGAACTCAGGAGGGATGGTGGCTTTTATAAGGCTCTTTCGCCTCCTCCACTCTTGGATATGATATAAGATGTGGGTAGCCTTGTTCTACCTAAAGGTAGATAACAAGTCCATTTTGAAATCATATCGGACTAGAAGCTGAAAGTGGCTAAGGAATGCACTAGCCAAGTCCCAGAAACTACTGAAAGCAGCAGAAGGTAACTCAATGTACCATTTTTCCGCAGTACTTGTTAAGGTTCTTTGGAATAGCCTCAACCTAACTGAATATTCATTTAGTGAATTCAAAGAACACCATAAATGAAATGTGGTGGCATGAGCCCCAGAATCTTCACCAACTTTTCCCTCAAATTTAGGGATGTCTGATGGAAATTTGGTGGGAACAGGTGGCCATGAGGGGTCATGCCTCACCGGGTCATTCATCAACTTAGACAAATCTGGTAAGTTTAATGTTTCCAGGAATGGAAGCTTGGGTTGAACTGAGGCACTAAAAGTGCCAATCTGGGGATTAGAGGAACATGCCCCCGAATGCCCATAAGTAAAGGTGGGGTTTCCCCCTCCCACTGGATGTGAATTGGATGGGTTACTTTGAAATGGATTCCATCCGTAAGCCATACGGTTTTGAGTGGGAGGTGCAATATAAGAAGTTTGGGCTGTCCCAATCGAAATTGGGGTCTAAAAAATAGGAGCAGGTATCCCTCAACTAAACAATGAAAAGGGAGAGCTCGTAAACAAGGCCGAGACTGGAGTTAATTGAAAACTTTGTCCATAAGAGGTATTGTTTCCAAACTGCACTCCTACATAAGAAGGTGAGGGGCCTACATACAGAGTGGATGGGGGAATGTGCCCCCCATTCCAAGGAAATCCTTGGATGAAAGCTGAGGATTCTACTATACCACTCTGGGCAGTGTATGTGAAGGAGGAAGGAATAGTAGGTATACTAGGAATCCCAGTAACCATGTCACTAGAAGCACTTGCTAGATTTGATTGAACCAGTGGTTGTACCACCCATCTCGCTAGAGTAAAAGGTGTAGAAGGTATGCTAGATCTAGGGGCACTTACTAGGGGAGGTAGTACCCCTTCAGCTGGAATGGATGAGGTGAAAGAAAAGAACTTTCTCCCGTAGTAGAAATAATCCTACCCACAGGGACACCTAAAATAGGTGAATCAAAAGGTCTAACCTGAAAAATCATAGGATCGTTTAAATCAGTCAAGGGTGTGTTAAAATTCCTTGCAAACTCATTAGTCTGCAAGTCTTCTATCTCAACTGTATTGAAATCAAGACATTTAGCTATAAGTGATGGTTCACCCGGAACTTCACTTATTCCTACTGGTTCAAATGAACCGTCCGTGTCCAATCTCCACCTTTGGGGTGGAGGTGGAGGTTCCAATGTGACGAGAGGAGGAAGGTTTTGCAACCTTCTTGACCTTCTTATAGGTTGGTCCTCCATGATTGAAAATTTAACAAATCAAAACCTAAAGCCAACTAAACACAGACAAAAACCATAGAGAAAACACTACGAAATTTCCTAAAGCCTCAAACAGTCAACAAGGGTGAAAGATATTCTTTCCCGAAGAAATAAGAAGAACGATTACTTGGTGTCCTTAACATGGTTCTTAGGCACAAGCGGAGGAAACACCAATTGCCCTCCTACACTTTCAACAAGGGTCACCTTCCAAGCCCGTCCAAGGTGAACCAGAAATAGCCTTCTGGTTTACCTAGGTATGAACCCTAAATGTCAAGAGACTAAAGGCTAACTTAGCTATCCAAATAGTCTAGGGGGATAGTCACAAGCCTGATTTGTATGCATGGGCAGGGTAGCTGAGCCCGAAACTCTATCTAGGATAGAATCCACAGATGCATAAAAGTCTTGATTTACATTTTGACAAGGAATTAGAGGGTTATCTCCTCAGTCCAATGCCTCCATGCGGCCTCGTGCATGACTCCCTTTTGAGAGGAGCTTCCTATATACAATTGATAAATACAAGGATTTAACTATCGAATGGTCCACTACGTCTGAATTTTAAAACTTATGGGAAGTTTACACTTCCTATCCCACAAGTCTGGCCTAGGCTAGTAGGTGAATGGCCCCAAAAAAATAAAAATTACTACTAAATTTTAATTATTGCATTCATTTTAAAGGGCTATTTCTTACTCAGATGGAAATGGAGTGATGAACTATGGTGTTTTTGACTCAATAAGAAATAAAAAAGCAAAGGTGTAATTTTTTTTCAAAGAAAATTACCACTACGAAAGCAAACTTCTTTTTCTTTTTGTAAATATAAATTGATGAACAAATACAATGATAAAGAGAAACTGAGACTATATTTTTGTAGTTTTGAGATTATATTTTAAAACTGAAATGAAAACTACTTATGCAAAAACAAATGCAAAAAGCTTGAAAATGTTTTTCTTTTCACCTTTTAAAATGCTCAAACACTACTATGCACCTAAAATGCACTAAAATTGAGTATATTTGGATCAAATTAACTGTATAAAACAAGTAAGCTGAAGTAAATAGATTAATAAAACCAAGAATCAACCAACAAGGGAAGACCGAGAACCCTAGCTTGAGCAGGTACAATGATAAGAAATCACTGAAAACACACAAATGTAAGTGACAAACCAATCACTATCTAAATATAGACCGAGAAAAACATTTCCCAAAACCTTGATCATTGATTCGAACAAAAACACTTCAACCTATAACCCAAACAGGAAAACCTACTTCAAAATGCAAACAGAAGACAATCCAAACGAAAGAGACTCAAGGGCTTTACAAGAAAGCACAAGGTGTGGCCACCAAGGTCATCAGACTAACAACACAGTGTTTATAAGGAGGGCCAACTAACAAACAGGAATCACCAAAGGACAGGGACAACAAAACCCTAGCCCAAAAATCCCTATTTCAACGCTTGTACACAACTGTGTATAAGGAAAACTCGCATACTATACGCGACTGTCCTAGAGAGAAACCCGCGTATGTAGGCCTTTGTATGGAAATGTGTATGAGAGAAACCCGTGTACAGGTACAAAAGTTTCTCAAAAAGAAGGAAAATCCACAAGGCCTTCAAACACTATGGTAAGCATGAACCAGGATAAAATACCACACACAAACTCAAGGAAAAAACTGGTCAAGGGTAACAGAAATAACCTACAACAGTCTGGGCTCCCCAGTGGAGTCGCCAGTTCTGTTGTACAGGAATAAACACCTTATAACCTAAGGTTTGGGGTTACCAACATACTCTTAAAACTTGCAGGAAATCAAATTTAAAGTACAGAAAGGAAAAAAGAAGATAGGATAGACTCACCTGATTCACGATGGTTGATCCAAGCTTTATCTTCTCCCACTTTGCTTCTCCTCCAAAGCTTTCATGGATGTTTCTCATTCACCTGTAAAGAGCAAATGCTCCAAGTGCAAGCTTATACATGTATATAGGACAGGTTATATAAATAGTATCTAGAGTGCTTAATCATAAATATTCATCAAACCATGATACATGAAAGACATTCAAAACACATTTGGAATAAGGATTCTCTTTATTAACAATAGTGAATGAGTTAAGATTACAACCCAGCGCCTGAAACAAGGACTCCTCTGCAACCAAAGGATTCTGATTTATACTGCTCCAAAGAATTTTGAATAGATACCACCAGCATAACTTTGTGTTAGAATAATCAACCCATATTTTACCCACTTAGACATTAATTTCATTATTTCTGTTTTATTTGCCTAGTTCATGTGTTCCACCTTGTGCAAGTTGATAATTGCCTATCCATAGAGGTCCAACTTGCCATATTTGACCCATGTAGTGCTTGGGAAATCCTTAGGAATCAAATCTTCTTTATTCCTGGCCTCCTAGGTGCCTACCTGCTTTTTCTGCTTTACTGCCTGCTTTTTCAGTGTTTTAAGGCACATAGGAAAGCTAGACTAGGTGAGGTGAACTAGTTTTTTGTCCTCTTCATACTCCACTCTTTTATCCATGCAAAAGCATGTATGACCTTCCATTCCACCACTCTTTAGCTTTCCCATGCACCCTTGCCAATTTGTGAGCTCCATGACAGATTTGGGATCAGCTTTTTACACCTATGGGGGATTTGCTTAATTATAGTAAGCCTGCTTTATGATAGATTTGAATGCTTCCTCATGCATTCAATTTCCTCATGTATTCTATTTATTCAGCAGCCTATGTTTTTATAGGGCTGGATATTGTACACTCAGTTAATATAATTTTGTGTTACAGCTCCATATTCAGTCTCCATTGTTAGCAATTTTGCATGATCAATTGATAATTGTTGTGGGTAAAATTAATCTACTGCTGGCCTGAATTTCTACATGTTATCAGAGCCATTTTACGTTGTTACTCTCCTTCAAAAATTGTTTTGCAGGTTCGACATCAAGACTGGGATCCTTCTACTGACAGCCGGGGCAGATTTCTAAAGCTATGGATTCACTGAAAACTATCTTGACTCCCTTCAACTATTTTGAATGGAAAGCAGAGATGGAGATCTTGTTGAGAGTGAAAGGCCTCTATAGGGTGACTATGGCTACAGAAGCAGAGCCCAATGCTGCTGCAGAGAAGATCAAATGGCACAATGGGAGAGATGAGGCTTATGGCCTCCTATGTCTCAGTATTTCCCGAGACCTCCTTTTCCATCTCGATGGATTAACATCACCGGATCAAGTATGGGAGAAGATTTTTGAGCTTTTTGGAAAGACAGATGAGATGAGGGGACATCAGATTGAAAATGATCTGATTTCTCTGAGTCCCAGTAGCTTTGAATCCCTGCAGCTATATTTCTCCAAGTTCAAAGCACTAGTTTTGCAGCTGAAGCAGTGTGGTATCAAAAAGAAATATGATCAGCTCGTATTGGCCATCCTCTCGAAGCTAGGACCTGACTACTCAATCTTTGTTTCGACCTTCTATGCCACAAAACTCACAGCTCGAACCTGGAAGATGCCTAGCCTTGCAGATTTCATGGAATCTCTCACACAAGAACAAGACAAGCTGGTGATGATGGGCACCATCAAACCATCCAAAGATCAAGATTTGATTGCTGGAGATTCGAAGGTGGATAAAATAAAAAAGAAAGCTAAAAATCCACCTGAACAAAAGAGAGACAAGAAGCAATTTCCAGAGGATCGACAAGGTCCCAAGAAAAATACCCAGAAGAAGAAAAACAAAGGTGAAATGAACAAGTGCTCATACTGTTCAAAGGGCAATCACACTGAAAGCTCTTGTATGAAAAAGCATATTGATATGCTGACCCAACTCCTGGAGAAGAATGGCATCTCCCTTCTAGAAATCTCAAAGAAGAGAGAAGGAGGATCAAGTTCAGAAGACAGAGAGAGAGTTCATGCATTGGTTGCTAGCACATCAAGCTCACCCAGTTTTATCATTGATTCTAGAGATTCAAGACACATGGTTTTGACTAAGGAGGCCTTCTCCTCACTAGACAAGTCGAAAGGACCATCTATTGTACTAGGAGATGACTCTCTCACTGAAAGTTTAGGCAAAGGGAGGATTGATCTTGATCATGGTCAGTTCAACAATGTGCTGTATGTCCCTGGTCTCGCCTCCAACCTTCTGTCAGTGTACCAGATGACCCACACTGGGTCTCCTAAGAAAGTCATATTCTCCCCCGATGAAGTTGAGATCACAGAAATCTCAAGTGGTAGAGTCATTGCAAAAGGAGTAGCGAATCATGCTCAAAAGGTATACATGTTTTCACACTTCCTACCTTACTCAAACCCCTCTGCTCTTCTTATCCATGCAAATGAAGCTAGCAAGCTATGGCATGAAATATTTGGCCATCTAAACTACAAGTATCTATCTGATCTTAGTGAGAAAGATATGGTCACAGGGTTTCCCAAGATAAAATTTTCCAAAGGAGTCTTCCAAGGTTGTATCCTAGGAAAACACCCAGAGCACAAATTTGAGAAAGCTAGTCATGAGAGAACCTCTGCACCCCTCGAGCTGATTCACAGTGATGTTGCTGGCCCATTCCCTCATATGTCCATGAGTCAGGACAAATATGCATTGGCCTTTATTGATGATTTTTCCAGGTATTTTTGGGTTCACTTCATGAAACACAAGTCTGAAGTTTTTGGCCTATTCAAAGTCTTTAAGGCTTTGGTTGAAAACCAGTGTGGAAGGAAACTCAAGGTCCTCAGATCTGACAATGGTGGTGAGTATGTCAAGTCTGAGTTTATTAACTATTGTGCAGATGCAGGTATTCATATGCAACATTCTATCCCTTACACACCACAGCAAAATGGTGTTGCTGAGAGGAAGAACAGATCACTAAAGGAGATGGCAACATGCATGATGGAGGCCAAAAATTTGCCACCAAAGTACTGGGCCGAAGCTATCAATTGTGCAGCCTATATCCAGAATAGGGTGCCTCACAAACAGCTTGATGTCATGACTCCCTTCGAATCATGGAGTGGGCACAAGCTAGATGTGACCCATTTTAGGATTTTTGGCTCAAAGGCTTGGGCTAGGATTCCAACAGAGAAGAGGAAGGCTTTGTAGCCCCAAAGCCAAGAGTGTCTTTTTGTTGGATACTCTGAATATTCAAAAGGGTACAAGTTGATAAATTTGAGCACAAACAAAGCCTTCATTGAAAGGTGTGTTCAGTTTGAAGAAGAACCCCTTGCGGAAGTGGAAGTTGGTGAAGCCTCTTCACCACCTGAACCTCAAGAAGTAAGTAAAGAGCTTGTTGAACATGCTGATTCTGATTTTTCTGATGGAGATGAGTTTATTGCAGACCCAAACAGCCCCACAAGGCCAAAATGGGCATCCAAGACACTACATGCAGCAGGAGAGCTAGCTGGGGATCCTAATGACCCAAGGAGGACTAGATCTCAATTTGAGAGTGGTCTGTGCATGAAGGATCCTATGTTTGCTGAAAAATGATATTTGATGGTGGAGTATGATCCTCAAACATATGAAGAAGTAGCAGGAGATCCAAGATGGAAATATTCCATGAAGGAGGAGTTCAACTCGCTACAGAAGAGCAACACATGGGAGCTAGTGGATCTTCCTCCAGGAAGAAAGTTAGACCAGTGTAAGTGGGTCTATAAGACCAAATTTGCTGCTGATGGTTCACCACTAAAGTACAAGGCTATATTGGTAGCTAAAGTCTACTCACAGGTTCATGGCATCGATTACAATGAGACCTTTTCCCCAGTGGCAAAGATGGATTCCATCAGGCTAGCTCTAGCCATTGCAGCCTCAAGGCAATGGGAGGTACATCATATGGATGTAAAATGTGCCTTCATAAATGGAGAACTCACTGAGGAGATATATATGCAGCAGCCTCAAGGTTTTTCTACTAACCCTTCTCTTGTGTGCAGGTTGAGAAAGTCATTGTATGGGCTAAAGCAAGCCCCCAGGGCTTGGTATGCCAAGATAGATAGCTTCTTGCTATCTCTGAATTTTGTTCGGTGCAAAACAGATCCAAATGTCTATTTGAAGTATGCTAATGGTTCATTAATGATCATTGTGTTATATGTTGATGACCTCCTCATTACAGGAAACTCACTGGCTGAGATTGCTTCCTTAAAAGGAGCTATGAACCAAGCCTTCTCCATGACAGATTTGGGGCTCTTAAGTCAATTTATGGGGCTTGAGATTACTCAAACCAAAGCTGGAATAAAGGTGCAACAGTCCAAGTATGCCTTGGATTTTCTAATCAAATTCAGATTGAAAGACTGCAAAGCAAGCAAAACTCCTTTCCTTTCAGGAGTGAAGCTGGAGGAAAATGATTCTCCACCGATGGTAAACAATACACTGTATAGGAAATTGATTGGATGTTTATTGTATCCGACACATACTCAACCTGATCTTTGTTATGCAGTAAGTGTGGCTTCTATATTCATGGATCAGCCTCATGACATCCATTGGAAAGCAGCCAAAAGGATGCTTAACTTTGTTCAGGGAACAAGGACACATGGGATCCTCTATAAGGCAAAATATGATCTTGATTTGATTGGATTTACTGACAGTGATTGGGAAAGTGATAGAACAGACATAAATTCCACTTCAGGATATGTTTTCATGCTTGTAGAAGGGCCAATCAGCTGGTCAAGAAAGAAACAGAGTGCAATTGCACTCTCATCTACAGAAGCTGAGTACAGAGGAGTTGTTAATGCAACAACTCAGTGTTTATGGTTGCAGGGTTTACTTGGAGAGTGTGGTTTCAAACCTGAGTACTCAACTACCATCTACTGTGATAACCAGAGTACCATTTGAATCTACAAGGATCCAGTTTAGAAGCAGAGAACCAGACACATTGAGATTCACATGCACTACATCAAAGAGCTTGTGCATGATGGCACCATTCAGCTACTCTTCTGTTCATCTTCAGAACAAGTAGCTGATATCTTCACCAAAGAATTTTGTGAGAAGACCTTCAACAATCTCAAATCACTGCTGTGGATTGCTGATCATGCTATAAAGGCATGAGTGGAGACAAGATTCTACAATTTTGTTTTACAGTCCATGTTTAAGGGAGGATTTTCCCAAGTTGGTTTTGCCTCTTTCCTTGGTTGTATGGACTTGCAGTATGTAAAAGGGTGACTAAGCCGTGTTGCTAGGCCCTATATTTTTGATGTATTACTCATAAAGTCAAGCTTAAGGGGGGGTGTTAGAATAATCAACCCATAGTTTACCCACTTAGACATTAATTTCATTATTTCTGTCTTATTTGCCTAGTTCATGTGTCCCACCTTGTGCTAGTCAATAATTGCCTATCCATAGAGGTCCAACTTGCCATATTTGACCCATGTAGTGCTTGGGAAAGCCTTAGGAATCAAATCTACTTTATTCCTGGCCTCCTAGGTGCCTACCTGCTTTTTCTGCTTTACTGCCTGCTTTTTCAGTGTTTTAAGGCACATAGGAAAGCTAGACTAGGTGAGGTGAACTAGTTTTTTGTCCTCTTCTTCCTCCACTCTTTTCTCCATGCAAAAGAATGTATGAGCTGCCATTCCACCACTCTTCATAGTGCCCATGTGCCCTTGCCAATTCGTGAGCTCCATGACAGATTTGGGATCAACTTTTTACACCTATGGGGGATTTGCTTAATTATAGTAAGCCTGCTTTATGCTAGATTTGAATGCTTCCTCATGAATTCTATTTCCTCATGTATTCTACTTATTCAGTAGCCTATGTTGTTATAGGTTTGGCTATTGTACACTCAGTTAATATAATTTTGTGTTACAGCTCCATATTCAGTCTCCATTGTTAGCAATTTTGCATGATCAATTGATAATTGTTGGGGGTAAAATTAATCTACTACTGGCCTGAATTTCTACACTTTTCTCTCCAAGTATGATTGATTAATACCATCCCCAAGGCCTTTATTTATACTTAGTGAAATAAGGCAGTTTTGAGGGTTGAGGAGGTTGAGACAGTTAATATGGTTATAGTTAAGGGCTTAACAAATCTCAAATAATAGCGATTTATTATTTTTAATGTCGAAGGAAAGTGTACGTGAGTATTGATACTAGAAACTTGCGTATGACACGTGATATGCTCTAAGGTAAACGCGCGTACAGATCTGTACGTGGGTTGCAATGATGAATACTCACGTATAGTATGCGACATGTTGTAGGAAAAGTCGTATATGTACACGGGTTGCATATAGGCAAAGGTGTGTACGTCAATTAACATATTAAAAGGTAAAAATGGCAAGCTGGATGGATAATGAATGTATTTCATAACATGCCCATCTATAGTGTTTTAGGCAACCTTCAATCCATAAATGTCTTTTTGTGCACCAACATAAGAAATGTTGGCACTCAGATGGAGAAGTGACATTTGGGTTGATAACAGGCATAAGTACAGTAAAGACAGAGATGAAGGTTGAACAGATCATAAAAAAAGAGCTTATATTCAAGAATGAGCAAAATGAGAAGCGGACAATAGTATAGGATTATTAATCTCTGAAGTTGAACCTTTTCTATAAAAATAGTCTTAGGCTTTATAGCCTTTTACAAAAAATATATAGATCCTAAAACCTGGATCTATTTTTACAAAAATAAACAAAGTAACAGTTTTTCGCAAATTAAGGTTTGAAACCCTACCTAACTACTTGTCTAACTATAATGAAGATTTAGTTCACTAAATGACTATTAAATAACTGAAGCAATGCTGGTGATCATTGATGTTGGTCCTCATAGTGGATCTCATAGAGACCTTTTCTAATGCATCCCCAGCACCTTTTATCTTCAGATCACGTCCATGAACCAGCTGTAGTTTCCCTTTAATCCTTTGTCCTCTTTCGGTGGTTAAGGGGCCAATCTATCGGAATTGTTAGCTGCTGAAAGTGGTGCTTTTGATGGCTAATGAACTGCCCCAGCATCCACCTAAGCCACCGAAAGCCCTATTTTTAAAAAATTATTAGGGTTTCTTAAAAAATGTCCCTTCAGGCCTGTTTTCTCATTCTTACTCTTCTGTAAGCTTCGTGCTAGGAGTGTTAACAGTGCCTTGGCTAGCTTCAGGAGGCTGGAGACTAATGGCTGCTTCAGCTAGGGTTGATAAGGATAGGTGGCTGCTAGGGTTTGATTTGGATTCCTTCAGCTGTAGCCTTTAGAGACTCACCATCCTATATAATATGGTATTGTCCTTAAGGTATCTTGTGTTCATCCTTTTCAGGAAAATGTATCTTTATCTCTGCTCCAGGTAGGACTTGTGCAGTAGCTTGTTCCTATTGGTCAAGGTCTCATTATTTCTCTTTAGCTCTCTTTGCAAGACCTCCATTTCATAAACCTGCCTCAGTAGCTGATTGATCTTTTGAATTTTAGGTTTACTAGAGGAAGCCCTTTCTGTTGGTTTCTCTTGCTCCTGTGGTGTGGGGGATGGCAATGCTTCAGACACTGGTACAATTTGTAGAGCTAGGGCTACATCCTATTCTTGTTCTTCCTTAGAATCTGAATAGGGTAGGTTTAAGACATTCTCATGGTGTGCTTTTTCCTCCTAACCTTTCTCACTGAAGTCCAAATTCCTTTTTTCCTTCTTGGTCTTAGAAGAGGAGGGAGGTTGTTTTGTTGCTGCATCTAGGGAAATGGCCCTCCTCCTTCTTCTCTCACTCCTTGGGGTGCTGTATTTCTTGGTAGGAGACTTCCTTTTCTTGTCTGGATGAAGGCTTGTCTCAAAGCCATTCTAGAATAGAAAATAAGGCCAAGCCATGTTTCTTCTCTTCAACAACTCCTAGACCAATAGCTGGATAAGACCATGGTGGGACAGCCTACCAGCAATCTTGGATGGCTGGGATTTCACTTGATGTGCCATATTCCCTAGACTTCTATGTAAATAAAAGGGAATATTAAGAGGGTTTTTACCTATGAAGTGATTCATGAGCTTGGAATGGTAGATCATTTCTCTATTATATCTCCCTTCATAGGTTAAATAGACCACAATGGCCTTCAATAGCTGCTTCTAGTTCTCTTCCAACCATGATGGTGGCACACTCTTCTTCCATATTATTCCTCTATGCTCAGGCTTGAGGTAAGACCTGAATTCCACCTCTTTTGGTATGGTGGTCTTGAACCATTTCTCTCTTATGGAAGGGAGTTCTATCACCTTTGAGATTAGTGCTTCATCTATGAGAAACTCCTCCTTTCCTATGACTTCTTTTGAACCATCAAATGAGAGGGAAAAATATTCATCCACCTGCTGATGGAAGCCTTGTATTTTTTCATAGAACTTGTAGCAGCCTACCTCTTGGAAAAGTCTGTAGACCTCTGGATGTGCCTCTAAATAACGATATCACCTAGCTCCTACCTGAGAGCTGGTCCACTCTTCTTCATATTGATGGGTGTATCTCCTGGGTACCTACAAAATAGTTTCAGTCCTGTATCTAGTATGCTTTAGCAGGCTTCTTATTTCAGAGCTAGTTTTTTTCAGGTGGAGAAAATGACAATTTCGAAAGTGAAATCAGATGGAATCTTTTAGGCACTGATTATGAGGGTTTTATGTCATTATGGAGGCTGAGGTCACAAAAAAGATGACAGTAGCTCAATCCTCTAGGTCTCTTTTCCCACATAATCGTAACCTACTTCAGCGAGAGCATTCAGTGGCTATTTGATGATCCTTTGGACAGCTGGAGGAAAACTGAGGGTTTGCAGTCAGATCGGTCTTTTTCCATTTGCATAATGACCCTTTTTACTCATTCCCCACGCAGTCATATGGCTCCAGATCTTTTTAGAGGGTCATCATGCTCTCAAATGATCATTTATACTACTGATAGGATCAGATGTGACAGTTCCTAACTGTTTCCTTATTTTTCCCTTTTAATGGTTAAGATCCTCCGTGATTTTGTTAGATAGCCGTCGAAGCCGGCTTTTGGTGGCTAATGAAATGTTGTATTTCTTGCTTAAGACACTAGAACTTTTACCCCATCGCCATGGTGAAATTCTTCTTTAAGCAGATAATGACCTCATCAGAAAACCTTTTTAGCTGCCGAAAACCTGTTCTTTCAGTGGTTAATAAAATGCCCTAGCTTTTGCCTAAAACTGCCAAAAGGGTTTTTCACCCGATGCTTATCTTCCTCCTTTCGGTGGTTAGCATATGTGTTGCACCTTTCTCTAATATGTCGAAAGTGACCTTTTTTGTTGGCTAATGAGATGTTCCGAGCCGAGCCTAAGCCATCGAATGTACCTTTCCCAATGCTGCTCACCACTCACTTTCGGCGGTTAAAAACTTTCTTGTTTATCCCTCTAATCTACCTAAAGCGCCCCTTTTCGGTGGCTAATGAGTTTTTTGTAGTCTCTCCTAAGCCACCAAAAGTGTTACTTTGACTCTACTTTCTCAAACCACTTTCGAGGCTTCACCTTTGCCCCGCATTCAATTGTTTAGCCACTGAAACATATCTTTTCGGTGGCTAATGAGCTATAATAGTCCTCTCCTAAGACACCGAAAGCTATAACTTGTAAAATTTTCATCCAAATAAAAAATAGAGGCTTTCAAATTGTCAGTGATACTCATATCTTTCATTACACAAGAAGATTCTTCCTACCATCAAAATAAATTTATTTTGGGAGGTAACATGTTCCAAAAATTTCTTGCAATTTGTTGTTAGTCTATCAAATCAGTCATTCTGGTGAAGGTAAAAATGTAATGTCTACATCTCACCAGGTTGTAATCAAGGATTTTAGATATACTCAACACATCCTAGCTATTGAAATCATTGATGATATTACCAGGTTGTACAAATTTAAAAACTTTTGGTCATCACCTTTTCCTTCAGTTTTTGTTGCTCATAGTGATAACTTGAGCAAACTTTGGCATGACTGATTTGGTAACTTAAATTATCGCTCATTGCAAAAACTATGTAAAGACAATATGGCAACTATCCTTTTGATGGTATCCTTCAAGGATGGTGTTTGTTCCGGTTGTGTACTCGAAAAACATCATTGGGACAGTTTTGACAAACGTGCCTCTTGGCATGCCTCGGTTCCCTTGGAGCTTGTGCATAGTGGCTTGTGTGGTCCTCTTCCATCTGCTTCCTTTTCTAGTTTCAAATATTTCTTAAATTTCATTGATGACTACTCCAGACGCACTTGGGTTTACTTCCTAAAACTTAAGACTGACGTATTTAACATGTTCTTGGCCTACAAGGCCCTTGTTGAAAAACAATCTGGTCATCAAATTATTAAGTTAATATTTGACAATGGAGGAGAATATGTTAACAAAAATTTCACTACTTTCTGGACTGAATAAGGAATCCAACAACAACACACTGTGTTGGGATAGGGGCAGACCCGAGTTCTATACTTTTGTCTTCGCACCAACAAAAGATCCACAGTGTT
Source organism: Pseudotsuga menziesii (assembly GCA_001517045.1). Taxonomy (NCBI): domain Eukaryota; kingdom Viridiplantae; phylum Streptophyta; class Pinopsida; order Pinales; family Pinaceae; genus Pseudotsuga; species Pseudotsuga menziesii. The sequence goes on from LPNX011021866.1 coordinate 175,470, forward strand.
GGCCCTTTCGGCAACAACTTGCGAACAGGTTGCAGTCTCACCCAAAATAGCTATGGGGTGCCACAGAACCAGGTTTCTGCAAGCAGAAGAGGGATATTACTGTACCTTTAGCCTTTAATAACTTATAATCATTCAACATAGAGCTTCGACATTCACATATATAACTTCACAGTTAGATAAACAAACAGTGACTTGCTTAACCCTTTACTGAGAATTCACGACAAAGTCAGTCTATAGCAGTGATCTTATATATCAGTTATTTATTTATCAATGCATAAAAGAACATAACATAAACAACACAAAAGAACCATGAAACAAGATATAACGTGGTTCACCCCCAGTGTAGGGGCTACGTCCACAGAATTGTGTTTTATTCAACTCTTTACAAAAACCACAGTTTGATCTGCGCACTCAGCTGCAGATCTCTTCAAGTTCTCGAGCTGCGCACTTAGCTGCAGTTCTCTATGCGCACAGCTGCAGATCTTCTTAATCAACCAAAAACCCTTTGCACAAACAGCTGCATAGGTCATCCATGCACATAGCTGGGACTTAACCTTTCTTACAAAAATAGCCTTAGCTTCGCTTCACTTCATCTTACATCAAAAGCCTAACCTGACTCATTTACAAGAGTGCTTATTTATACACTGCACTTATTACAAAACCATGGGCACCCCGAACCCTAAACCCTGGACTTAAACCATGGGTTTATTACAAAAAGAGGGCTTTGACTTAACCTCAACACCCCTAAGACTATTTTGAGTCGTAACTCTGCTTACAAACTTCCACAAAAACCACAGAGTTACCAAAGTTAAGGACCGTTAAGGTGCGCTCCCCAACATGCCCCTAAGACTCACCAGTGGCCCGTCCTAGGAAACTCTACTGCTTTTATGGTCAGAGAATTTTGTTGGTAAGGGCAGTGAACTACTTGTTTATACCTCGCATGATATTTTCGGCTGCTTTCTCCTTCTCCACCAACTCCTGCAATACTACTGCGGATGCTTCGCTATCCTTTTCCTGTACAAATGCATCATATTCCTTCAGAACTTTGAGTTCGTTGTCCACAGCAATACTCAACTCTAAGGCCTCGTTGGCAAGGGGCTGCATAGAATTTTCCAGTAGGGTTGCTTTTGTTCTGTATGACTCAATTTCCTATTGGAGTTCCTTGCTTTGCCTTACCTTGAGCATTTTCTGCATGGGGGGTAGAGTCTTAATTTCCACTTTTACTTCGTCCAACTCTGTCTGTCGCTGCTTGATGGTTTCTTGTAGCTGTTGTACTTCTGGATGTTCCTGTAGTTTTGTCCAAGCGTCCATGCTGTCCTCTAGCGGTTTGGCTGCGCTGCTCATGATATCTGAGATTTTTGCTGCGGAGGCTTGAATGTCTATGCAGCGCTGCTCTTTGACCTCTGGTGGGATCTCCGGGATGATGCGAAGTTGAAGCTCCACAATATGAGCCTCATGTTCTTCTTTGAGCTTTTCTATTTCACTGCGAGACTACTGGGCATAGTCTTTTAGCTTGGCAATTCTTTGTTTTGGTTCTTCTGCATCCTGGATGTTGAAGTCAGGAAGACTTCGACATGCCTCCTCCAATATTCATGCCAATGTGACTTGCTTATGTTCTACGTCGCTCTTCCTCCGCTCCACTTCCTCCAACCGTGCTGTGAGGCTGTCATTCTGCTTCATGGTATTTTCCAACTGTATTTGTGAGTAGTGGTCTCGTGCTTGGATTTCCTTCGCGATAGCAGACTGGCAGAGATGTAATTCCATCATGGACATCTTGCTGTAATCTATTTCAACTATCATGCTCATCTCTGCGTGAGATGTGGCATCGATTATGATGAGGGTGGAACTTGACACTTGTCCCCGGTTTTCTCTAACCAGCCATTGTCTTGTGTCTGGATGCACAGTTACTGGGGCACTGCTTGCTGCAGGGCTAGTGGCTGATTTTTATGCTAATTCCTTCAGCTCCGAGATGTGCTTTGCTACACCAGTGATTGCATCCAGATGCGTAGCTGTGAATTCTGACCATTTCTTGGTGAGAACTTCTGTGGACTTTGACAGAGCTTGATCAAGCTCCTCACTTGTCAGGCCAGGCTCTTTGTCGATATTCTTGTCCTTCGACACCTTTGTTTTCTTTTGGGATTGAGGTTTGGTCACTTCCTCTGCGTCTGGCATCTTGCGCTTATCTTACCGATTAGGGTCTAAAACAGTTTTGATTGAGTCCTCTTATTCTTCTTCATCTCTGCCATCTCCACCCTGGTCATCCCCATTTTGTTGCGACTCGCTCTGGTCTTCGCTGTCCTCTGGTGGGTCTTGCTGCTGCGTCTGACTGGGGCCTGCGCCCACATTGGTAACTGTAGGAATTGGAATGGCGGGTTTTTTTCCTGCATCCTTCAACCATTCAGCCGGACACTGCTGAACTACCACGAGGATGTCTTCTTTGGTTACTACATATTGTAACTTAAACCATTAATGCTTTTGATCTGCACGGGCCTGGATGAAAATATGATGCATGTCAACACTGAAGGTGGCTATGCCCTCATATTGAGAGAACAGCTCATTAGTGAGCCGCGGTGTTTGTAGGATATCATAGGATATGCTCATGCGTAGAAGGAAAACACAGTGTTCATCATTTGCTGGGATTCCTTGTCCTGCGACACCCAAAGAGATGTGTACCTTGCTGCACGCGGCATACTTGGAGGTAATTCAATAAACTGTGCCTCGGTGGGTTCTTTCCACCCAATCAGTGCAATAAGTACTATCAGCCATGAATATTGAAAGGGTATACCTTTTTCCTACGCGTCATGAGCATCTTCAAGGAATTCTTTAGCAATGTACGCTGCCCAGTTGTAACTGTAGCCTTTGGCACAGTTCGCAGTAATTATGATAACCGGGGTAGGCACTTCATTTGGTCTGCACTTTCACATGACCTTGCATGCTAAGAGCTCAGCCGTGAAGCGAATGTTCTGGTGTTGAATCATGGAAGTGTGATACCTTCATTTCCCCTTCGTCAAGCCAAAGCGGTCCTTCATGCTTTATGCGAGCTTTGTATCTTCATGCTTTGAAGGAAATTCGGTCCTCGGATCAGGTCCTGCTATCGATAAGCCTATGATCCTATGAATGAGCTCACCATTAATAGGAATTCTTTTGTCTCCTATCGATAGGTGCCCATCATGCACCAGTGCCAATAATTGCTTGACCACCACAGTCACCTACATGCCACGACCAAAGTGGGGAACATCGATCATTTTCAACAGACCTGCCTTATCCAAGCCAGCAGCCCACTGTTGCACTTCCAGTAATGTCACTCCAGTCTCGGGGTATTTGAAAAAGTGCAAGTATGTTCCTGGTGTGAACTGTGGGAACTTTACACGACCATTTGTATCGTGTTCCACATACTTAAGCCAGTCTATTTTTCCTTTCATTGTCCCGACCAGCTGCACACCCGGTGGCAGCGAGGGGGTGCGTAATGTAAGCTTGTTTGTCCACCAAGGTAGCTGGAATCCTGGTCAAATAATATGGAGATATGGTGGACACTGCGGTGCAATGTTCTCATCCTCTTGTGGTGGGACCTCTGCTGAACTAGACGGTTTCATCTCATGTTCCTCTGGTGTTTTCCCTGATTGCTTGTGTCGATCTTCGTTCCGCTTAGAACGAACTTCAGGTTTAAAATTTTTCCTGGCAGATCATGTCTGCATCGGATGAGTTAGTGCTGGGGGAGTTTCTTCATGAGGTGCAGAGGTAGGTGGGTGGTTGAAAAGATCCTATAGACCCCCTGTTTAAATTCTCTCACTAAATTTTGAAGCTCGCAATCAACTGTCATGGGTTCAATTGTAAAACTGAAGACAATGCGTAATGCGAACTTTAGGATTGTGGGTGACTTCTTATAGAATCCATCCATGAAATTATTCATAACTGTGCATTAAAGACACCAAATTTGACAGATATTTTGTCCAAACGGTGGTAGATTTCCCAAGATTTCATTAATACAGGTAGTTAATATAGGTAATGTATCGGCGCCGTTAATTGTGATTTCTTCCAACGGTCGGATGTTAAGCTGCGACAGATCTTTCCTTCTTCGACAAAAGCGGGAACTCTGGCTGTGCCCTAAGGGGGACACTCAACGTTTCCTGACACCAGCTTTGACATAACTGTGAGCTTCAAGCCACAACAGACTGTCTTCCACCACCTCAATGATTCTTGTCATGTCGGAGAGCTTTGTCAAGAATAGGTCTTGATACTCATGGAGAAGTTGGGTCATTTTTCTCACCATTTCTTCATCCCAATAATCTCCAATGGTAGCATACTTAGGTTGTTCTTATGATCCAATGTATGTAGTCTGCGTCTTCAAGGGCTGAGTCACTTCAGGTGCTTTGACTGCTAGTCCGTGTACTTCGCAGTGTCCTTCTGACTCAGGAATGTCAGTGTTGCGTGGATCGTCATCCTCGTCAATTGCAAGGTTATAACATTCTACTACATTAGCTTCTTGTTGCTTCCATTCAGGTTGGTATTCTACTATTTCTTGGTCATCAAAGACTTTATTATGGATCATCCTAACCGCTATGTCCAAAGCAGGACAAAATTTGTTAATAGAAAATGTCAGCACAAAACTATCAACAAGACAATCCCAACTTACAGTATCTTGGCGAAGCTCAGCCTCCACATACCAGTTCTTTGCTATAGGTTCCAGAGTATGCACAAACGTATGTACCCACTCTTCACGAGGTACACGCTTTCAGGCTTCATAGCATTGCTCCAAATGTTCCCAAGGGTTAGTATTACCATTAAACCTGCTTCGCACCTCCTGGGGCTGATCCCTGAATCTCACGCAAAGGGACTTCTGACAATATTCCCAACTATGAATGTTATTTTTATGTCCATTCCACCATCTGGCTGCTGTGGCTCTGAATGCTGAATCTAGAGTCTTAATTTTCTGTGAATCTGGTACTTTCTCTGAGAATTGTATAATAAAATCTGTTGGGTCTGTCAAGCCATCAAAGGTAGGCAAATATCTTGTCTGTGAACCAAGCCATCTGAGAGACTTGGTAATTCTGGCACATCGATGTCCATGTAGCTCATAGAGTCTATTATGCCAATTCTCTAAACGATCGTATGAATCAGTCATGCAAGAGCTGTCACACTTCTAGTCCATGATGCCTTTGGCAGTGGGATCAACATAATCTTCTTCCTTAGCTGTGATATTGTAGATATGATCCAAAGTATCCTGATCCTCATCTCTGAGTGGTTCTATGTACCTTTCTCCTTGAGAAGGGTCTAGTGGTACTATGACTCTCAAACCTTTCCCTTCAAAAGTCATTTGTCTCTTCTTAAGGTTAATGACTGCATCATTGTCTATTGCCCACTCAATACCTAGCAAGGCTGGATAGGGGTTTCTTTTATCAATTATCTCAATGACTTCAAAGTCTACTAGAGTATTGACCCCATCAATATCTACTGGGACACTAGGGAGTCTTCCCAAAGGCACAATCTTCTGCTGATTGGCTAATCTCAACTTTATGGGGGACCAGTCCAGGGTAGGTTTTCCCATCTGTTCCCATGTCTGCTTAGTTAGGACGTTTGCTTCTGATCCCAGGTCTAAGATGACATCACTCATGTTATACTCTCCTATCTGAACATGCAATCTCATTTCTCTTCCAGTTTTTCTGACTCTATTAACAACTTTTTCCTTACCAGAGCTTCGCTGGGGTTCGCAAGAAGCAATAACTTTGTGCAACTCATTTAAGGCATTATGATTCCTTAAGAGCTTCATACAACTTTGTAAAAATGAGGACAGTGTACTTACTTTATCCATCGAAACTTCTTGAGACTGTGACTGCTGCTGATGCTATTGCGCAGGTGCGACGGATGTGCTCGAATCAGCAAAGTCTTTTTTGGCTTCCATGAATGTCTCTTTTTCTCTTTCAATATCAAACGCTGGGATTTTTTCTGGGATCTTATGAACCCAAGCCTCCTCAGGCTGTTTCTCCTTGTTCTGCACTTGCATCATGGCTCCACTCCTTGTAACCACATTAATGGCTGGGATAGGTCCTTGCTCTACCGAAATCATCTTAATATTCTAAGTGGGAGCACTATTCCTTTCTTGTATCTTGGCTATCAGCTGTGAGAATTGTTCAATTACATGATCTACTGCTCTGCAATATTGACATGTCATAGTTGGGTTGCGACAGTCTCTAGCTAGATGGCCTACCTGGTTACAATTATAACATACAACCTGGTCACATCCTCTTCCAGCCATACCACCACAATCTCGACCACCAAAAGTACCTCTACCTGATGTACTACCATGGTACCCATATCCATCATTGCCTTGTTCCTCATTTTGTACCCGATAAGTGTCATAGGTGCACTCTCGCATGAGGTCAAAACTGCGACACTCATCTTCATTATGTCCCACTGACTTGCAGAACTTGCAATAAGGGTTCTTAGGTATTTGCACATACCTCTATAGCAGATAGCAATCTTCAGGTCAATGCTAACCAGTTGTCCTACAGATCTCAAAATATAAAATACTAGAGTTGAATGGGTTTGGTGCACCAGAATTCAGGTAATTTCTTACCGCAGGACATTGTTCCTTGTCATGACCCTCTGTCCGAAATCGTGTACACCAAACCTTGTCACAACTAGATTTCCCCTTCTTCATGTCGCGAAGCTCCAAATCCATTTCTGCCAACTGTGCTTGTATTTGAGCTATACCGAAATTATCTTCGACGGGAGTTGTTTCAAGCTTCATGGCAATTTCTAGAGCCTCCTGCTGATTAGCAACCTTCTATTGCATGAGTGGGGTCCTGATATGCGGTAACAAAGCTACAATGAACCATTCTTTGTGCTACGTCGATCCAATGGTGAAACTAACTTGATCTAGTAGAACTTTGAACCTCTGATCAAATTCCTAGACAGATTCTCCTCGCCTTTGCTGAATCTCTTTGAGCTCAGTTATACACTGTGACTCAGATTTAGGCTTCTTAAAATCTTTGATCATTGCTGCTTTAATATCATCTAAGGCATGGTTCTGGGTACTGGAGAATTTCATGAACCATGTCAAATCCTGGTCTCTGAAATAAGTCACCAGCTGCGCTTTCCTTATATATTGATCCAAAATGTTCTTAGCAGTCCACACTACTTCACATAAAAACCAAAACTGTTCTAGATGCTCGGATCCAGTTCCTCTAAATACTGGCAGTTTAATGTCATCATTCATATGGGCCATCGTGGATCTAGGGGGGAAGGGAGGGGGATTGGTAGTAGGTGGGGGGGAAGTTACTGGGGTAGACTGACCTGCGACTAGAATACTCAGGCTAGGGTTACTTTCGGACTGCAATGGATTCTCAGGGATAACAGGTCTACGCTGTGGGGTTACCGGAGGGTTTTCAACAGAAGGGGTTTCTTCGGGCTCTGAGTCGGCTGGACTTACAGGGGTATACTCAGTATTCTGACCTAGGGTATAGGATCCAAAATTTCTCTTGTACCTTTTTCCACTTCGTAGCAAACCACTTTGCTTGTCGAAGTCACTTTCACTTGCAAACATAGGTTAGTAATACGAAATCTAACAATATGATTCAATGAGCAATATACCTTTTTTAGCCAAAAGCATTTTAATTCTCAAAATAAATGAATTTAAGTACTTACCCCTTGGTCCTTTGAAAAACTATCGTTCGACTTCACTAAAGGAAGTACTCATGTCGATGGATAACTCCATCACAAATGCTTCAAGGGTTCGCGTTGTCCAGAAATCAATAGCTCGAGATATCACGTCGTTCACCCTTTTCAATATATTAACTCTTGCGGGGGTCCAATCAGGAAACTGACCTTCTTGGAAGTTCGTCCTTCTCTCTATCAACCTGGATAACCACTGGTGCAACTCTATGTGGATACTACCAAAGAAAATTTCATAAACATCAGAAAAAACATACCTTTGTAAAAAGTCATTTGCACTATGACGCGGATCTTTGTTCTCTTGTTCAGCGAATTTCAGATAAGTCTCGTCAAGCCAATCATCGATTTATTTCACTGAGGGCCTCCAAAACATAGCCCTCTAGGTACGATGTAAACCCCTCTTGAGCAGATACTGAGTTCAACCAGCAACAAAACCAATTTGTTGGGCTATGGGAAGACCCGGGTTCTATAATTTTGTCTTCGCACCAACAAAAGACCCACAGTGTTGGCCCTTTCGGCAACAACCTATGAATAGGTTGCAGTTTCACCCGAAACAGCTATGGGGTGCTGCAGAACTAGGTTTCTGCAAGCAGAAGAGGGATATTACTATACCTTTAGCCTTTAATAACTTATAATCATTCAACACAGAGCTTCGACATTCACATATATAACTTAGCAGTTAGATAAACAAACAGTGACTTGCTTAACCCTTTACTGGGAATTCACAGTGAAGTTAGTCTATAGTAGTGATCTTATTTATCAGTTATTTACTTATCAATGCATAAAAGAACATAACAGAAACAACACAAAATAACCACGACACAAGATATAACATGGTTCACCCCTAGTGTAGGGGCTACGTCCATAGAACTGTGTTTTATTCAACTCTTTACAAAAACCACAGTTCTGATCTGCGCACTCAGCTGCAGATCTCTTCAAGTTCTCAAGCTGTGCACTTAGCTGTAGTTCTCTGCGCACACAGCTGCAGATATTCTTAATTAACCAAAAACCCTCTGCGCACATAGCTGAGACTTAATCTTTCTTGCAAAAATAGCCTTAGCTTCGCATCACTTCATCTTACATCAAAAGATTAACCTGACTCATTTACAAGAGTGCTTATTTATACAGTGCACTTATTACAAAACCATGGGCTTAAACCATGGGCACCTTGAACCCTAAACCCTGGACTTAAACCATGGGTTTATTACAAAAAGAGGGCTTTAACTTAACCCCGACACCCCTAAGACTATTTTGAGTCGTAACTCTACTTACAAACTTTCACAAAAACCATGAAGTTACCAAAGTTAAGGACCGTTAAGGTGCATGCCCCAACACACTGCTCGATATACACCACAACAAAATGGTGTAGCTGAACGTTAGAACCTCACTTTAAAAGAAATCTCTAATTGTATGATCCAATCTAAGGGACTAAGTCTTCAATATTTGGATGAGGCAATAAACTGTGCAAATTACATAGTTAATCACACATCGACTAAATTTTTACAAGGTATAACACTGGAAGAAGAATGGAGTAAAATTAAACCAGATGTAAGTCACTTCGGTGTGTTTGGTAGTGAAGCATGGGATCAGATTTTGGATGAAAAATGAAATGCATTGTAGCATAAAAGTGAAAAGTACATATTTGTTGGATATTCTGAATATTTAAAATGTTATATACTTATTCAGCCAAATTCTCATGATATAATCATTAGAAGAGATGTTAAATTTGATGAAAATCTCTTGGCCTGTGAGCCTAACTTGGAAGATGTGCCATCTTTGGCTTGTGAGCTTGATTTGGAAATTGATTTGGATTTATGCAGGAATGCAACAGAATATAGAAATAACCATAGAAACAAATATGCAGTGGAAATAAGAGTTCATTTCATTAATCAATAACTGAAACTTGTTTACATACGTAATGGAAATAAACTAGCTAGATTGCTGGTAGCTTATCTTTGAGAAGAGATGTGGTGACTACATGCCTCTGAAATCTATGTCACAATGAGGATCGAAGGCCTATATATTATTGATAAATAATGGAAACCCTACACATCGAAAAACCTAACCCTAGGAGGTGAAACGCCTTAATGTGGGCCCCGTTGGGTAACTTGGTACATCAATTTCTCGAGCTCATAACTTTAGCATACTACCTCTGTTTGACACGCATGATACATCATTATAAAGATCTATTTAAGGAATACATCCGTAAACACAAATATCAAGCCCAAAATGGACTCATGTTTTTCTGACCATTTGATGCCAAAAAAAACGTCGTTTAGGGCCTCAAAACGGCTCCAGAAGTTTTGGACCCAAAAACTGCCAAAAGTAGTAAATTGTGCTACAATTAAGGAAACTGGAAAAATGAAAGAAACAGTGGTGGGGGTCCAAGAGAAATAGGTGGGTGGCCACCAAAATCCTCCTGGATCATTCCTCCCCCCTTAGGAAGCAATGGTCCCCATTGCATTAAGTTCCTCCATGAGATGAGGAAACTTTTGTTGAACTTGGTCCTCAGTGAGCCACTTTCCTTGGTGAAGGATTTGGCCTACTTTGACAACTTGATATAGCTGGATCTTCTGCTGGAGGGTGTTCCTGATCGATGTGTCCATAATCCGATCAGTTGTGGCTTTTTCCATGCAATCAAGGTTTAACTCTGTTGGTGTGAGTTGTTCTGCCATGTCTAATGTGTCCAGTAGAGGTGGAAAGTAGGGCCGAAGGCGGTCCACATTGAACACTGGGTGAAGACCAAGGAATGGTGGAATATTGAGCTCGAAGGAATTATCCCCAATAGCCTTGATGATGGTGTATTTCCCATATCAGAGTGGGCTAAGCTTGCAGTGGGGTCCAACGAGGCACTCCTTCTGTAAATGTAGCCACACTTTGTCACCCACCTGGAAGTTGTGTTGCACTCAATGCTGATCATGTCGCTACTTGTACTTAGCATTGGATTTGTCCACTATGTCATGAACCTATTGGAAAATGTGTTGAACATGCTCATTGAAGCTGTTTGCCTTGGAAAATTCAGACTAGATATGAGCTGTATCAGCCTGATTAGCTGCAAATGGCATGGCTACGTCAATGGGACAAAGTGGCTGGAATCCCAATCCCACCTGAAAGGGGATATGGTTGGTTGAGTTGTGGAGGGCCTGGTTATATCTTTGTTGTACATAGTGGAGGCTCTCATCCCATGTGCGTGGATGCTTTGAGTTGTAGATGCACAAAATGTGTACGATCATCCTGTTGGTGACCTCTGTCTGGCCATCAATCTGGGGATGGAAAGCTATGGAATTTGTGAGCTTGGTGTCTAGCATTGACCATAGGCTAGACCAGAATGTACTAAGGAACTTGTTGTCCCGGTCTGAGATTAGTGACTGTGGGATACCAAAGTGTACCCACACTCATTCAAAGAAGAGTTTAGTAGTGGCTTCTGCTGTGATATTCTTCTTGTAGGCTACCATTATGGCCATCTTTGAGAATATGTCAAAGACCACAAACACATAGTCGTTGTCATGCTTAGTAGAAGGAATACCTGACATGTAATTCATGGAGATGGATTCCCAAGTTCGACTAGGGGTAGGCAATGGAGTGTAGAGGTCTTGCTTCTTGATGGATGGTTTGGAAATGGTGCAGGCAGTGCAGGATCAAATATACTTCTCGACGTCCTGTCAAAGGTTCGGCCAATAGAAATACTTCTGCAATACTGCCATTGTTTCTTGACCTCGAAATACCTAGCGACTCAACTGTAATGCGCTTCCCAAATCATCTTGGCACACTTGCATGAAGGAACACAAAGGTGTCCCATGTGTCAGAGTAGTACATCCCGGAGGTGAAATTTTGGAACTTGGTTTCCCTCCAAGAGCGTCTGGTATGCGTGGCTGAATTATGGATCTCTCTTGTAGAGAAGTGGCCAATCATAAGTCTCATTCCCACAAGAGTTGAGCACGGTTTTTATCGCCATGATTGGTGGTCGGCTGAGGTAGTCTGCAACATTATTGGTGCTTCCCTTCTTGTACTTGATGTTTAGATGAAACTATTTTAGATATGTGGATCACTTTCAATGGCGATCATTTTGTAACTTCCCTTTTGTCTGCATGAACTGCAGGGGTTGGCGGTCTATGTGGATGATCATTTCCTTCCCCAAAATGTAATGCTTCCATTGCTAACAAGCCTAGACAATGGAATACACTTCTTTGTCATAAGTGGGATATTTGTGGACTGTGTTTGACAATGTCTCACTATGATATGCCACTGGATTCCCTTGTTGAGTAAGGACTGCCCCAATAGCATAGTCAGAGGCATCTGTCTTGATCTCAAATGGTTGTTGCAAGTATGGTAATGTGAGCACTGAGGCACAACAGAGTCGATGTTTCAATTCTGCAAACACCTTCTGTTGAGTTTCTGACCAAAATAATTTTGCTTTCGATCCTCCCTTAGTGACTTGACTCAAGGGCCAAGTGATATGAGAGAATCCCAACATGAACCTGCGGTATAAATTGGCAAGGCCCAAAAAGCTGCGAAGCTCTATTAGAGTAGTTGGGGATGGCCAATCCCGAATGTCTTGGATCTTGGTTGGATCCACATGTACCCCATAGTCATCAATAATGTATCCCAGATATTGAACCTAGGTCATGCCAAAAGTGCACTTGTCCAAATTGGCACATAACTTGTGCTACTACAATGTTTGGAGGACCTATCGGATGTGGTGGAGGTGCTCTTCCCAAGTCTGGCTAAAGATCAGGATGTCATCCAAGTACACTACTAAAAATGAGTTGGTGAATGGCTGCAAGATGTCATCCACCAGTCTCATGAAGGTTGCAAGAGCATTCATTAGCCTGAAAGGCATGACCAACCATTCGAAAATGTCCTCCTTGGATTTGAAGGTAGTATTCCACACATCGGTCGGCTCAATCGGTACCTGGTGATACCCAGAATTTAAGTCGATCTTTCTAAAATATTTTTCCCCTTTAAGCTGGTCCAGGAGGTCATCAATCTGTGGGATTGGGTACCTATTCCAACCTGTGATCTTGTTCAGTGCCCGATAGTCAATACAAAGTCTCCAAGTCCCATCCTTTTTCTGTACCAACACGATCGGGATCCCACAGGGCGATGAACTTGGCCGGATGTGGCCCTTCCATAGCAGCTCCTGAATTTGCCTCTTGATTTCATCATTCTCCAGAATAGAGCATTGATAGATCATTCCATTGGGAAGCAGTGCACCTAGGGTCAGATCGATGGTGTGCTTGACCTGATAGTGGAGAGGCACGCCGGTGGGTGAGGTGAATATGTCCTGGTACTCCTCCACATCCTTGTCCATTTGTTGTTGTCATACAAAGGGCCCTGTCTAGAGGTTGTGGCCATGATATTCTTCTTTTCCTAAGGGTGGATCATCAAGAAAACAAACTTCCCAGTTTTAGAAATGAGCTTACTGCATTGTTTTGCAGTAACCAAAGAGATAGCGGTAGGGGGTGGTACCTCTATTATCCTGTACAAATTATTTCCCAACATTATAATAACAGTGCGAGGCAGGGAATCATACATAGCCTGTCGCTTCTATAAGTATGGTTGACCTAATAATACATCAAAAACATCAAGAGGATCAATATCACATAATACCTCATTGGTGAAGGGCTTGATGCTGTAGGGAAGGCGACACTGTTGGCTGACGTGAAGATCTCATCCTTGGTGAAGCCACCTGAGGGTGTATAGCTGCAGGTGTGCTATGGTTGAAAAACCAAACTACTTCATGACCTCTACTAAAATCAGGTTCTTTTGTCTCCCACTGTCGATGATGAACTGTAACAGGGAACCCTTTACCCACATCTGGGAGTGGAAAAGACGCTCCTCCTCCTCTGAATCTTCTGGTTCTTCCTTTTGGATATTCATGGTGGCAATGGTGGTGTTGGGATCTACATCGATAATCTTCTTCCCTCTATCATTCCCCTTCTTAGGTTCAGATTTAGTGTTAGAGTATGCATATGATTCAAAATCCTTTATCTCAGCCACCAGTGACTGCTTAGCCCGACACTCACTTGTGTTGTGAGTGGGGCTCTTATGGAACTCGCACCACTTTCCTGCTTCCTTCTTCAGCTTTGCAGTGTTTCTCTTTTCTTGTGGCCTTAGAAAGTTTACTTGAGTCGCCATGTCTTGGCTGTGTCCTTGGTTCTATGGTTTGGGGGCACCTTTCCCTTGCTTTTGATTCGCAAATCCAAAGTCTTTTTTTTTTTGAATTTTTGCTCAATTTTGGCAGCATACCGATATGCCGTACCAAGCGAGGAGATGTCGATGAAATCCATTTCCTCCTAATTGTATCTTTGCAAACAACTACGGTACTTCAGCACCAAATTTTTCTCTGAATCTTTGATACCCAACTTGGTGCGCAAGGTATGGAACAGATTCGTCAGCTCATGCACATATTGATCTCTTTGCTGCCACATCATAGTCCATTGGATGTACTTGTCCTCATAGCTCCCCAGTGGATAATATTGTCCCTTTATGGCATCTTGAAAAGAATTCCAAGTGGGTACAACTGAGAATAGAGAGGGTTCCTCCTCATCCTTTCTCTCATAGTAGGTTTCCCACCAGTCCTTGACATGGGGGGTGGCTTTGAGTAGAGAGAAAGTAATATTTTCCCGGTCAGAAAAGTCATGAACTGAGAAATATCTTTCTAATAGGTTCAACCATTTATCTATAGTTTCTACATCTATTCAACCATCAAATATGGGAATGTCAAATTTTACTTGTATGTTAAAAGGGGTTGCACCTCCACAGTGGCTGCTAGATGCAGATGCGCCGCCAGTGGGAAGTTGTTGAAGGATCTGGGTGAAGTTATCCATCATCACATTCCTTTGTTTTTCAAGGGCCTCGTCGAGCAACATTTTGATAGGATATTATATGCCCTTGTATTTATTTTCATCCCCCATGGGTGTCCATCGGTATTTGTAAGGCTGATCTTGCAAAGGTTCAACCAGATCAAGCCCTAACTCTTTATACCCCGCCCCCATTGGGGACATGCAAAGAAGGATCGAGAAAGAGCAGATTGCTCTGATACCACTGATCTGGATTTATGTAGGAACGCAACAAAATACACAAATAACCATAGAAGCAAATATGTAGCAGAAATAACACTTCATTTCATTAATCAATAACTAAAACTTGTTTACATACAGAATGGAAATAAACTAGCTAGAGTGCTGGTAGCTTATCTCTGAGAAGAGATGTGGCAGCTATATGCCTTTGAAATCTGTGTTACAATGAGGCTTGAAGGACTATATATTATTGAGAAACAATGGAAACCCTACACATCCAAAAACCTAACCCTAGTAGGTAGAATGCCTTAATGTTGCCCCCGTTGGGTAACTTGGTACATCACTTTCTCGGGGTCACAACTTTAGCATACTACTTTTGTTTGACGCGCATGATACATCGTTAGAGAGATCTATTTAAGGAATACTTCCGTAAATAGCAAATATTAAGTCCAAAATGGACTCATATTTTCCCGACCATTCGATGCCAAAAAAACATCGTTTAGGGCCTCAAAACGGCTACGGAAGTTTAGGACCCAAAAACTGCCAAAAATAGTAAATTGTGCTACAATTAAGGAAACTAGAAAACTAAAAGAAACTGTGGAGGGGGTCCAAGAGGAATAGGTGGGTGGCCACCAATATCCTCCTGGATCATTCCTCCCACCTTAGGAAGCAATGGTCCCCATTGCATTGAGTTCCTCCATGAGATGAGGAAACTTCTGTTGAATTTGGTCCCCGGTGAGCCACTTTCCCTAGTGAAGGAGTTGGCCTGCTTTGACAACTCGATATAGCTAGATCTTTTGCTGGTAGGTGTTCTTGATCTGTGTGTCCATAATTCGATTATTTGTGGCTTGTTCCATGCAGTTGGGGTTTAACTCTATTGGTGTGAGTTGTTCTGCCACATCTGATGTGTCCACTAGAGGTGGAAATTAGGGCCAAATGTGGTCCACATTGAACACTGAGTGTAGACCAAGGAATGGTGGAATACTGAGCTCAAAGGCATTTTCCCCAATAGCCTTGGTGATGGTGTATGGCCCAAATCAGAGCAGGAGAAACTTGCGGTGGGGTCTAGCGAGGTGCTCCTTCTGTAAATTTAGCCACACTTTATGGCCCACCTGGAAGTTGTGTTGCACCTGATGCTGATCATATCACTGCTTGTACATAGCATTGGATCTGTCCAATATGTCATGAACCTATTGGTGAATGTGCTGAATGCACTCAATGAAGTTGTTTGCCTTGGAAAATTCAGATTAGATATAAGCTGAATCAGCCTGAGTAGTTGCGAATGGCATGGCTACGTCAATGGGACATAGTGGCTGGAATCCAAAGCACACTTGAAAGGGGTTATGGCTGGTTGAGCTGTGGAGGGCCCGGTTATAGCTATGTTGTACATAGGGGAGGCTCTCATCCCATGTGCATGGATTCTTTAGGGCCTCAAAACTACCACGAAAGTTTAGGACTCGAAAACTGCTAAAAGTAGTAAATTGTGCTACAATTAAGGAAACTGGAAAACTGAAAGAAATAGTCATGCGGGTCCAAGAGGAATAGGTGGGTGGCCACCAATATCCTCATGGATCATCAATTGTCCCTTCTTCTACTTCCAACTTTCTTAACAGGTTATATACTTCCTCATCTACTTCTTTAAAAAATGACAAAGGATCCAAGACAAAAAGAAAGAAGACTGAGCATCATTGCAATTTTTGTGGGAAAGATAATCATGATGAATCTAAGTGTTTCAAGAAGATGGAATCCTTAGAAGAAACAATGAAGAAGCACCACATTAGCCTAGATTCGTCTTTAGAATATACCTCTCATGGACATGCACTTTGTGCTTCTGGTTACTCTCATACTGCATCTTCTTCTTCTACTTCAAATGAATGGCTCATTGATTCTGGAGCATCTTATCATATGGCTAAGGATCAAGCCATCTTTTCTACTATGCATGAATGTAACACCAAACAAATATTTTTTGGTGATCATAGTTCTCTAAGTGTTGTAGGATCTGGAACAGTTCTAGTAGAAAATGGTAATTTTAGTGATGTACTATGTGTTCCAAGAATTTCTTGCAATTTGTTGTCAATCTATCAAATCAATCATTCTGGTGAAGGTAAAACTGTAATGTTTACACCTCACAAGGTTTTAATCAAGGATTTTAAATATCGTCAACATGTCCTAGCTATCAGAATCATTGATGATATTACCAGGTTGTACAAATTTAAAAACTTTGGGTCATCACCTTTTCCTTCGGTTTTTGTTGCTCATAGTGATAACTTGAGCAAAATTTGGCATGGGAAATTTGGTCACTTAAATTATCGCTCAGTGCAACAACTATGTAAAGAAAATATGGTGACTAGCCTTTTGATGGTATCTTGCAAGGATGGTGTTTGTTCCAGTTGTGTACTCGGAAAAAATCATTGGGACAATTTTGACAAATGTGCCTCTTGGCACGCCTCGGTTCCCTTAGAGCTTGTGCATAATGATTTGTGTGGTCCTCTTCCATCTGCTTCCTTTTCTGGTTTCAAATATTTCTTAACTTTCATTGATGACTACTCCAGACGCACTTGGGTTTACTTCCTAAAACTTAAGAGTGAAGTATGTAACATGTTCTTGGCCTATAAGGCCCTTGTTAAAAAACAATCTGGTCATCAAATTATTAAGTTAAGATCCTACAATGGAGGAGAATATGTTAACAAAAATTTCACTACTTTTTGGACTAAATAAGGAATCCAACAACAACACACTGCTGGATATACATCATAGCAAAATGGTGTAGCTGAATAGAAGAACCTCACTTTAAAAGAAATGGCTAATTATATGATCCAATCTAAGGGACCAAGTCTTCAATATTGGGTTGAGGCCATAAATTGTGCAAATTACATAGTTAATCGCACACCCACTAAATTTTTACAATGTATAACACTAGAAGAAGCATCGAGTAAAATTAAACCATATGTAAGTCACTTCAGTGTGTTTGGTAGTGAAGCATGGGCTCACATTCTGGATAAAAAATGGAAAGCGTTGCAGCCTAAAAGTGAAAAGTGCATATTTGTTGGATATTTTGAATATTTAAAAGGTTATATACTTCTTCAGCCACATTCTCATGATATAATCACTAGAAAAGATGTTAAATTTGATGAAAATCTCTTGGCCTGTGAGCCTAACTTGGTGGATGTGCCATCGTTGGCCTATGAGCTTGATTTGGCAATCGTGCCTTCTTCTACTTCCAACGTTCTTGATAGGTTTCCAAATCCAATTTCTGATGATGATAGTGAGGATGAAAATCCACCTCAGCATGCTCATGTTCCTCTAGTTGCACCAGCACCAATGCTTCCTCGATGGGTCCGTTCAACATGTGAATAACTGGTGATCTTATTGGTAATCCTAGAGATCAACATAGAACATTTTCTCAGTTTCAGCAAGCCTCTTCTCTTTTGGCTCATGTTTCTAAGAATCATGATCCAGAAACTTTTGTAGAATCTTTAGAAAATCCATATTGGGATGCAACTATGGATGAAGGATATCATTCCTTAATGGCAAATGATACTTGGGATCTTATTCCTCTTCCAAAAGGAAGAAAACTTGTTAGATGTAAATGGGTCTACAGAACTAAGTATGCATCAGATTGAAGTGTTGAAAGACTTAAGGCAAGGTTATTTTCCAAAGGTTTTTCCCAAGTTGAAGGGATTGACTTCAATGAAACCTTTGCTCCTATCGCAAAAATGAACTCCATCTGCCTTGTTCTTTCCCTTGCATCCTTACATAACAGGGAATTCCATCAAATGGATGTCAAGTATACCTTTTTACATGGTTATTTACAGGATAAAATTTACATGGAACAACCTCCTGGATATGTTTAGTATAATGCTAGCCTCGTTTGTCGCCTTAAGAGATCCTTATATGGCCTTAAGCAAGCTCCTAGAGCTTGGTATGCCAAAATCAATAACTTTATCCTTGAAACTAGTTTTTTTAGATGCCATTCTGACCTTGTTGCTGTTTTTCACACACTTGGGTTACGTGGTAGAAGTCTTCAAGCCACTCGGTGTGTCCTTCGGGGCAAGTCTCGAGTCAAGGATTCCACCTTGTTCTTGACTCGTCCGTTTAGGCTAACTCCTAATGAAGCCAAGGGGGGTATACCCTGTTAAATTACTGAGGCTAATTACTTAGTGTGATAGTGTTATATTAATTAGGAGTTTTGAAATTAATCAGTGGAAACAAAAGATAACAAGGTGCAAGATTTAAATTAGATAAGCTCAGTAATGACACTCAATATGTATATAATCGAAAGAATTGATCAAAGTAAATCACCAGTGCCTTAAATGGAGTCAATAGAGAAAATAATGTTCTTGCATGTGCATGAAAGAATGTTATGTAAATGTCTCTTGGTAGATTTTAAATTAATGTGGAATGTGAATGAATTAATTTAGGCGAAAAGGGGACTCCAGATATACCCGAGGGGTACTTGGTGTATGTCCAAAAGTGAACTTTCACGGCTACCCACAAGGTGTTTGTGGGATGGAACAGAGTCTTAGAGACTATTTTTCATAATGCACCCATTAGGGTGTGACAGAGATCGGTGCCTCAAGTTCACTTTCCAGTTGTACCCACTCCTTTGGGTATTTTGCCACCATTTACAGTTCGTTCGAGGCATTGGATTTTCTCCTAATGGTTTGTCAATTTGGGAGGTGAAGACTAATTAATCTAGTCACTCAAGTGCTTTTGATGTATCTTTACTGATCAGATGAACCGCAACCAAATACAAAGCATACACACTGGAGTCTTTGTTATTTTTAGTAAATTTTAAAAGAGGTGTTCTTATTAAAAAGAAAACCCTCTAGGAACCTCTTTCGGTCCAAGTGGACCTCAATCAGGGAATGAAGGAGGGGTTTATTTTATTATGATTATTAAAACAATTAATGAAAATGGAATCAGAGATACACAACACCGGTTTTCTAATTAGTCCTACCACACATCTCTTTCCCCATGCGGGTCAATCGAGAAGTCATGGGGTAAGTAGTATGATTAATTTTGAATTGAAAATATGGAATAATGAAAAATATTATCAAATTATACAATCTTTCATGTCAATACTAAACTAGAATAGATAAAAGGGAAAAATGCAATAAAGTGAAACAGACACAGATCCCCCCAGGGGGGATGGTGAATAGGTTCGAAAGAGCCTATTCGAAAATATTTTTATTTTTATTAGAATCAATTAAAATATCATAAAACTGAAAATAATCCAACTGTTCCTTATATAGAATGAGACCAAAGGTTTACAAATTACAAAAATTTGAAATTTTGGAAGACGGAGACCCCCTGGGGGGTTTCGAATGGTCCAAAAATGCTTTGCGGACAGTGCCTCCTCCTATTTTTTGTTAAAAATGCTAAAAAATAGCAATCTTATCACAGTTAAATATGCCCAAAATTACTTTGAAATTACTTTTGTATGAACAAACTTTTTACCCAAAAATTCTAAATTAAAGCTAGTTTTTAAAGAAGCGGAAAAGGAACCAAGGAAAGAAAGATTTCCTTGGGATCTTGGCATGATTTTGGGGCAGCAAATATGAAGCACTTAAATTGCTGAATATAAATGTTTAGACTCTAAGGAAATAACCATGCATTCAACAAGCTTTAGATCTACTTTCACAGCCTTGAAAAATGACAATTTTTCCTAAAACTAGATCTAGAATGCTTGTAAATTTTCTTTTAGGAATGACATCTAGTTTATGAGATTTAAGGAAGAAATATCTATGTAAAATAAAATCTGAAATTGATATATCTAAACAATTTTAAATCTGCAAACAAGTAACCAGACTGATTTTAGAAAAAATTGAAAGAGGAAGAGGAAAAGAAGAGCATTTGTTGTTGGAAGCCTTGAAAATCAACCGTGGAGCTTTCAAGTGGAATGTTGAGGGACTATGCATTTGAATAGTTTTGGAGAGAGTGAAGAAGAAAACTATATCAACATCCTCTCCAAGCTAGGAACCTACAACTGAATCCAAAGACTTGCCAAAATACTTGTGAGATCTGGTTAATACATACATAGAGATTTCAGAATAACAAGCATATAAACTTATAAAACATGTTGAATCTAGATCTCTAAACATGCATCAAAAAGGAAAGAGATGGCCAATAAACTTATTGACAAACTCCTTTCCTATCAATATTATAATAAACTTATTATCAATCTTAGCAATGAATCCACAAACAATCAGCAAATTATGAACATAGATACAGGTTATCTCAGTAAAACATGGCAATGCTCATCCACACATACAATGACATGACACCATCTTGCCTCAAAATATTCACTTTATTCCAATAGAAAAATAAATTACATAGTATTACAACAGCAATAGCTCCTCAATCCAACTCTTACTAACTCAGAAAGGAGGCAGCCATGCTTTATTTATACACAAAATTGAAACCCCAGCCTAGAGGGGGCACAAATCCCAAGGATATATACCACTGCAGTTGAAGGAGAGTCCATCAATTCCTGATTTGAAGTTGAACTAAGCTTCTAGTGAGTTTGAATGTCAATCGGGGGGATGATTGAGCTAACACATCGACCTGCTGAGTGAATCATCAACCACAGAGCTCCTAGAAGAGCCCACACATGTGGAGGAGAGAGAGAGGGTTCAATCCCCATAAAGGAAGCTGAAGTTCAACTCTTGATCCACCCATATCACCTCCTTCAGATAAGGAGTTTTTAGATCCAGCCAATCTTGTGCAATGAGACTGATTTCAATCAAATCGATTGAGAATCCATTGATCTAGGATTTTGGATTTGCTCCATTATTCATCAATTTATTAACTAAAATAATCAATAATTGATTTTTTGGGGCTTTTTGACCTGAGTGATGGAAAATCACTCAAAACTGGGAAATAGTGGGTCTATAGGTTTACTGGGTGCTCTTAGCTTGAAAATGAGTACCTACATGACTGAAACTAATTATTGAGCCCACTTTTATTACAAAACCATTTTTTCCAATTAAACTATTAAAAAATAGCCTAAGTTTTGGAAAAATTAAATTTTAATAAAAAACACTAAAAAAATTAAAAAAATTAAAAACCCTAGGGGGACTTAGACATGTTTATATGACTTGACCATGATGCCTAGAATGTTTATACATCAACACATAGACTCTAATAACCTCAATAGCCCTAAATGCCAAGCCAACCACCTCAACTTTGAAGGTATTGAGTGAAAAACTCAGAAATTATTAGTCATTTATTCAACAACCAATAATAACCAAAGGAAAAAAACACCCTGGGATAATTGGATTGAAAAATAAAGTCTAAGAGACCGAGTCTTTTATAGACACTATCATGCTAGAACATTTATTACAATTGCCCCAAGGGCGTATGAATATGTGATATAGTATAACAAGCACTTCCCATAAGCGCTTCTGAAGGTCTTTTGAAATTTGAACAAAAAATGTTTGTCCAGTTCACCAGGCTCACTTGATAAAAAACCACTAAGTACAAATTAGGTGGTAACAGACGCCAATGTCTATACCAAGAAAGTAGGAAACCATCCCATCATACTTGTTCTTTATGTTGATGATCTTATCCTTACTAGTAGTGACCCTAAAATTTTAACCCATGTGAAATCCAGTCTTAAACAAAATTTTGAAATGTCAGACTTAGAACATTTGCATTATTTTCTTGGTCTCCAAGTCTTGCAAACCAAAGAAGGAATCTTTCTTTCCCAGTCTAAATATGCTTGTGACATTCTTCGTCACTTTCACATGGAAGATTGTAAACCACCCCCTTCTCCCTTCCAGTCTGGAGTCAAACTTTCTGCCAATTCTACTTCCCCTAAAGTAGATGCCACCTTGTATCATTAGCTTGTTGGTAGTTTCTTATACTTGACTCATTCCCATCCTGAACTTTCATTTGTCATTGGTCGTGTTTCCCGTTATATGCAAATACCTCATGAAAGTCACTGGAAAGCAGCAAAAATAATACTTCGATATATTCGAGGTACAATTCAGTTTGGGATTCATTATAGTAAAAGGGGGAAACCTTTGTTGGTTGGTTTCACTGATTCAGATTGGGTCGGAAATCCTGATGATCGAACGTATACTGCAGGTTATGTTTTTAGTCTGGGGTCTGGACCTGTCACTTGGGCTTGTAAGAAAAAACAAGCTCTTGCTCTTTCTTTAGTAGAAACAGAATATCGAGCTGCAGTTAATGCTAGTCAGGAAGCTTTATGGCTTCGATAGATCCTTTCAGAGTTTGGATTTGAGCAACAACAGCCTACTCCACTTTGGTGTGACGATAAAAGTGCCATCAATCTTTCCAAAGGTCTAGTTCTACATCAACACAGAGAACACATTGAGCTACACATGCACTTCATCAGAAATCTTGTTCATGACCGCGTTCTTGAAATGATCTATTGCCCTGCAGATGATCAAGTTGCAGACATCTTCACCAAGTCTCTTACAGAAGTGAATTTTTATAAACTTTGATCTATGTTAGGAGTTCATGAATGTGTCATTAAGGGGAGATAGGCTCTAATGCCTCCTTCCTTCTCCTAATAGTGTCACCTTTGTAAATCCTTCAATCCTATACCAAGTTGTTCTTAAGGGGTGATGTTAGGATATTTAGACGCTTAGGAGTTAGTTAAGATCAACTTGTGTAATATATTTGTTAGGTAAAGTGTGTTTCTTTAGTATCCATTAGTATGCATTCGTAAAAATTCTAATCCGAAAGTCACAATATGTTATAGACATAAAGTGATCCGACTGTTCAACTTCTCTTAGATCATACCTACCATTAATCTGTGGCTTAGCCACCGGATTGGTCCATGATCTTTATTTAAAGAGCATGGAGGGTCCTTGGCTAGTTGATCGATTATGAGAAGTTAATTTGTAACTTTCTTTCTTTTGCATAATAAATTGCTCCAAGTAGCTATTTGGCTAGGGCCGTGGATTGTTTCCCTCTCGACGGTTTTAACCACGTGACAAACATTGGTGTGTTGATATGTGATATATTTGTGTGAAGTGGTTTCTCTAGGTGTTTGGTCTTTTGGGAGTACCCTTTGTACCCGAACATTCCAGGTCTTCTCTTAATATTCTATTTGTCATTACCATCCTGTCATTAGTTTCATTAAGAAAAAAAATTTGTGATTTATTTTGTTGCAGAGTTTTCCTAATAATTTCAACTTCTGAATCCATATGTACCTCTCTAGGAAATGTCAAATCCTGGCTTGAAACCAAGGAATATTCATCTTTTTAAAAACTAAATCTTCTTCCTGTCTATCCTTCATTGATTCCTTTGCAAATGAAGCTCTTAAATTCATACTTTGTTATATAATAGGAGTAACTTGCTCTTATAGGACTTCATAGTTTTCTTGAAATGGTTCTAGTGATATCAAATGATCCTCTTGAATGTAATTTTGTTGTGGGCTAAAATTCTCTTCACTTTCATTACTTTGCTCATTTGAAGAATCTTGAATGACTGTATTCTTCTCATTTTGAATTTTACGGTTTAAAATTATTTTCATATTTAATCTAATTTTATTTGTAGCTCTAGTCTTTGGCCTCCATTTTGATCCTTCCAACTGCATAAGATATTTCTTGTGTACCTTTACATTTGGGATTTGCAACATATTACCCTTCAAATCAGCTGCAAAAGAAACTTTAGTTGAGATTTCTTGTACACATATAGAACTCTGTTTTTGTTCTGTTGAAGAAATGTCTTTCTCAGGATTCAAATCATATGTCTCCTCCATTTTTTCATCCTACAAAACATGTTCTTGCTCATCATCCAACGCCTTTCCTCGATCTTCATCACATTGATCTTTGAATATTGGACATGAAATCTCTTCCTTAAGGTTCTCTTGTACTAAATCTTCAATCACCTCTTTTTTAAATATCTTAACAAAACCAAATTGTTTATTGGTCAATATTTTATTTACCTGATCACCTCGTTCATTGGTAAAACCTGACCAGAATAAGAAGTGATCTCAGCACCTATTTTTGTTCTACAAAACTGTGCAGATGATCAATTTGATTAAGCCATGGTGAAATACTGACTAGTTTGTATGATCAAAATGTCCCTTGATTTGATTTGACATAATCTAGAGGATTTTTAAAATAAAGAAGGGAAAATTCATCTTGGATTGTTGATTCAAATGCTGTAAAAATATAACATGATATTTAAAAACTAATGCAAACCTTCCATTGCATGTAATATAGCTCTATATAATACCAACTGCTTCTTTCCATTCTAGCTTAAATTTTTTTGATTGAACCCCTTTGCCCCAATCTAGGGTTTCATTCCTTGGTAGTAAGAAATCATTAGAATCAAAACTAAAAGGAATCTTTTTAAACCAGGATTCTCCATCTATTGGGACACTAGTGGTTTAGCTATTAAATCCTTTGTGATCTCGAATTTGACAGTAATAAATGATACAGTTCCATTGATAAAATTCTGGGCAAAATGATGTGAAACTTCAGGATTATAGCCAGTGATCTTTTCAAAAAAGTTGAACTAACCTGCTGCTCTAAACAAGGCTGCAAATTCTGGAAATTTAGTGGCCCGATTGATGTTGGTAGGCTCGAACCTGTTAATATTTCCACTCTTTCCCATAGATCTATTGTAACTTTGTTGATTCACTTGTTTAGGAAACTTCAAGAATTTTCAAACTACGTCTCTGCAATGTTGAGATTCATAACCCAAACTAGAAAGCGTGGTAGTTCAAAACCACGATATCCTCAATGATATTCACATAGCTTCATACATTTGTCATGATATATGGAACAGGGCTATGTATATGTTTCATGATATACAGAATAGGGATATGTACATGTTTCATGATATATTAAATAGGTTTCTGAAAATATCCCAGCATCCTCAACTACAATGGGCCACACTATATCATCAATCATTCACTCTTTCTAATGATTCATGATTCTTGTAGCACTATATTGTATAGATCCTGAATTTTGCGCTACAAAAAAATTTGATCATGACATATTTGACAAAGAAACTCAAAAAAAGGGTTATGCCTTGGATATACACCTTGGAATAAATTTAAATCAGCATGTGTAGACTTTGAAAGATACATAATACTTAATAAGCCATTCAAAAGAAAATTTAAGAAAGAAAAGGAATAAATTAAAACAAACTACAACCTATAAAACAAAAAAGGCATTAAAATTTAAAACAAGCTCAAAATGAAAAGTAAATAAGAAATAAACCTTTGAAAAACAACACACAAAGACTAGGAACGATTTTCAGTCTTAACATGATCTACACTTGATCCATCATTATCCCTTCTCAATTGTAAACCTGTTATTACTAGTGTTTGGGTTGTCTTGCAATTAGACATATTGAATCTTTTTAAAACTGCACTTGCATACTTTGACCGTGATATAAAAATACCACTTTCAAACTGCTAGAATTCAATGCCTGAAAAAACTTCATGAGCCCCAAAACAATCATTTCAATTCACTTAAGATGATTGTTCTAAATTATTTTATGCCAAAATCACTAGTAAATATTAAATCATATACATACATACAGACAATTAACATGTTATATTGCTCATTAACTTTGGTCTACAGTGTTGCCTCATTTTCATTTTTGTGAAATCCATTCTCATTGAGATAGGAATCAATGCGATTGTACCAAGCTCTTGTATCTTGATTCAAACCATAGAGCGCCTTTTTCATCCTATACACTTTGTGATATTGTCCTAGAACTTCATAGCCTTGTGGTTGTTCCACATATACTTCTTGATCTAGATAGTCATTCAAAAATTATGACTGAACATCCATTTGATAAACAGGGAATTTTTTTGTGCAACGATGGCGAAAACTGTTATGATTGTATCCATGCATGTGACTAGTGCAAAGGTTTCATTGCAATATGTGCCAGGATGTTCTGTGAATCCTCTTGTAGCCATTATTTCCTTATGCTTCTGCACATTCCTGTCAACATCTTGGTTTGTTTTGTAAATCCATTTGAAGTTGATTAAATCCTTATCTTTTGGTACATCTACCATCTCCCATGTTTTATTTTTCTCAATTCATTCAATTTATTCATCCATGGCTTGTGCCCATACTTCAGCTTCGACACATTCCTCAAATGTTAGTGGATCATCTATTTGAGAAAATAATGCAAAGATAGAGGAGTTTGGTGCACCAGCTCCATATATTTCATGCATAATTATTTTCTTCACTGGATCTCTTGATGTCGACCTCGACAAACTACTTGATGGATTCTGATGTCCCCTTGGTGTCCTTGTTGGTGTAGCTTGAGCTGCGACTTGTGTGGAGGTTCCTTGTGTTGAACTATGTCATGGTTTCATGGGATTTTGTGATGTTGTGATAGGTTGAATTGCATGTAGTATTTGAACCACTTCCTACATCATGTCATCATGCTCGATATTCAACACAATATTGACATTCTTCTCGATGGTTCCATCCCATGAGTCATTCTCGAGAATTGAACTTCGTGAATGATAATTACTTTCCTTGTGATAGGTTCATACAACTTGTATTCTTTTGTGTTTCTGGTGTAGCCCTAACAACAAAGACCAGTTGACATAGGTTCCCACTCTGTCGATGACCAACTCACCACAATCTCCATAAGCACCGGCCTAGATAGGTTTTACCCTACCAGGAAACACCCACGAAGCGGATGAAGTCTCACCTGAGATGTTCGAGGGAGAGATATCGGAATGAAGTTTCTGCAGAATAGAGGAAGACTATGTGCATCAACAAATCATCAACTTATCTAACATATATGACCATTTATTCAACAATTAATAGGACCATTTATCATTGCTCATAACAGGTCATATCGATCATGCATAAACACAATAGCATACTTATGCACAAATAGATATAGAAAGATAACATCATTTAGAAGCAAAAAGCATCGCATCATAGATCCATGTTGCACAATCAATGATCATTAATCATCATATTGCAGAAAAAGTAAGACAAAAAAGAGATAAAATAAACAATAATTCATATCAACTCCCGTCTTATCATATTACTTCTGCGCAAAAATCCGCAGATTCAAAACAATTCACTATTCACAAGTTTTCTCTGTTAGTGCCTGTCTCGGTATAACAGTCTCTAAGTTTCGTTTTTGTATCTCCCTCTCTCATTTGCAATTCTATTTCTATTTATAGGATTGTGGATTTACATTCAAGGTCTAATTATAACTAACTCTTAACCAATTCTTAACTAAATCTACAAAATAATGAACAATATCTATAAAATATGGTCCAAAATACAAAAAAGTGACACTAAATATACAAAATATTCTATTCTCTGCTTGTGCGCTAATATTCCTCTTTCATGGTGTATTTTGATATTGCATAGAATCCGTGATGTTGTGCAACTCAGTGTGTCCAAAACCATTTCCAATAGACCCCCAGCACAATCTTGTGGCTCGTGCTCGAGCCACGTTTAGTTAGAGATGGCTTACTCAACGATATTGTCTTTGAAATCGTCAAACTATTGAGTAATCACTTTGACCTACTCCTTAAACCATTAAGTAATTTCTTGGATCATCTTTAGATCATGGTTGATAGGGTGCTCAACCATCTCTACAACAGCATTTTCTTACCTTCTTAGCTTCCTGGATCACAGAGACTACTTTCATCGATAGTTGCGCCCCAATCTCTTGGAACTCGTCTAACTGTGCACTATTTCGTTGCTGTCTTTATCTTGCCTTTGTGGCACGGTGCTGTAGCTCCTTTAGTTTCTACTGCCTTGGTGATCTGTATTGTAAATGGCATCGCTTTGAGCAATGTATTCAAAGTCACCAATTTCTTGTCCACTTCTTGCAGCTTTATAGTTATTTTCTCCATTTGTTCACCCTTTACTATGTTTCCCCAAAATTGTTTTGTGGCATTTGTCACTTTTTGGGCTTCCTGCTCTAACTCATCAATTTGTGGTGCTAGCTCTTCTATCTTGCCCTTCCTCTTGGAGACCTATTCTAGTGGCATGGAGTGGTGTATGAGAGCCTCCAAAATGTCGGTTTCACTCTGTAGCTACATAATAACAACTCCAAGTTTTTTTGCTATAGCTACCGCATCCAGCTCTGTGGTGCTCTCTAAGACATGCTAACAGGAATCTACTAATGCCGCTTCCAATTCAACTTGACTATTCTTCAACTCCTTGATCTCCTCTGCAATTTTCATCTTTAATTCCTCATGTGCTCTTTTCAATCCTTCTATCTCATGTGCCTTGTCTTCCATAAACTTTTCCTCTACACGACGCAACACTTCTACCTCTCTAATTGTTGATATCCTTATGCCTATTGGCCAACTCCTGGTTGGACACCTGCTGCATGGATATCAATGTTTGGGTAGAAAAACTATTGAGATCCAAGGAAACATTTTGTAGTTGCTGCAAGGAGGTATTCAAGTCCTCTAGTATGGTGTAAATCACAGTCGAGGGAATTTGCACATTCCTAACCCGCGGATCGGTACTGATTGATGCGTAATAATGCACAGCTACACTCACTGGTGTTATTTTCAAAACAAAATAATAAATAGTTTATCTCTTACCTCGGTGAATCCTTCCTCTGTTGACTTATTCATTTCTTTTGCAGATGCATCAATCGCATCATTAACAGCTTTGACCAACCGATGCAGTTGTGCTTCCATCATTGACACGTGTTGCTTCTCGCCACCTGATCCATGATCCTCTTTGCTCTTATTTCCTAGAGTATGTGCTACGCTAATGGGTCAGCAAGTGTCTCTATCTATGATACATCAGCATATTGTTGGTCATTTTTGTGCACTGGCTCCTCAAATGCATCCACTAGGTTTTCTATTGAAACTTCTGCTGTACTAATTGGTTCTTGCCACTCTGTGCACCACCCATTAATCATAGCCTCTAGCTCTTCATCAGTCACTTTATACCTCATTGGCACCTATTTCTTTTCAGGGTCCCGCCACATGTGAACATAAATAGTATGGGTTCGAATTGCAAAATGCACAATCCTTTGATACTTTGTCGCGATGTCCTACGTAAGTCTTGGAAATTTTACTGTTGTTGCCTGCAGCACTTTCCAATGGATCCAAAATTGGATCGAGCAGTCTACCATTTTCTCTGCTTCCTTAACCAACCATAAATTTTAATACCTCCCACCCTTGCATGCCTTTATTTCTTTGACATCCATCCCTTGGTAATCATCTAGTTCCATCCAAGCTACTAGCACAAAAAGTGAGTATCCAACTATATGCAAATGATCATGTGCTTGCTTGCATGGCCACTGCATCGTCCACTAATTGGTTCAAAAGAAAAAGAGAATAATTCATTTGCGTGCCTTGTGAACACAAATCAGCACATGCAATCACCCCAAAATTACATTACATCTAGTGGTTCTTCCTTACAACTTTACTAGCCAGAATCTTGGCACCAATATGGACCACGTGATCATTGATGCTATCAATATGGCATGCCCTCCTATTGTGCTCTAGAGAATAATGGTTCTTCAAACTCATTGCCAATTTTTGATCATTGTCTTTGCTGTAGATATATTGTGAGGGGTCTAGCCCATCCTTGGGTATCCCCGTTATCTATGAGATCAAATCCAACGTGACTTCAATTGGCTCATCCAACCATAAGTATCCTCCATGAAATCATGGAAAAATTTGTTTCACACACACATGAACTTCTGTTGGCCACCCAAAGTGTGGCATATTGATCAACTCGAGTGATCTATATTTGTCCATTCCGCTCAACCAGTCATGTGGAATGCGCTCTATCGAAGCACCTTCTATTGCTACTATTGGTCGGTACAGATCCTTCATGACATCCTCTAATGCAAGCAGGTCATGGTCTTCATACCACAGCTGCATCAGTGTAGGCACAATATTACAAGTGCATACCATCCCTTGTGGTATCGTCAACATCCTGATTTGGTATCTATGATTCTTCATGGGCTTCCTGGCCTGCGCACTAGGATAACTAGGATTTTTGTAACTAGGGATGTCCTTGATAGACACCCCTGCTCTAGCAAAAGATTCCCCAATTCTATGGCTCGACGACCCCATCTATGCCGTTTCTTATTCTTGTGCCCTTGTGGTAATTCTGTTCCTTCTCTTCTATGATGCTAGAGAAGTAGGATTTTGTGCCTTCCTCTTCCCCTTCGATGAGCCATATTGCATCCTGGTGAATTCTTCTTCAATTCCAGCTGGTCTGAGAAGTGAATATCGCTCACTCAAAATATCAACGGTGTCTTTGTTACTCTGCATTCCGCACCAATTCTTCTCAAAAATTAATAAATTTTCTTCATCTTTTCTCAAGATCTTGGTCAACAACTCAGTAGCTCTGCACCTTAGTGTAATTCAACTTTACATAATGGTGTCTTTCGACCACATCAGTATTCCTCTTATGGCACCAATTGAACTCATACTTCATCATTAGGAAATCAATTCAACCATCATGACCAAATCATTCATTAATTACCCGAATATACCTTCGATTTTTCCAACCCATTGGTTGGATCCACTATAATTAAGTGTCACTTATACAATCACCGTCAGTTAACTACTTTAACTGTATTCATTTATGACTGACATGAATTCTACTCATATCCATGCTGCTATTGTAGCATGCCCTCTTAATTGTGCTATTAACTCCTATTCCTACGTAGCTGCCTCCTCTTGGTGTGCCTTCAATTCATTCACCATCCTACTGGATTTTTTTTTGTTGAAATGCCTCATGCATTGCATAGTTCTGGGTTCATCTTATAAGGATTCAACCTATTATTATTCACTAGATTTGTTAGTGTCACACCATCTAACTGTTTCAATTTAAATGTGCTTCCTGAGGTAATGGTTTTAACAATATATGGACCTAACCAATGCATCTATAACTTACTTGGATGCTTCATGAACTTACTATGATATAACATTACCAAATATCCTTGTTCAAACTATTTGTTCTTTATGTGGAAATCATGCCAAGGATTCTGTCGATCCCTCTCGACATGCTCATGGAACCCTTCTCTAAAGTTGTCCTCTTCAAGTTGTATAATATTCTCTACCCGCTCCTCTAGTGCTGCTTCATTATCCAGGCATGTCATAGCTGTAATGCATAGACTGGGAACAATGTATTCCATAGGAATGATTGCATCCTAGCCCTATACTAATTTGAGCTATGTCTGCCCCGTTAACCTCTTCCAATTGATGCAATATTCCCACAACATTGTTGGGATATTCAAGGCCTAGTCATTGCGGTTAGCATTGCATACCTTAGTAAGAGCTTGCTCCAATATCTTGTTTAAAAATTCTACTGTTCCATTCGCCTGTGGATGATATGGGTTACTTTTCTTGTGTTGTATTTGCAACTCTTCTGTTAGTGGAATTAATATGCGGTTGATGAAGTGACTACCTAGGTCACTCATTAGTATCTTTGGACACCCAAACCATGTCACAATATTGTCAAACATGAATCATGCTACTATCGCAACAATGCAGTCGACAACTGGTGTGGCCTCTATCCACCTTGTCAAATAGTATGTTGTTGTGATTATGTATCATGCACCAGTTATTTTCCCAAGTGGTTTGATTGGACCCACAAAATCCATAACCAATTTGTCAAAAGGCCGCAAAGTTACTTGTGGTACTAGTGGCATCTCATCCCACCATGAGGGTTTTCCAGTGCATTGGAAGAATTCGCAAGTCCTTGCATAATCCATCATGTCATTGTGTAGAGTGTACCACAAGAGCACTACATAAAGCACCTTCCTTGCAGTAGTGTAACCTCCATAGTGTCCATCTGAGACCCCCGAATGTGCTTCCTCCAAGGTCATCCCTTGCTCATGCGGTAGGACACAGTGTTGCAAAATCTCATTTGGTCCAAGTTTGTATAACTTTCCAACAATCAACTATAAATTCGAAACCTTGAATACCAACTACTTCTTTTGACTTGTTGTGAAATATTCTGGTGTGACTCGCATGTCAAAAACTGGATTATTTGGTCATAGTCTTCTATGTCGACTCTAAACAACTGCGCATCTGGAAATCCTTCTTCAATACTCATGGGTTCCTCACCCATTTCAATTTGGGATAAATTATCAGGGCTAGCTATTCAAGCGACCCAGCTTCATAATTATCTCAAAATCAAATTCTTGGAAGAGAACTAGCCAACAACATATCTTCCCCCCCAAAACAGGCTTATTGACTAGGTATTTCAAAGCATAATGGTCTGTAAACATCTTGAAATGACATCCTAAGAGGTAATGCTTGAATTTATGTAGCACATATACCATCTCTAGAACTTCTCTCTCTGTGGTTGTATACTTTTTCTCATCAAATGACAACTTTCGACAAGCGAAAGCGATCAGGTGATCTAGATCCCCTTCTCTTGGTTGTATGAGCAATAGATGATGCATCCAAATGGACATGAAACTCTTTGTTCCAATCTAGGAACACAAGTATTAGCATTGAATCCATCTTGGCCTTTAGTGTATCGAAGCCTCCTTGACACTCTTGACTTTAGACAAATGTGGCATCTTTCTTTAATAATTTCTCCATAGGGGCTGTAATCACAACATAAACCCTGATGAACTTGCAATATTCACAACATAAACCCTGATGAACTTGCAATATTCCCATGCGCCCCAGTGTCACTTTAAGCATATTCACATTCATGGGTGGTAGCAAGCTCAAGATCAGTGCAATCTTCACAGGGTCGACTAGCAGTCCTTTCTTGTAAACAATGTGACCCAACAATATCCCAAAATGTGCGCAAAAGATACACTTTTTAGAGTTTAGCGCGATCTGATGTTGTCAACATCTTTCCAGAATCAATCGCAGGTTTTCTAGGTGATCCTTAATCAGACCATACACTATCCAATAATCCATGTAAACTTGAAGAAACTTCTAAATGAAATATTTAAATGACGGAACGACAACCCAGGAAAAGATCGCAGGTGCATTTTTCAACCCAAAATGCATCAATATGTACTAGAAGAAACCCTATTCAGTAACAAATGTCATTTTATGTCGATCTTATTTTTTGATCCTTATTTGGTGATGACCAAAAAATCCATCGGTAAAAGATTACATCTCCTGTACGCCGACTCCTTGAAGTACTTCATCTGTGAATAGTGTTGGAAATGGATCATGCATACATGCATCATTCAATTTTCTAAGATCGACACAAATTCAAATTTCTCCAATTTTCTTATCTTGGACCACCATAGGACTGATCCATTTTGATTCCTCAACTGGACCAATGATTCTAGCATCCAACATCCTATTGAGCTCAGTGTTGACTCGCTCTTTGTATCGTGGATTCAAGAAATAGGGTCTTTTCCTTATGGGTTTCACATCTAGATTTAGTGGAATCTTCATCTCCCCTAAATCCCTAGTATCCCCTTCATTTCTGAGAACTTTGTTGAAAAAATATATAGAAATTCATGTAGCATATCTGTGATCTTTGCCATGGTCTCTTCGTCCCAATAGTCCTCAACACTTGAAAATTTTGGGTTCTCTTCCGTCCCAATGTTTACTTTTCTAATATTTAGCGGCTGACTCATAGGATCAGTTGGTATATCTGGTGCGACGACATCCTTGCTCCCTTCTGTTTCCATAATATCGATATTCTGTAACTCATCGTCATCATCAGGTCTGCCAAATACATTATAAAATTCCATCATCGAATGCATATGGAAATGTGCATGTGGATCCGCTGGATATTTAACTGGTGCTACCTTTAACACCACACCATAGATGATATGTAGTGCATTATGGACATCAAGATTGGCATCCTTGAAACTGAAGGTATGAGAAAAAAAACTGTTAGCTCCTCCCACATAATTATTTCTTTGCGTAACTCTGGTGATATGTACCATGACCTCTGTATTTCGTCCAAAGTGTGAACAAAGGCATGTACCCATTCATATTTTGGTCACGATTCCCATAGAGTCTGACATTCTGTCAAATGACTGTTGGCATCATTCTGCTCATCGTACCTTTCGGCAGGATATATTTTTACGTCACTGAAGCGAACTATCATCAGCCGTCGACACTATTCCCATCCATTAATCATCTTCTTGTGAATCTCCCACCAGTGTGATGGGGCAGCCTTCAATGATTCCTACAAAATCAACAATCGTTGAGGTTCAAATACTTTTTCTTCAAACTCCATGAGGAATGCAGACAGCTTAGGCAGTCCCTCATATATCGGTAATTCATTAATCTCAGTCATGACACCACATAGTTACTACATGATTAAACCATACTTCCTGACTAATACCTCGTGCATGTGATTTTTCCAGTGTTCTAGAACATCATCAAAATTAGAAGACATAGATCTAGCGCTGCGCTAGCCAAGTTATCCATCAGCAGTTGGGTGGATATAGTATTCGGAAATATTGTAAGCATGATCCCATCCTCTGACAACTTCATCTTTCACTGGTTCAATATATCTTCGTCCTTCATTTGGATCCATAAGAGCAATGACTCTGATGTCTTGATTCTCAAATATCATCATTCGCTTCTTAAATTTAATCACTACCATACTATCGTTGCCCCATCTGATACCCAACAATGTGGGGTAGGATCCATCAGGTTGCATATTCTGAGAGGAGATTTTGAATCTCTGTCAATGAAAGAAATAGAGTCAGAAGAATTATTCTACATTAGAGTTATTAATTTTATAAAGCAACTAAAATCTCATGGAGAAACCATAGAATACCAAAGGGTTGTTGAAAAAATTATTAGAAGTATTCCCCCAAGATTTTAATCCTTGGTTGTGACCTTCGAAGAAAAAAAATACATGTCGGTATTTACCATTGATGAGTTGCAAGCTTCATTCATCAATCATGAACACATGATCAATAGATAAAATACATCATTAGAAGGTGCATTCATCACATAGTTATCCATAAACCATGGAATAAGAAAGGGGGGGATTCTAAAGGAAGATGAAGAAACTTCTTAAGAGGAGGAAGCAGCAACAGTCCCTTGGATGTCGCTAGTAGAAGACAGAATCAGATGGGGAGTCACATAATATTAAATATTAGTAATAAAAATAGTATATGTCGACCTAAAATAAAAATAGGTGTCTTTTAGTTTGAATCAAATCAATAGTTATATATAGGAAACACCAAATATATCTCCTTGAGTGAAATAAGTAAGAAGAGGTTTCACCTCAAGAGATCTGATCCTTCTCGATGCTTGATGGAGACTAGGATTTGGATATATGCTGGTATTATTTTCAACTCGTTACTCATATCATATGGTATTTTATATATGTTTTCTTCACTCATACTTCTGACAAACATGCAAATATCTTTTTACTAATTTTATTTTGATATTGTAACTCTTCACCTTCTATCCTTCCTTCTTCTTTCTCATCCAATTCTCTTCTACAAAATAGGCCATACACCCCTTTAATAAAATGCGCTCCCAATATACCAAATCCTTTTGAATTCCAAACCATATAGATGGTAGCATTACAAAAGAAATTCATATTTTTTCTTCTTACAATAAAATCTTTTCAATTAAAAAAAAACACACAATTACTTCACAATTTAGCATCCATCTTTTATGTGCCTTGAATTAAAATTTTACCACGTAAAATAGAATCCTAAACATTGATAGTGATATGAGTTTTTCTTTGAAAAAATGTCTATAAATATTTTAAAATAAATTTTATGGGATCGGATAGCCGATTTGTTTCCTTATAGATCAAACAGTCTTCAAGTTGGGTTCAAGTATTTGGGATTTTTTCTTTAGCCAATGGTTATTGCAAAAATGGGTGGTGCTGGTTACTAAAAAGGATTGATAGAATAATATGAAACTAGTTTTATCGTTTTATTTCTCTTGGAGGGAGAATTGTTCTTGTCTATTCGATGTTGCAGAGCATTCCGATATATTGGATGTCAGTTGCGATGGTTCGGAGAAGTGTTTTGGAGTTAATTCAAAAAATAATATTTTATTTTATTTGGTCAAGGAATTTAATCTCTACAAAGTTCCATATGGCTTCCTGGTCTAGTCTTTGTCTTCCAAAAAATATGGGAGGTTGTGGAGTTAAGAATATATTATGGTTCAAAGACGCTTGGGAGAGAACACTTTATGGAGGGTTCTCTTTAGTAATAATTTATGCAGTGATGTAGTTAAGGGGAAAAATATTAAAAGTGTTTTTATTCATCAATGGTTAAGAGATTCTTCATCTGTTCCTACTAATGCATCGATCATTTGGAAAAGGATATTTAAAATATTGAATATTATAAGGGGCGGGTTAAGTTAGATCATGGGTAGAGGAGTACAAGTGTACATCAAAATTGATCTATTAGTGGGGTTGAAAGATCAGTATAAAAATTTTGGCAGTTTGAATTCTTCTTTGCACTCGTCGAATCTATAGGTAGTGTCTCCAATTTGTGTTAAATGAAGGTTAAATTATCTATGGAATTTGGCTTCTGAGTTGGGTATTGATGGTTCTTTTGCTGAAGAGTGGAATGTGTATGTTCTGGCATTAAATGGTGTTGGAATTTGTCTTTCAGATCATCAGGATACTCTTGTATGGGAATGCGATGAATCTATTTGTTAGATTTCAACGAAAAAGTGCTTATAATTATATTCTTTCTATTTTCGTTCCTTTTTCGAATAGATGGTGGAAGAACCATATTTGGAAATGGAAGGTACCTACAAAATTAAGTTGATTTATTTGGATTTGTTTAGAAAACAAGATTCTAACGTGGGATAATTTTGTCAAATGTGGAATGAAAGGTCCTGGAATTTGTGTCATTTGTTTAAAACATTTGGAAAATGTTTCTCACATCTTTGGCACTTGTTCATTTTTTAGAAAAGTTTGGAACTCTTGTCAAACTTTGTTGAATTTCAAATCAAACTGGTTTGGATTTGGTGTCCAAGGATGTTTAAGGATATGGATAAAAAAAAATTCTTAATTTAGAGATCTCCCTCTTTACAATTTCTGGAAAGTCTAGAAGATGTGGAACTAATATATTTTTGAAATAAGGAACCCTTTATTTACAAAAAAGTTTTAAAGTTGTGGGGAATTTTCTAGAGATGGTTCATTGGAATTTAAAGAGGAGGAACATACTTCTTTGTAAACCCTTCTTTGGTAATTTCACTACAGTGGGTTTCTTTGATGGATCTCAGGTTAATGGCATAGGTTGCGCTAGTTTCCTACTAACAATCAAGTCTGATTTGATTTTCAAACTTCATTGGAGTATTGGA
Organism: Pseudotsuga menziesii; assembly: GCA_001517045.1. Taxonomy (NCBI): domain Eukaryota; kingdom Viridiplantae; phylum Streptophyta; class Pinopsida; order Pinales; family Pinaceae; genus Pseudotsuga; species Pseudotsuga menziesii. The sequence continues at coordinate 213,354 of LPNX011021866.1, forward strand.
AAAGGTAGTAACAACAAAGATGAGTTACTTGCGCTCTAGGGTCATATTTTTTTTTCAAAAGAAAAGGCCTTCAAGGAATTCATGTTGTGGGAGACTCTAGGTTTGTCATAAAATGGATTTTGGGACGTTCAGAGTTAAATGTCTTGCTTCGTTCTTATTAGAAGTACATAATTTTGGCTCTCAAAAATTATTTTCCTTCATCTCTTTTGCTTGTATTTACAAAGAATTCAATACTAAATCAGATGAAATTTCGAAGAAAGTTGTTGGACCTTTGGAGAATTTTACCTTTTACGAATAAATTTTGGATGGGGAACTTCTCGACCGAGGGAAGTTTTTTTTATTCTAGGAGGAGTAACAATTTTTTGAGTATTTGGTTTGAGATGGAAACTAATGGATACAACTATTTTTTTGTAGTTTATGGTAAAGGACTAAAGTTGTTGTATCTAGATAGCTAATATTTTGTTTTGCTTGATACGTCATAGTCATTGCTCCTTTTAAGAGATGGGTTGATCATTTGGAAAAATAACTATATGGTAGTTTTTTGGTATTAGTGGGATATAACTTTGAATCATTATGAATGGAAAGTTACTTTTTTTCAATGTGAAAAAAAAACTTTTAAAATTGTTGTCCAAAATATTTCCTGGGGCTTCTTGTGCTTTTCCTTTCATAGGGAATGTTGGTGATCCTTTGATGGCCACCTTGAATCTTCCTGGACTCACCCTAGGGTTAGTGGTTTGGTTTTTTTCCACTCCAACTGTCATGAATGATCATTATGCTTCTCAATAAAGCTCCCTATATCAAGGGAATCAAAACCATGTATCCCCTTCACCTGTAGTATCTTCTCCTCCTCCTTCTACCTCATGTGGTGAAAGTTATGATACTAGTAACCTGTAGTCTAAAAGGATTAGAAGAAGGAAGAATAGGAAGAAGAATCAGAAGCAAGGGGCACCTATTCAACCTCTACAATTCATGTTGAACATAACCACCCAGCCTCTAGAAGTCATGCTAGGGAACCTATATAACCTCTACAGGTCATGTTGGATCCAACCACTGAACCTCTACAAGTCAAGTATGAAACTCCGTGGGTCATTCTGGAGGAACCCTTCCAACCTCTAAAATTCATGTTGGACCTAGTCACTCAACCTCTTCACTTCATGCTGGGGGTACCCCTCCAACCTCTAACGGTTGTGATAGACCCCAGAACTCAACCTATGCAAGTCAAGTTGATCCTCACTGCCCAACCTCTACAAGTCATGTTGGGGGAACAAAATCAACATTTTCCAGTCAAGTTGATCTTAATCACCTAGCCTATGGAGATCATGCTGGGGGAAAAAACCAACCTCTTCTAGTCATGTTGGACCCAACCACCTAGCCTCTATAGGTCATCATGGGGGAAAGAATTCATTCAATGTAAGTCATGCTGACACCGTTGAGAAAGGTAATCATTTGAAGCGCAAGGTGAAGTTCCCTTTTATGCTTTGTGAGGGATATCACCTTACCCATCAGTTCTCCACTATTGCATAGGTTCAGATAGTATGGTTCCAATGACATCCCATTCATGAAAAACCTGAATTTTATCAACACTCTATTCAACCTTTGGTTGATAAAGTGGTTGAACCATTATCATCTTTGGTTAATCCCACTCTCCCGTAGGTGAATGACCTTTACCAAGTGATTGAACCGATGCAATATTTATTCAATCCTACTCTCCCTTAAAAGAGTGATTTCCATAAAGAGGTTGAGTCGATGCCATCTTAGATTAATCTCACTCTTTATTTGGATATTTAATTGTCTTCTAGTCATATTTTATTCATTGTTAGTTCAAAACCTTCTAGACAAGGGGGAACTAACCTCACTTCAGATGATCCCCAACCAAGCTCTCAGATTGCTTCCTTTGCTTAGGAAATCCTAGCTAAGTTGTTCCTTCCTTCTAATGCACCTTTCCAGATAAAGGTCAAGGTTGGACATTACACAATTGCTCTTTTTATTGTTGATCAAGGAGCCTTAGTTAGTATTTTATCTGCATGTGCTTGGTGAGGCATGGGATTTCCTATCCTTATGTCGATTAATGTTTAGTTACTGGCTTTCGATAGAAGAACTAATAAATATTTGGAAATTATTACTCAAGAATCTATTACTTTGGGTGGGAAGACCATCTTATTTGATTTCATGGTGATAGAGGACCCCTTGGACTTCAATATGTTCCTCGGGCGTGATTATGTTTATGCCATGCAAGTCGTGGTGTAAACATTATTTCATGTAATGTACTTTAATATTAACAAAAACATTGTCACTGTCGATCAGTTGGATTTTCTTGATCCCTCTCCTGACCCAACTAGAGACCAAGTATTTCCTTTATTGATTCCAGTGTCTCGATAGACACTACCCCTCCACGAGTGATCTATGTGGCCTCATATCCCTCGCATTTAGTTTATACTAATAAGAATCCTTTTCGTTCATGGTTACCTTCTTGGGACTCAGTCCCAACAGTTGACCAGGTGATTCATTCTATACAGATCGTGGATCTTGCTCTCCACTCTGTTAATCCATTTGAATGTCTAGACATGTGTCCTATTTGGGATGGTTTAATTCCTTCTCATGAAGTATTCCTAGAGTATTTGATACAGTATGACCTTCCTATGGATGTTGGTTCCATTGTGACTAAGTCTATCCATGATTTTCTCAGTAATCCTAATCTTTCCATTGATCAATCTTCTTATGTTGAGTGATCCTGATGAGTTTAATTTTTCTTATAGATTTTTCAACTCCTATGATACTAATTTTGATACCGTAGACTCTATCTCCCCTACTTATTTTTTCTCTCCTTCCGAGGTTGATCTTATTGGTTATAAATACTTAGGCCTTGGAACTATACAATTTTCTTCAATTGATTATGCCTTGACAACACCTTTTGTAGAAGATATCAAAGTCACATGTGTTTCTACTAAAGTGACCCGCATGTAATATTTTCTTCTAAATATGATCTTGATTTTGTTGTTTCTCAAATACGGGATTTTTAGTTGGATTCACAACTGTTTATTGGACTTGCCTTGTTGTTCAAGTTGTAGCTGCATTTACATGTACCCTTCTCCCGCTCATGATCCTGATGTCGTCTTCTTCCACACTTTTAGCTCATTGTGTAAGATTTAATCTCTTATGTCATCATCACCCAAATTTGTACCATTTTTTCCTTTGCAACTTGACACCTTTTTCGTTTAGGAGACGTTACTCGAGTGTCTTTATCTACCTCGGCTTCCTTGCATTATGCTTAGTTTTTTCATCACACTTGGAACTAGATTATCCTTCCTCTTACACTTGTGTCCTTGCATTATCAAGCATTATCAGTTCTTTATCAAGCATTTTTATGTCTCTTCTTCTAGCTTTCCAACAATGAAGAAGGTCTCAATTTTTCTTTCTTGGACTCATTAAACCTTTACAAGAAAGAAGGGAAAGGGAATTTCATTCACATGTCTTTTTTATCATGGCAGCAAGTCTTGTATCGTTGAAAAAAACACCAGCTTTGAGTCTATCAACAGTTGGGTCCTAGCTTTCGGACCTTACTCCAATTCATATTTTTTCCTCATAAAGTTCACTTCTTTTCAAATTATATAGGGAATCTATCAATGTCTCCTACATTTCATATTTGCATTGTTTGTCCTTTTGTGTCAAAAGCTTCCTAAGTAACGTTTATGTCGTGCTCATTGTTCAAGGATCAAATTTTGTCAGCCATTCTACAGTTTCCTTGATCTTTTTTGTCGGCCACTCCGTAGTATTAGTTCATTACATCAATTCTTCGGTGGTTATTGCTCCAAAACTTTGTTAGAGTTCCATATCCAATCAGCCTCTGACTTACCTCGTGCTGGATGATGAAGGATTCCTTAATTCCTTCCTTCCAACAGATCTCTTCCTATCTACCTCAACACATATTTCTCTTGGAATGAGATTCAAATTTTATGATAGTACCTTAGGGATTGCAGTAATTAGTGACAATTTTTCTCGCTATTGCATAGTGGGAATACCTTAATGTCTCCTACTCGATGGATTCTTCAAGTGTTTGAATTCAAGACCTTGTATTCACACTTGTTAGAATGGGGGAGAATTTTCATTATTGGTGGTGTCCCTCACAGTTGTTAATGGTCCTCATTAATCACCAATAATCAAACAGTTTCCTCCATGTTTCACTTCAGTTCCTTTGTTCGCATGGTTAGGATTTGTAGCTTTTGGGTGGTTTGGATTGAAGACCTTGGGCATATAGTAGAATCATCATCTTTTTCTATTGTCTGAGTTGTGAAATACCTTGTCACACATCATATGACATTTGTTGAGACATAGATCAACCTTGTATTCTTGTGGCTATGATCGATTCTTGAGCATGGATCCACGTTGTTCACTTATGGCCATTACTCCTTTAGATTTTATAGGGCACCTTTTTTCATATTTTGTGACCATGATAGTTACATCAATTATACACATGTTGGATATTCCTGTATATTTATGGTGATGCTTTGTATATGGACATGTATTTCCCAGAGATTAGTTTTTATCTGACATTTATCTTTCTTTTCGGTACCTTTGTTTGAGCCTATGATAATGGAGTCTCTCCTCGACTTCATGAATCGATTGTTTCCTTTTTTATAATGTATTTTCGCTATCATCTTCCCCTATAACCTCATACATTAGGGGGAATCTGTTATAGTCTAAAATGAAACATCTCTTCTTGTGACCACTTTCCCATGTTTTTGTCGCATGTTGACACTTCCATGATGACACTTCATGAAAGTCACTAAAAAAAAACCTATAATAGAAAATCCATATCTAGAATTTTGTAACTCTGTTTGACCTATTCTATAGACCGTTGGAAAGGTATCTGAGTTAGGAAAACCATTTTAGAAGGCACCAAAGCCTAAAAATGCATGAAAGAAACCTTAAAATTATATTTTTTTGACCCATTTGTGACTTTTCTTTAGAAAACACACGATTTTACCTTGCACTAGCGACTCTACTTCATCAAAACCACAATTTTCACCTGAAGTGGCCAAAAAAATACAAAAATATGATTAATTCTCAAATTAGTATTGGTTTGGCTAGTTTTGGAATTGATCCTATAATTGTAAATGATCCCTATTCCACCCTTACTCTCAAGAAAGTATATAAGAGAGGAAGAGAGGTCTATAGATGAGACTTGAACCTTTGCATTGTTATGCTAGTGGAATTGGGACTCTCATCCCCCCTACCTTTTCCATATACGATATCTCCTTGTGTTGCAGACATTGTAGGCTGAGATCCTTGGATAAGAGAAACAAAAGAACTAGATCAAATTTTCATGAGGTGCCTAGAAAGAGGAGAAGGTGAACTATGTACTTCTTCCACTTGATTAAAAAAAGATGTGATGTCCTTCTACTTCCCAACTCATTATTCAATGTTTGTTGAATATATGTTATGATTATATGATGATGATTATCATATTAGGGTTTTATGTTTTACTAAACATAATTTCCTTTCATGTAGTCAAATTGGTTTGAGGAAGGTTAAGATTGTTTTGCAGGTTTCTTGGAGCAAGAGGAGAAAGAGGAAGGGCTAGAGAAAGCTTGGAACAACCTTCAGTGAATCAAGCATGGAAATCACTTATCCATGAATCTTGCTTAGATTTTATTATTGAACATTATACATCTATATTTCAACCCTAATATGTTGATGGACTCTTAACCCCCAACCATAGGAACACTTTCCTCTAGAACACTCCTTAAGTCAATATCTAGTTGAACCTAGATGGGTTCACCTAATAGTTGCAAATCATGTGACGAGATACCTAAAGGGTATGATATAATTTGGACTATATTGTTAGTTTTTCAACATTAAGCTATCATTATGTTAGGATATTTACTGAGAGAATAACAAGTACAACAATCAAACACAAGAGACAATGAACACAGTGTTTTTGATCGGGGAAACCATAAATGGAGAAAACCCCACAACTTCCTCAGAGATAGAATCAGCACAAGATGTAAAACCCCAAAATAGTAAGATGCACTCCCAACAATAGTAGTCTTCTTCTTGTCTAGTCCTAGTGTATTTCCTTCCTCACTTATGCGCTCCACTTGAGTGAGTGAGTGATGTGTGTGATAAATAGAGAGGCTCACTCTCTATTTATATTCTTTCATTCACTTAAAGTGCACTCAATCATGTCGGCCTCTCTTAACAATTAATTACTAGAGCCAACATCTCTAGGAGTGTCTAATAACCCTAGTGCCCCGAAACTGTGGGGACTTTAACTCTTACACAATCAGAGAGTTACTCGCTATGACTTGACATGACTTGTTTACATTATTGATCCTCCCGATCGGAACATCGAGGCATGACAACATGACTCAAATACATAATAGATACATCCCGGAATAAACATCGGGTTACAATACATAAGATACATAAATGAATACATTCCGAAGTTACAAATACATCAACACTCCCTCTTAACTAGGAAGGTATTCTTTTGACACAATTTTCAGCACTGGTCTTCTTCTCTGTATCAACTAGATCATCTCAAGTCTTTTGAGTCTTCAAGTCATCTTCATCTTCAAGTCATCGTCATCCTTCGAATCTGGATCATCTCTCGATCATCATGGAACATCATCACTGGATCTGGATCATCTCTCGATTTGGATCATCATGGAACATCATCACTGGATCTAGATCATCTCTTGATTTGGATCGCCACTGGATCTAGATCATCTCTCAATATGGATCATCATGGATCTATATCATCTCTCGATCTGGATCAACTTCACTAGACTGGATCTGGATCATCACTACTGGATTTGGATCATCACTCAATTTGGATCTCTCAGAGTCATCATAACTGGATCTGGATCTCTCAGAATCATCATAACTGGATCTGGATCATAGATCGATTTGGATCTCACCTGGTCATCATCATGTGTGTACTATCTCATCATAGGAAGTTCTATAGAGCTATCCTTCTTTCATGCTGGTTTTAGGCCTAGCCATCAGGTAGGTCTTTTCCCAGCACTTACATTTGACCTACTCATCAGAAAGGCATGCCCATCACTCACATCTGATCAGGTAGTAAACTACAATCACATCAAAAAGGCAAAGTAGTCACATTCAACAGAATGGTAGGCACATCTACTACCATCTGTGAAATGGCTTCAGCACTTATATCTGACCTACTCGTCAGAAAGGCATACTTCCATCCAGGTGGGAACACATCCTACTCATAGTGATGAAAGATTTCCATACTTTCATCTAGGCTAGAATTGCATCCTACTCACAATGATGGAAGACTTCTATCTAGGCGGGAACACATCCTACTCATAGTGATGAAAGATTTCCATACTTTCATCGAGGATGGAATCGCATCCTGCTCACAGTGATAGAATATTTCTGCACTTACATCTGACCTGGTAGGAACCAAATCCTACACCCTCTTCAGAAGGGCATGCACTCACATCTGACCTGGTAGGAACTGAATCTTACACCCTCATCAGAATGGCCCCCAGTCCCAGAATGAGCTACCTGGTAATGGACCAAGTGCCTCCACTCTCCCGGAGAGTGGCAGTTACCCTTACATCTGTCCTACTCGACAGAATGGGCAGCACTCATATCTAACATGGAAGGAACTGAATCCTCTCACCATGACAGAATGTCTCAACCCTTACATTTGACCTGCTCATCAGAATGGCTTTGGATCCTTAGCACTCATATTTGACATGGAAGGAATTGAATCCTCTCACCATGAAAGAATGGCTCAGCCCTTACATCTGACCTCCTCATCAGAATGGATTTGGGACTCATCATTTTCCCTTGGAGGAAACCTCGACCTGGAGAACACCAAGCTTCTCCCTGAATTACTCGAACTTCACTCTAGCTAATGGCTTCGTAAACAAATCACCTATCTGTTCCTCTGTCGCAACATACTGGAGATTCACTGATCCTCTCTGTACCATATCCTTGATATAGTGATACTTGATCTCGATGTGCTTCGACTTGTCATGGAACAATGGATTCTCTTACAACTTCACACAACTCTGGTTGTCACAATGTATACAAGTAGCATCCAAGTGGAGATCAAATATATCGGTCAGTAGCTTCCGCACCCATACTGCCTCACAACTAGCTGAACAAGCTGTGACATACTCTGCTTCAGCTGTACTTAGTGCCACGTAAGATTGCTTCCTACTAAACCAAGAGATCACACCTGATCCCATACTGAAGCAACATCCTGAAGTACTCTTCCTATCGATGGCACTGCCTACCCAATATGAATCAACATAACCCTCCAGGTTAATATTTTGATTCGCATCATACTTGAGCCCATAATCAATTATGCCCCTCAAGTACCTCAGAATATGCTTTGTAGCAGTCAAGTGAACACTTCTCGGATCTGTCAAGTACTGGCTCAAGGTGTTCATAGAAAAGCAAATGGCTGGTCTTGTGTTCGTCAAGTACATCAATGACCCAATCATATGACAATACATCGTAGCATAAACCGACTCTAATGAGGCATCACTCAATAGCTTCAAGTTTGATGCTATAGGTGTGGCCATAGCTTTGTAGTCCATCATCCCAAACCTCTTCAGGGTCTCTACTGCATACTTCCCTTGTCTAAGGAATATTCCATCTGTACTCTGCCACACCTCCATACCTAGAAAGTAATGCATCATCCCCAAGTCCTTCATCTCATACTCGGTAGCAAGCTTTCTCTTCGTATCAACAATCAACCCATCCATTTCTGTCATGAATAGATCATCTACATATAGTAGAAGCATCACTGGGTTGCCATGTTCAACCTTGTAATAAAGGTTGGAATCTGCTTTACTCTTGGTAAAGCCCAAACTAGATAGAAAGCTATCAATTCTGCCATACCATGTCCTGGGTTCCTGTTTCAAACCATACAGGGCTTTCTTCAATCTGCATACATGAGACTCCCTATCGTGTGTCTCAAAACCGAGTGGTTGTTCTACATACACTTCCTCTTCCACTACACCATTCAAGAAGGCAGTCTTGACATCCATCTGGTGTATCTTCCATTTCATCACTGTAGCTAGAGTAAATACCGATCTGATGGAAGTGTATCTGGCTACAGGTGAAAAGGTCTCTTCATAGTCTATTCCCTCTTTTTGAGAGAAACCTCGAGCTACAAATCTTGCCTTATACTTTTCAATGCTACCGTTTGTAGCATGCTTGATCTTGTAGATCCATTTGGAAGTTACAACTGACTTTCCTTCTGGTCTTGGGACAACATCCCAAACATCATTCTTCATGATCGATTGGTACTCTTCGATCATAGAATCCTTCCATTCTTTCTTTTCTGTCGCTTCTTCATAACTGGAAGGTTCTTTATCAATGAAATCACATAGTAAAGTTACATACTCGGAATTGGATCTGGTCCTCTTTCTTTCTCTGTGATTCTCTTCTGGAGCACCATATCTTTTCGCACCTTGGATAAGTTCTCGTACCCAAGAATCTTTCCTCTTATGAGGATTCTTCTCCAGAGGTGGATCTACAGGTCTTTGTGGTTCTTCAAATTCTCGATCTTCTTCTTGAGTTTCTTCATTCATGCTTGTATCATGAATTCTGGGTGCTTCTGCTTCTTCAGGTTCTTCAGTAGGTCTCTTTCTGGATTTGTTGTAAGCTGTGTCTTCATCAGATGTCACATCCCTGCTGATGTCAATCTTCTTATATCCTGGGAAATATATTCTGTAAGCCTTCGAGCTTTCAAATAATCCCACAAATATGCCCTTCTTTCCTGAAGGATATAATTTAGTCCTCTTTTATTTTGGAATGTGGATGTACACAAGACAACTGAATATTCTGAGATGGATGACTTCTGGTTTCTTGCCGGAGAAGACTTCTTCAGGAGTCTTGTTCTTGAGTACTCTATGTGGAGTACGGTTCTGTACATACACTGCTGTTCTAGCAGCTTCTGCCCAAAGATGCATAGGAAGGTCTTGATCATGAAGCATTGATTTTGCAGCTTCCATGATAGTTTTGCTCTTCCATTCTACAACCCCATTCTGTTGTGGATTGTAAGGAGTGGACAACTCCCTCTTAATCCTTGATTCCTTGTATAGCTCTTTGAATTCATTTGAAGTGAATTCTCCACCATTATCTGATCGAATGGTCTTTATCTTCTTTTCAGTATGGTTTTTGATCAAGGCTTTGAATTCTTTAAACTTGCTGAATACTTCATCTTTGTTCTTCATAATGTAAACCCATGTCTTCCTAGAAAAGTCATCAATAAAAGAAACATAATATGCATACCCGCTTAGAGAGTTTGATGACATGGGACCGCATACATCGGAGTGGATGATTTCCAAGATTCCTTTTGCTTTGCTTTCACTGCCTAGAAATGTCTTCTTTGTATTCTTTCCTTTCGCACATCCTTTGCAGACCCCATCATGTTTTGCTTGAATTTCTAGAAGACCTTCGATAGCTTTGCTTGCAATAGGTAGTGCTCTGTAATGCACATGTGCAAGTCTTCTATTCCAAAGTTCGCTTGGCTCTACTGTGTCATGGACCAATGCTTGTTCTGGATGGCCCTTCAGTTTGTACAAACCTCCTTCTTGTTCTCCAATTACCACCACATCATCGATAGTCTTTCCTTTTGGCCACATAATGACTTAACCATCTATGATGCAACCCACATTCCTTTTGCATCCAATGCTAATATGGAGAGAAGGTTCTTCTTCAGTCCTGGTACAAAAAATACTTCTTTCATTGTTAGAGATTTTCCAGAATCTAACTTATATGAATATTCCCCACTACCTTTTAATGGATATTGGTATTCATATCCTAGCTTCACCTTGTGAGGTAATTCAGGTTCGGATAGTCTTATAAAGGATTCCTTGAATCCAGTCATATGTTTGGAATCCCCACTCTATAATCCAATCATCACTTCCATGAGTAATGTTACTTGTGAGAGCTGATATCAGAACATATTCATCCTCACTTGAAGAATATTCACTTTCATATCTGGATCTCTTTCTAGATGGTTCATCATCCTCTGTAGCATGAGAATGATGTCTTCTTTTGTTGCTCTTCTTTACTATCTTCTGTTTTTTAGGACAATTCCTTGCAGCATAGTGTCCTACTTCATCACAAGTATAGCATATGATCCTAGACATATCTCTTCTAGTATTATCTTTGTGAGAGTGCTTACCTCTGAAGTTATGATTTTTCTTCCTTATTGACTTGGAGTGAGTCTTGGAGTGTACTGTGAGAGCTTGGTCTTCACTTCCCATATTCTCTTCTCGAGCTGCTATCTGAGCTTCTTCTTGAGAGCATTCTTCCCATACTCTGCTAAATTTGACTAACTTCTTTCTAGCAAAGATTCCTTGAATGAAAGCATCCCATGACCTAGGAAGGCCATTCAATGTAGTCATCACAATATTTGCATTTTCCACTTCTTCATCAACTGCTTCTAGTTGTTCTTTGATTTGATAAACTCTTGTGAAGTAATACTGGATAGTTTCTGCATTCTAGATCTTCACATTCTTCAGTTGGTTTCTTAGGGTCATCTTCCGATTGATGTTCTTTCCTTCAAACAATTTGGTTAGGGCATCAAACATAGCTTTAGGTGTCTTGAGAGAGGACACCTGTGGGATAAGGTGATCCTTGATAGAATCAACAATGATCCTCTTTTCCATAACCATATTCTTCTTATGTAATGCTTTTGCCTCATCTCCCTCTGGAACTGGAACCTCCTCATGGATGTAGGAGTCTAATTCATTCTCTTCCAGGACCAAGGAGATCCTATACTTCCAGGCTTGGAAGTTTTCAGCTCCCTCAAGCTTTTCATCAAGCTTGGCATGATGAGACATCTTTAAATGAGAACCTAAAATGGAAATACAAAAGATTTTAGATCTTTCCAGGTTCAAGATGTCGGATCTGAAACTTGAGTTGAAATCCTACAGAGCTGGTTCAGGACCAAATTAGGGTTTTTTTTCCAGAGTTCTGTCCACCCAAATGCCTTGAAATTTGTCCCTAACTTCAATTTTGGGGAGGATATCAATCCAGGCCTGGGCTCACTAAAAAATTCCTCTTCTGTGAAAAGCCCCAATTTCCAACAGTAGTGACAGGTCCAAAACTGAAAAACCTCATAATTGGATTCTGTTTCGACAGAAATATGTGCCCTAAGGAGGAGAGTTGTTCCACCTTAATTTTGCTGAAAATATGTGGACGAAGATCCACAAACTAGGAAGCCCTAGTTCCTGTAGCTGCATACTATCTTCTTCTCAGGTTAGCTTTGATCCCATGTTAGTTTTTCATCCCATGTTAGTTTTTCAACATTAAGCTAGCATTATGTTAGGATCCTTACTGAGAGAATAACACGTACATCAATCAAACACAAGAGACAATGAACATAGTGTTTTTGATCGAGGAAACCATAAATGGAGAAAACCCCACAACTTTCTTAGAGATAGAATCAGCACAAGATGTAAAACCCCAAAACAGTAAGATGCACTCCCGACAGCAGTAGTCTTCTTCTTGTCTAGTCCCGGTGTATTTCCTTCCTCACTTATGCGCTCCACTTGAGTGAGTGAGTGATGTGTGTGATAAATAGAGAGGCTCACTTTCTATTTATATTCTTTTTTTCACTTAAATTGCACTCAATCATGTCGGCATCACTTAACAATTACTTACTAGAGCCGACATCTCTAGGAGTGTCTAATAACCCTAGTGCCCTGAAAATGTGGGGACTTTAACTCTTACACAATCGAAGAGTTACCCACTATGACTTGACATGACTTGTTTACATTATTGATCCTCCCAATCAGAACATCGGGGCATGACAACATGACTCAAATACATAATAGATACATCCCAGAATAAACATCGGGTTACAATACATAAGATACATAAATGAATACATTCCAAAGTTACAAATACATCAACATGTACTATGATAGAGATCATGACTACAGATTGTATGGATATACGGATTCAGATTGGGAAAGAAATGTCGTAGATAGAAAGAGCACCTCAGGTGGATGTTATTGTCTAGGATCCAGCATGATCTCATGGTTTAGTGAGAAACATTCTAGTGTTTCAGCACAACTGAAGAAAAATACATAGAATCTTTCTCTGCTAGTTGTGAAGAGGTATGGCTTTGGAAACTGATGTCAGGACTATTTGACATAGACCTGGATAACAGAGTGGTTAAATGTGACAACCAAATTTGTATAAAGATAACATAGAATCCTGTGTTCCATGATAAATCAAAGCACATAGAAATATGATATTTTTTATATAAGGGATATGGTATCAAAGGGAGCTATAAAAATCCACTATGTTAGAACCAATGAGCACGTTGTCAATGTGTTGACCAAGCCTCTATCTTGAGTAAAGTTGGAATACTTCTATGACAAGCTTGGTGTAGTATGAAAATACTTTCCTCATAACAAGGAATGATGATGATATGGATCCTTCCTAGAAAGGAGGAACAAGTAGAATACATGGACTCTCCTCATAAAGGAAAAATAGGTCAAATATATAGATCCTCTTTAGAAAGGGAGAACATGTCGAAGATATGGAATCTGTTCGGAATGAAGGAACAGGTCGAAGATATGAAATATCCTTGAAAAGAAAGAATAGGTTGAAGATATGAACTCTCCTCAAACAAATGGGGAGCAAGTTGATGATATGGATCCTCCCTTGAAAGGGGGAGTGATGATGGTATGGTAGTGATGCTCCAGTATGAAAGAGGCCAAGTGCACTTGACGATGTTGATGAGGTTCAACATTCACTTGTATATGATAGTATCCTCTCTTGAGGATGGTATTGTGGATAATAAAACTCTTATCCTGAGATTGGTCCTTACGAGATGAGGATGTTCCTGCAGACGATACTCTCGCATGGAGAGTGTACCTACAATCTTATGTAGATGTTGTAGAATAACACTCGCTTGCAAGTGGTCCTATATTTAACACTAAGGATTCTATACGTTACGTCCTTATGGACGACATGTCCTGCATTCATGTCGGGACGATATATATAGTAGTATATGAAACTCTTGCATTGAAAGGGTACCTAAATGCATATGTAAATGTCTTATAATAAATGTCGCTTGCGAGTGGTCCTAGATTTAATGTCGAGGATGCTCTACATTTATTCCTTATGGACAACATGTCTTGCATTCACGTGCATATGAGATCTGTAGTAGAATAATTTCTTACATTCATATGTAGATGTCATAGTATAACACTTTCTTGGAGTGTTCTTGTCCTTAACAAGCCAAGGATAGTCTACATTGAGTCCTTACAGACAACAGGTCATGCCTTCACGTGTGGATGAGATATGTAGTAGCAAGCATTCCTACATTCATATGTAGATTCCATAGTATAACACTAATTTGGAGTGGTCCTAGACTTAACAAGGTGAGGATGGTCTATGTTGAGTCCTTATGAACGACAGGTCCTACATTCACATGCAGGTGAGATCTACATTTAGTTGCAAATGATATGGTCATGCATTCATTTACAGGCGATCCAATTGGTCGATACTATGGACCCTCCTTGTTAAGGGGGAGTAGGCTGATGAGGATTGCATCATCCTTGTACCTATGTACTAAAGTGATAGGGATTAATCATCCCACAAAGAAGTCATGTGTGCTGCATATAGTGTTGCGAAAAAGGATCAAGAAAGATCGAATTGTTGTGGAAAAGGAACAAGAAGATCGAAGTGTTGCTGCAAAGGATCGAGAAGATAGAAGTACTACTACAAATTAGGATTGAGAAGATTGAAGTAATCCTATAAATTATCGATATGATCAAAGTGTTGCTGCAAAGGAATAAGAAGATCGAAGTGCTGTTGCAAAGGATCGACAATATCAAAGTGTTGTTGCAAAGGATTGAGAATATTGAAGTGCTACTTCAAAGGATTGAGAAGATTGAATAGTTGTTGCAAGGGATCAATAAGATCAAAGTGTTTCTGCAAAGGATCAAGAATATTGAAGTGTTGCTGCAAAGGATCAAATCATCGAGTGCTGCAGAAGATAAATACTGATTGTTGTAGAATAAAATGTTCCAGTATTGAAGACATTGAAGAGTAATTGTTCAGTTGTTGATTGTTGAAAACTTGCTATGATCTATAGATGTATTACCTTGATACTACTAAATATTATCTCTCTTGTTACTCCTATAGTTGATGATGTTGTTGTCATTAGAATACCCTTCTTGTTAAGGGGAAGTGTTGAAATATTTTATCTTCAAAGGATATTCTAAATGTATTTTACTGATCTACCCCCAAGAGAGATGTTCTTATTCCTTCATCAAGATGTTATTATTGTAATTGGTCATCATAGAGTCATGAGGTAAAGACTCCATTGTAAGTCGGGTCGATAGTACCCTAATGAATATAATAAAATATTGTTTTGTGATTTCCTAGGTGAATTCATCCTAGATAGTTTATCGGGGTCGACTTGATTAGGTTAAAAGTCAATGGACAAAAATATTATAAATAGAGGAATTGTGCTCTGATTTGAACATAAACTCACACTTGTGTTTTGAAAATAAACTCACACTTGTGTATTGTGCATTGGAGAGAGAGAGAGAGAGAGAGAGAGAGAGAGAGAGAGAGAGAGAGAGATACCATCAAGGAGGAGGATTACATGTTTTTGGGTTTTATCTTATACATCTTATACAGAGGAAGTTTTGATTGGTTTTCTTTCCCTTTAGGGTTTCTAAGGATAAATGTCTGTCTATCTTGTGATTTTGTTTCTTTCATTGATTCTGCATATGTCACTGTTGTGAATTTGGATTAAACACTAATGCTATTTAGTGAAGCATATAAAATATTAACACCTTGATTTTTGATAAGCTCTTATATCTGATGAACATGTTGAAACTCCACTACTCCACACCCCTTGTCAGGTACCTCTAAGATATTTCACAAATATATGACATCAATTCACATAAGGGTTCACTTGCAATGTCTTAACTCATCCTTGAATTTTAAAATGGGTCTCTGCAAACTGTGAAGGGAATGTGGGACTCTTCTCTGACTTTATTCCATCATGGACTAGTGGCATAGAATATAGTGGAGGAGGAATAAGGAAATCCCATATGTTCATTCATATTAGAGGTCACATTTTCCTTCAAGTTATACTCTTTGGTTTTATCCTCTCACGGTTCCTTTGAGATTTCTAGACAATATATGGTACCTACATAATTCATATGTAACGATATTATGGCATTATATTTTCACCCATCCATAGATTCATTTTTATGCAGTAGTTAAACTTTGGGTTTTCTCTCTCTCATGGTATCTTAGGTATATTCCTTATCAACATTACTATGATATTTGGTTGGTATTACACTAGAAGGATGTCAAGTACATCTGTGTCGGGTTGGTTTGGGAATTACCTTCCTATTTTCACTTGGGTTCCCTTTCTTTCATTGGATTAGTTTTTCCCTTGAGGTTTTTAGAGTTATACATTGCAGTGCCAGCTTGGGAATCACTTCCCTCTCTCTAGGAATCTATTCACAAATCAACAAACATGGAATTCCCTACTTGCAACAACAACATGCATAAAGAAATCTTGGATCTAAATAAAATTATAAGAAGACATGAAGATCTGATCAATAGAAACAACACTTCATTTTCCCCTATTTCTTCTCGAAACAACTTATCACAAACTAATATAAAGAAATGACACATAACACATCAACACAACACAAAATTATCGTAGAAACTGCTCTATTAGGAGAAAACCAATAAACCATTAATCTTTCTAATCATTTATTAATCAAACGCTCATAACACATTTTTACAACCGTGATTTGCTAGATCAAAAATCCTATTTCATTACATCACACCATGATCATGCTACACCCCCTTGCATAGCGATTGCATCTTATTTATAGATGCAATACAACCAACTACTGATTAATGACAACCCATAACTTCTTAACTAATTTAAGCTATTAAGTTACAATCAAAATGACTGAGTCATCTTTGGTCAATTTCCCATTGAGATTTAGTTGTTCTATCGAATTCCCTTCTCCTAGTCATTTTCCTTTAACCAAACAACTATTACGGTTGGTCAGTCAACTATATATTCAACGTTTATCAATTTTGACTCTACTTGACTTATATTAGTCGACTATCAACTTTTCTAATTAATTCACATGCAAAGAATATAACATTCCCATTGCAACAGAGCAACTCATAATGGTCCATGGGATCATGGTTCCTACTTTAGCATGATTGTTAACATCTCCTAGGGGAGCTTAGACAAGGGGTTGAAGACGACACCTTCCAAAAGAAAATGGAGCATTATGATGCTATTTAGGGGGTAATGGGGGGACTAGAGAGCCCATTAGAGTAGAATTCGAGGCCATTTACTATAAAGTAGACTTGGTCCACAATATTGTTATAGTTAAATAAGGCCCACTAAGTTAGTAAATAAATGCAACGGGAGATCATTAATGAAGGTCCACTAGGTTAAGAGATTAGAATTATATGGTCATTTTAAAAATAAGGATGGAGTCCTCCATATGTGAAGAGGAATTTTGTATATGGAATATTAGCTCACTAAAAGGAATCTGAATAGGGCTGGTTCATCCCATCAAATGAACCATTTTCACAATAATAAATATTTGAGATTATTACATATATCTTGTATTATTTTAGATTTATAATTTCTTTTGTATTATTTCTTATACCGAGATAATACCATTTGTTATATACCTAAACACTGATCTACATCAAAGATAAGAGATACTAGAAATTTGACACAATGCAAGAGATAAGAAACATTAGAGGAATTTTGGGGTCTAAAATGGGCCTCCTAAGTAAAATAATAAAATAATAGTTAAAATAATAAAATAATAGTTAAAATAATAAAATAATATTGATTAATTTTGGAGGAAGAAAGAAAAAAACTACTTTTTGTGTTCGTATTTTCGACATATCTCCCTGTGTTTTTACTCAAATTTCGATCGGGAGAGCTCGTTGGATGCAGAATCAAATTCCGCATCCAACGAGCTCTCTCGATCAAAATTTGAGTAAAAACACAATGAGATATGTCAAAAATACGAACAAAAAAGTAGTTTTTTTTAGTGACAAATAAGTCAATTCAACCATTATGGTTGACTTATTTTATTGAAATATTATTGGTTCTTGAATTCCAACTCACAAAAACTTATTTTGGCATGTTTTCTTATAAGGCCCATTTTAGACCCCAAATTTCCTCTAATGTAAACTAAAATATTCATTAACATGGAAATGGTTTTTTACTAGGATGAACCAACCCTATGCACATGCCTCTCTAAGGGGCTTCCTCTTAGTGATCTAAGATAAAACAATACAATATTCTTCTTCACACAATATAGGGAGCACTCAATCCTTATTTTTGGTGTCACCATACAATACTAACCTCCTAACCTATTGTACCTTCTTTAATAAGGCATTGTTATATTTATTTACTACTTTAGTGGCCCTCATATAATAACAACAATAGAGTTTACCTGGTGCACTTTACATTGAATGAACTTTACTTCCGTAAGTCATAGGTAAGCTCATAAAAAACACTATATCTAATGTTATTTTCAACTCACTACTCATATCATATGGTATTTTATGTATGTGTTCTTCACTCGTACTCCTCACAAAGTTGTAAATATCTTTTTACTAATTTTATTTTGATATTGTAACTCTTCACCTTCTATCCTTTGTTTTCCTTCTCATCCAATTCTCTTCCACAAACTAGGCCATACACCCCTTTCTTAAAACGCTCTCTCACCATACCAAATCATTTTGAATGACAAACCTGAATAGATGGTAGCATTACAAAAAAAATCATATATTTTCTCCTTAAAATCAAATCTTTTTAATTAAAAAAAACACACAATTACTTCACAATTTAGCATCCATCTTTTATGTGCCTTGGAATGAAATTTTACCACATAAAATAGAATGCTAGAAATTGACAGTGATATGAGTTTTTCTTTAAAAACATGTTTATAAATATTCTAAAATAATTTTTATGGGATTGGATAGCCAATTTGTTTCCTTATAAAATGAAAAATCCTAAAGTTGGGTTCAAGTATTTGGGATTTTTCTTTGCCCCAATGTTTATTGCAAAAGTGACTAGTGCTAGTTACTAAAAAGGATTGATAGAAGAATATCAAATTGGGTTTATTGTTTTCTTTCTCTTGGAAGCATAATTGTTTTTGTCTATTTGGTGTTGCAAAGCATTCCGATATATTGGATGTTAGTTGTGATGGTTCCCATAAGTGTTTTGGAGTTAATTCAGAAAAGAATATATTCTTTCCTTTTCTTTTGTCAGGGAAGTTAATATCTACAAAGTGCCATCTAGATTCTTGGTCTAGTATTTATCTTCCAAAAAATATGGAAGGTTGTGTGTAACATACTCATATAACCTACTAAAATTGCATATATAAAAAAATTATTTCACATGAAACATGGGCTATGAACCTTCTTATTTTATTTATTCTTAAGCTTAATTCTTTTATAATATCACCCTTCCTCAATTCCACTTCCACTGTGCGGATTGCGGAACTTCTTGACCATTTATAATTTTCTCCTTCCTCTTTCTACTTTCCCCAATACATATTGCGAATTACGGCAACCCATATAATTTAACAATTTTCCCGTTCTATTTTCTGTATTACGTAACACAGATTGCGAAAAACTTATCATTTTAACCATTTTCCTTTCTTGTTTCTGCATTCCACACTACAGATTGCGGATAGCGGAAACTCTTATATTTAATAAGTTTTACCTTTTGTTTTTTCGCTTTCCGCAATGCGGATTGTGGATTTTAGAAACCCCATATTTTATTTATATTTTCTCTTCTACTTTCCATTTTTTACAATTGTGGACTGCGGATTGCGAAACCTCATGAATAATTTATAGTCTTGACTTCTACTTTCCGCATTTCACAATTTGGATTGCGTATCATGGAAATTCATTATATTCACTATATTTTTAACCTTGTTTCCACTTCCACAATGCGGATTGCAGGTTGTGGAAACACTTCAAATTCCTTATAATTTTTATTCTTCTTCTCACTCCAACAACCTGGATTGTAGATTGTGGGTTACAGAAGCACTTGAATTCTTTATACATTTTTAGGCTTTCGTAGGCCTTCCGATTCAAGGTTATTCACCTATATTCTCCATGTTTTATTGGAAATAATAAGGAGTTTCCAACTTTCAATGGAATCACGACTTTAATCCGATTGTGTTACTTAGAAAGGAACAAGATTAGTTTTTTTGGTGGTGTACAATGGATAGTTCCTAAGAAATTCTGCAACCAATCTCTCCTTCGTATTTTTACCCTCCCTTGGGAATTTAGATATTATACAGGGGATTCGCTAAACAGGAAAAAAGGCTAAACCCAGGAGATCACATTGGCTTCCCTACTAGGGGTCCCTTAGAATTTGTTTAAAAAATAATCATACAACATCCTTGTAACTCTTTATAGAAACAATATTACACCAATTGAGCAACTAATATCACCAAATGCAAGTCACAGTCATTCAAAATAGAGTATAAGTATACACCAGCTCATAAGAAACATTTTCATCAATAAAACTAAAACTAGTATTTATCATTTCAGAATCATTGAAACACACATTTACACATATGAAAATATGCCCCAAGCTTAGTAGATTTGTAGTTAATAAATCTAGCAATGAAACCTATTTGTAAAGTGAGTCGGAATGAAAATGGAAAATCCATGTTCAACCCAAACATAGATTAGGAATAGATCGTCTCTTTCCTTAATCGCCCTTGAGCTAAACTATGCATTCCAAGAGCGAAGACAGCTAACCTCAGTTTAGTTTCCTGGCATAAATCACTTGTCTAACACAGAGTTCTCACACAACAAGTATTTATCTCAATCCTTTCTTAACATAGAGTGCTCACACAACAAGAGTTCCTTCTTTCCCAACATACTCAACAGTGTCCTGCCTCCTCCCATATGCTCTCTTATAGTTTGGTTTCCTAGGTATTACTTTGCGGCTACGGTCCATTTCCCAAGGAATCTGCGTTAACCACTACACCTTGATTTCTCCAGGGTCCATCCAATTTTATTTTGCAGTTATGGTCCATTCTCTATTGAATCCCTTTCAACCATTGTGCCCTGATTTTTCTAGGGTCTGTCCAATGCCATTAAGGTGTCTCAAATCCTAGTGTACCTCCCTGAGGTTTACTACTCTATGTCTCCCACTCTTGCATGCATAGTCTCCTCTTTTAACTTGGCTTGTCCCTTTCATTATGAATTTCATTAAAGGAAAAATGTAGCGGTTACAAATAAAGTTTATAAATCGAGGGATATTACATCCACACCCCCTTATTGCAACACTATCCACAATGTTCTTAGCCTTCCACCACAGCTTCTGGAAATAACATTGGGTACTTCTTTCACGTATCCTCCTCTAGTTCCCAAGTTTCCTCCTCCTGGACAAAGTGCTTCCATTGAACCTTAATCCGAGTGACGACCCGGTTATGAAGTACTATTTCTTTCTTGTCCAAAATGCACAGAAGTGCCACTTGGAATTCGCCTTCTAGTTCCACTTGTACCGCATTCCAGTCAATGATATGAGTGGAGTCATGTATATATTTCTTCAACAATGAAATACGAAAAACATTGTAAAATTTTAATTGTGTGGGAAGAGCAAGTTTTTATGCCATGGGCCCAATCCTTTCCAATATTTGAAAGGGTCCACAGAACCATGGTGCTAATTTAGTACAACTTCCCAATTTCAGGGAGCTATTTTTTGGGCTTGAGTCAGAGATAAACATGATATCCACTCGAAAATTCATTATGTTGTATCTTCAAGTCAGCATAACTCTTTTGGCGATCTTGTGCCACCTTCAAGTTCTTTTGTACCTTTCAAACAATCTGTTCCATTTCTTGTAATATTTCTAGTCCTACTATCAGATGATCCACAGGTATATCCCAGCTAACAGGGGTAAAACACCTTTTTCCATACAATATTTTGAATGGGCTCATCTTGGATGAGGCCTGATAACCATTATTGTATGAAAAATCTACCAAATGCAAATATTCTTCCCACTTAGTGGGCCTTTCCATGGCATACATCCTCAACATGTCTTCAATGTCTTGGTTTGTTCGTTTTGCTTGTCCATCTGTTTCAGGGTGGTAGCTAGTGCTGACATTTATCTTAGTTTATAACCCCACAAGCAATGATTTCCAGAATTTAAATGTAAACTTGACATCTCAGTCAGAAATTGCCATCTTTGGTACTCCATAAAGTCAGAATACTTCCTTCAGAAAAAAATCTACAACATTGACAATGTTGTAAGTAGAATTCACAGGAATAAAATGAGCAGAATTGCTTAACTTATCTACTACAACCATAATTGAATAATGTTGCTTTTGAGGTAATGGAAAACCTGTGATAAAATCCAAAGATATTGCCTCCCATTTCCATTCAAGAATTGGAAAAGGTTGTAACAAACCCGCTGTATGTTGATTTTCAACCTTCGCATGATGACATACCAAACATTTAGACATATAATCAACTAAATATTCCTTTAAATTGGGCCAAAAGAATTATTGTTCCAGGGTTGTGATCATCTTTTGATAACCAGGGTTCCCTACATAAGGCGTTTTGTGCATTTCATTTAACAAAACCAATTTTAAATTTGCAACGTTAGGCATGTATATTCTCCCTTTATACAAAATTAACCCTTTCTGGTATACTTTGAATTCGGTTTCATTCAAGTTTACCTTGTATTTCAGCAATTTATTCAGTAAGTTTTCATATTCAACATCATGGATGCTGGTTTTTTGTATTCTTCTCCTCAGATGAATTTTTGGTTGGTTCATAGTAATCCCATCTACTTCGTGAGTTATGCGACTAAGTGCATCAACCACCCTATTTTCCTTACCCTTTATATGCTTTAGTTAAAAATCAAATTCAATTAAGAAGGCCATCCATATTGCTTGTCTAGAATTTATCCCAAGCTGATTAAAAATATTCTTTACACGGATTTTGTGTATAAATAAAAGGAACCTTTTCCCTAATAAGTAGTGGTGCCACATTTTTAAGGCATGCACTACTGCTGTCAATTCTAGATCATGCACTACATAATTTTGTTCATGCTCTTTTAATTTGCGAGCAAGTAATGGTATATGCTATCTTTGAGAATCCTTTGGTGAATCATTGGTGGTAACTAGTGAGTTCCATGAAGGACTGAATGTCAGCGACATCCTTAAGCACAGGCCATTCTAAGATAGCCTTAATCTTTTGTGGATCTACCACGATCCCATCATTTGAGATGACACGACCTAGGTACTAAATTTATTTCTTAAAGAATTCACACTTATCAAAATTAGCATACAATGGATGCCCTCTTAAGGTCTGTAGCACAATTTCCAAGTGTTGTTGATGTTCTTCCTCCATCTTAGAGTAGATTAGGATGTCATTAAGGAATATCAACACAAATTGATCTAGGTGCTTGTTGAAAATACTCTTCATTAGGCACATGAATATAACATGGGCATTGGTTAATCCAAAAGGAATTACTATGAATTCATAGTGCCCATATTAGGTTTTGAAGGCTGTTTTACTTAGATATTCTTCTTTAATCCTGATCTTGTGATAACTGGACATCAAATATAACTTGGAGAATAGTTTATCTCCCCCCGCTTCATCAAACAAATCATTAATTTGAGATAGAGGATACTTGTTCTTGATGGTTACTTTATTTAGTTTTATGTAATCTATGAAAAGTCTTAGAATCCCATTCCTTTTCTTAACAAATAAAACTCGTGCTTCCCAAGGAGACACACTAGATCTGATGTAACCCTTATCTAGTAGTTTTTGTAACTAAAATTTTAATTCGGTTAACTCAGGGATGCTCATACGACATTGTATCTTATATACCAGTGCAGACCTAGGCACAATCTCAATGGAGAAATCTATTTCTCGCTGAGGGGGTAGTCCTAA
Organism: Pseudotsuga menziesii; assembly: GCA_001517045.1. Lineage (NCBI taxonomy): Eukaryota > Viridiplantae > Streptophyta > Pinopsida > Pinales > Pinaceae > Pseudotsuga > Pseudotsuga menziesii. Next base: position 237,319 of record LPNX011021866.1, read on the forward strand.
AATCTCTTCTGGAAATACATCCATAAACTTACTTAAGATTTGGTGGTATTTTACCTGTGTTTGACCTTCATTAAGGAGAAGGTTAGTGACCTGCACTGCATATAGCTTACATCCCTTTCTCATACATTTATTTAATTGCATGGCTGAGATTTTCCTTAAGGAGACATGTTTAATGACACCTTCTACCTTCCTAACAATCTGGCCCTCAGCCACATAAGTAAAGGTTTTATCAAAACGATTCAATATTACTTTGTACTTTACTAACCAATCCATGCCAATAATCATATCATATGACCCTAAAGGAAAAACATTTAGATTAATCCTAGTCACATTATCCATTATTTTAACTTCATCATTAGAAATAAACTTAGTTACCTTTATCCTTTCTCCAGTGGCCAGTTGGACTAACCAGGTTTTTTCATTCCTTACCTTCGTGAGCTGGTAGTCCTCCATCATTTTGGGAGTGATGTAACTTAAGGTGGCCCCTGGATCAATTAGCATAGAAATATTTTGGTTATAGATAGTACCTTCAATATCCATAATTGCAAATTGGTAGTCTGCTTGTCAATTCTCTAGGGCTACACTAATATGGTGGTAACTTTTTCCAACTTCCCCAATAGTGAAAGCTTCTTGCATATTGTGAACAACCTCATTATTTTGGTTGAAGCAAAGGAAGTTCCTTTGCAAGTGGGGATATTCACACTCCCAACACTTTTGGGGTTCTTTAGGGGCTCCAATAGTCCCCTTATGTCCAAGGCTCACAAATTTATAGTTCTTCTTTGGAAGTTATTCATTTTTGTTGTAGGAATTTCCTTTCATATTCCTTGGCATGATCCTAAAGGGTGGGGGTTGGAATCTCTTCTTCCATTGGTTTAAATTTTCTTGTTCTTTACCCTTCCAGACCTTGGAGAGGTCATTCCTCTATTTGTACCTATTCAAAACACAATATTTCCTTTCTTAAGGCTTCAGTACGACTGTGACAAGAAACTTATGAACCTCTACACCTTCACTTTTTCTTCTTTTATATATGGCACAAAATGCAACAGATCAAGAAATTTGCTAATGAGGTCCTCTATATTCATTTTCCTAACTTTTAATTCATAGAATTCCTTGGTCTTTCTCTCATAGTAACTCTTTGAAATATATTGCTTCTTGAAGTACTTATTGAAGTACTTCTTCAACTTCAACCACTACAGTTTCTTATCTTTTATTCCCTCATAAATTGTTAGATCTTGCCACCAAATGTTGTCCCTTTTGTTCAGCTTGTAGATGTCCATTATCACCTTCATGTTGCTAGAAGAATTGTAAACTTTAAAGTACTTCTTAATTTATAGAAGCCAATCCTATGCTTCTTTTCGGGTCTTAGATTCCCCTTCAAAGCTGGTTGGCTTGATCTTTTTAATTTCGCCTTCCAAGTGGTCAATTTTTCTTTTTTCGACCCACTTGTCTTGATTCACAAATTTGTGAGTCCCATTGGAGGAACTTTCTTTCCTTTTTTGACTTTTTGGAACTTTTATTCCTTCCCAATATCTGTTTTGGGTTTTCCCCATTATTATTCTCTTGCATACTATGTAACAACATCTCATTAATCTCTTGCTTCCTTTCCTGGGCCTTCATTAGCTACTCATTATCCACTTTGAAGCTCTGTACTTCTATGATTAAGTTCCTCATTGTTTCCAGAACTTGACTAGATTCAGAGTGTTCCTACTCTAGTTGCAATGAGTGTGGTGCTGGTACACCTTCCTCGAGTCGATCTCCATTCTCCCTTTGTGAGGCCATTGATGTACCCCTGTTATAGAACAATTTTGTATATGCACAAAAAATTCCAACACAAAATGTTATGATTAGAACAAAAATTTTCATTATAAATTAGTGGAACTAGATGTTCCTAAAAGGAGACAAGGTTGAAACTTGTAGCTCTAATATCATATGTAACATACCCATATAACCTACTAAAAATGCATATATAAAAACATTTATTTCGCATGAAACACCAGTTATGAAACTTCTTATTTTATTCATTCTTAAGCTTAATTCATTTATAATCTCACCCTTTCGCAATTCTGCTTGCACTATGTGCATTACAGATTGTGGAACTTCTTGACCCTTTATAAAAATTTCCTTCTTCTTTTTTCTTTCCACAATGCGGATTGTGGATTGCGGTAACCCGTATAATTTAACTATTTTCTCATTCCGTTTTCCACATTCCACAATGCAGATTGCGGAAAACTTATCATTTTAACCATTTTCCTTTCCTCTTTTTGCATTCCGCAATGTGGATTGCAGATCACAGAAACTATTATATTTTGTAAGTTTTACCTTCCATTTTTTTTCTTTCCACCATGCAGATTGCGGATTGCAGAACCTCATGAATACTTTATAGCCTTGACTTATACTTTCTGCATTCCACATTATGGATCGCAGAAAGTCCTTATATTCATTATACTTTAAGCCTTGTTTATGATTCTGCAATGCATATTGTGGGTTGCATAAATACTTCAAATTACTTATCAATGTTATTCTGCTTCCTGATCCTGCAATGCGGATTGCAGGTTGTGGAAGCACTTGAATTCTTTATACATTTTTAGGATTATGCAGGCCTTCCAACCCAAGGTTTTTCACCTATCTTATCTATGTTTTTTTGGAAAGACTAAGGAGTTTCCAAACACTAATGTACTCATGGATTTAAGCCAATTGAGTTACTTAGACAACCTCAAAATTAGGTATTTTGGTGGTGTATAGTGACGAGTTCCTAAGAACTTCCGCAACCAATCTCTCCTTCATATTTTTACCCTCCCTCGAGAATTTAGATATTATACAGTGGCTTCACTAAACAAGAAAAAGGGCTAAACCCAAGAGAGCACATTGGCCTCCCTACCAGGGGTCCCTTAGACTGGATTTAAATTAGAATAATACATCATCCTAGTAACTCTTTATAGAAACAATATTACACCATTTGAGCAACCAATATAACCAAATGCAAGTCACAATCATTCAAAATAGAGTATAAGTATACACCAAATCATAGGAAACATTTTCATCAATAAAACTAAAACTGCTATTTGTCATTTCATAAGAATTGAAACACACATTTACACAGATTCAAATATACTATGAGCTCAATAGATTTCCAAAACCTAAACCCAGTAATGAAACCTATTTGTAACTGCAATGAAAAGGGAATAGCCACGTTCCACCCAACCATCGATTAGGAACATATCTGCTTTGTCCTCAATAACCATGAGCTAAACTATGTGTGCCAAGAGCAGACACAACTAACTTTAGTTCAGTTTCTAGGGACCATTTGAAAGGATTCCATAATCAGCCATACTCGTCAAAAAACAAAGTTGAGATTTAATATTACAAATAATGTTTATAAATTGAGGGATATTACATTGGTGTTAAGAATATTTTTTGGTTCAGGGACATTTTTGTTAGAATTTTATCATTTAAGCAATATGATCTTAGGATCTTATCTGACAGAATAACATGCACAACAATAATCACAAGAGACAAGAGACACAAAGAGTTTTCCTCGGGGAAACCATAAAGGAGAAAACCTCGCAACTTCCGGAGAGATAGAATGATAACCAATGGAAAAAGTAAAACCCAAAGACAGAAATATGATCTTCGATAGTTGTTCTCTCTCTCACTTGTGTGAGCTTCTCTTCTCTCACTCATGCACTACAGTTGAGTGAGTATGCATTACGAATAGAGAGGATCACTCTCTATTTATACTAGTTTATGACTTGACAATTACTTAATATCAAGGCCAACTTCACTATGAGAGTCTAATAACCCTAGTGCCCCTCAACTATTGGGACTTTTCCCCTTAATCAATAAAGGAGGGTTATCCTCTATGACTTTACATGAATTGATTACATTAATGATTCTCTCGATAGAAACATCAAGGTACAATGAAATACAATACATAAGATATACAAGTGAATGCATTTCGAAGTTACAAATACATCAACACTCCCTCTTAACTAGGAAGGTATTCTCTTGACACATTTCGTCAGCACAAGTATTCATCAGAGCATCATCATAAAAGTTGGATCATCATCATCACTAGATCAAGATCATCATCACTAGATCATCATCATCATTGGATCATCATCAAGGCTGGATCATCATTAAAATATATCATCATCAAATCGTGATCATCACTTATCCCACTATCTCGAGCAAATGGTGCTATGTCTCAATTCTACTCATCATAGGAATTTCTATAGAGCTAACCCTTTTTCATGTTGGTTGTAGACCTAGCCTCCATGTAGGTCTTCTTCTTTAGCGCTTATATCATCGGCATTGTAGGACACACCTACTACCATCTGATAAAGGCTCCAACACTTATATCCACTAGCATGGTAGGACACAACTAATACCATCCAAGAAAGGATACAGCACTTACATCCACTTGCATGGTAGGAAAAAGCTACTTCCATCTAAGGAAAGGCCGCAACACTTACATCCAATGGCATGGTAGGACACACCTACTACTATCCAGGGAAAGGCCCCAACACTTACATCCACTGGCATGGTAGGACACACCTACTACCATCTAGGGAAAGGCCCCAGCACTTACATCCACTGGCATGGTAGGGCACACCTACTATCATCCAGGGAAAGGCCCTGGCACTTACATTTGTCTGCATGGTTGGACACACCTACTACCATCTAGGGAATGGCTCTGCACTTACATATGTCAGCATGGTAGGAAACACCTACTACCATATGTAGAAAGGCTCAACACTTACATATGACCATGGGAGGAACAAATCCTACCACCATGTCTTAGAAAGGCTCACAGACTCATCACTTGCTCTTGGAAGGAACCTCAATCTGGAGAACACGAAGCTTCTCCCTGAAGTACTCAAACTTCACTCTGGTGTTGGGCTTTGGGCAGACCCGAGTTCTATACTTTTGTCTTCGCACCAACAAAAGACCCATAGTGTTGGCCCTTTCGGCAACAACCTACGAACAGGTTGCAGTCTCACCCAAAACAGCTATGGGGTGCCGTAGAATCAGGTTTCTGCAAGCAGAAGAGGGATATTACTGTACCTTTAGCCTTTAACAAGTAATAATCATACAATACAGAGCTTCAAAATTCACTTATATAGCTTCACAATTAGATAAACAAACAGTTTCTTGCTTAACCCTTAACTGGGAATTCACAGCGAAGTTACTATTTAGCAATGATCTTACTTTATCAATTATCTACTTATCAATGCATAAAAGAAAGTAAAAGAAACAACACAAAAGAACCACAACACAAGATATAACATGGTTCACCCCCAGTGTAGGGGCTACGTCCACAGAACTGCGTTTTATTCAACTCTTTACAAAAACCACAGTTCTGATCTATGCACTCAGCTGCAGATCCCTTCAAGTCCTCAAAGCTGCGCATACAGCTGCAGATCTTTCTAATCACCAAAAACCCTCTGTGCACATAGCTGCAGATCTTTCTAATCACCAAAACCCCTCTGCACACACAGTTGCAGATCTTTCTAATCACCAAAAACCCTCTGCGCACATAGCTATAGAGGTCATCCATGCACACAACTGGGACTTAACCTTTCTTACAAAACTAGTCTTAGCTTCGCATCAAATCATCTTACATCAAAATCCTAACCTGACTCTTTTACAAAAGTGCCTATTTATACAAGTGCACTTATTACAAAACCATGGGCACCCTGAAACCATAAACCCTGGGCTTAAACCATGGGTTAATTTACAAAAAGAGGGATTTGACTCAACCCCAACACCCCTAAGACTATTTTGAGTCACAACTCCACTTACAAGCATCCACAAAAACTACGGAATTACCAAAGTTAAGGACCATTAAGGTGCGCGCCCCAATAGGCCCTTAAGACTCACCAGTGTCCCATCCTGGGACACTCTGCTACTTGTCTGGTGGTAGAATGATATCTTCATCTTCTTGCTCCTTCTTTATGATCTCCTTTCGCACTCTGTCGGGTTCTGTGTCCTTCTGTATCTCTGTAACCATCATCTTTAATTTTCTTGCCCTCCTGCTGCCTTATATGCCTATCATTATCGTCATCCTTTCTACTACTTCTACCACGGCCGTAGCTTGCTTGATCCTTCATCCTTTCATCCCTTCATTCTTAGCAGACTGTCGATGTTCCTTATTTTGTTGTCTTCCTTTGCAATATTTATGATGGTTATGGGATTCATTGGGCCTTCTAAATCTATCAGTGACTCCATCCGTTGAACTTCCTCCCGTTCATGTCCTATCGAACATTTGACCATCCACAACTTTGGGTCCTTAGCAGATGGTACCCCTGTGATTGCATGCCAATGTAATTTTTCATAAGACAAACAACATGCCTCCATTCCGCTGAGCCAGGAGGATACATCTCGGGATCCTCCAGAGTCTTTCCTGAGGGTTTTTGCCTTTCTTCGTTCCACTTAGAGTGAACTTCTACCTTAAATTTCTTTCTGGTTGATCGTGTCTGCATTGGCTTCTTTGGCACTGGGGACGTCTCCTCACAGGGTGTATTTCTCATAAGGTTCTACAAACCTCTCTCCTTGAACTCTCATAACAATTCTAGGACTTCGCAATCATTCGACATGGTGCTAACTGTAAACTTGAAGAAACATGCAATGCAGGAGTCATAGGCATGTGTGGCTTCTTATAGAATCCCGTGACAAAATATGTCATTATGGTGTATTAATGACACCAAATCTGCTGGAGCGATGGTAAATCCTGTCCACACGACGCTAGATTTTCCCAAGATCTCATCATTACAGGCAGTTAAGGCAGTTCATGTGCCGGTACCGCCAAGTCTAGTCTATCCCATCAGTCACATTTTAGGCTACGAGACACCTTTATTCTTCAACATAACCACTAACTTCAGCTTCACCACAATGAGTACCTTCGACACAATATTGGCCTTCAACCAATCTTGACCCAAGCGGTAACCAAACTTCAACCTTCGAACTTTGACAGTATTCAACAATTCGTAACTTTGAGAATAGCTTCATTATAGTCTAGTACCCAATTTCAGTTATTCTTGGTACTTAGAATCTTCTTTTGGCTATTACTTCTGATTAGGGGGTCTAGGCTTTTCCCTGTACTTCTTTAACCTACTTCCATTCACCATGGAAGGTAAAATTTCTCCATTCAATTTAGCTAACTGGACTGCGCCACCATCGGTAACTCTCTGCACTATGTATGGTCCTTTCCAATGTGTCTTGAACTTACCTGGGAATTTCATGAATTTACTGTCATATAGGAGCACAAGATCACCATTCTTGAACTGCTTCTTCTTAATGTGTCTATCATGCCATACTTTTTCTCTAGCTTTCTGTACTTGCTGCTGGAACCCTACAATGAATCTATCTTCTTCAAGTTCTAGTATCTTTTCCATCCTTTCTTTCATCATGACTAGGTCATCCATCTCTATGAAAGCAGAGATTCTAAGGCTAGGAACAATGTACTCCATGGGCATGACTGCTTCTTGTCCATAGACCAACCTAAAAGGTGTATGGCCTATCAACTTCTTGCAAGTGGTTCTATAATCCCATATTACTGCTAGAATTCTAAGATCCCAATCATTTCTATTAATATTGCAAACCTTCGTCAGGGCATGTTCAAGGATCTTATTGAAGGCTTCAATAGTTCCATTTGCTTGAGGATGATAGGTAGTACTCTTCTGATGATATACTTGAAATTCTTTAGTCAATACTTCAATAGTCTTATTTAGGAAATGTGATCCTTGGTCACTCATAAGAGTTTTAGGACACCCAAATCTTGACAAGATATTATCGAAAATGAACTTCACATCTATAGCAGTGCTACAGTTCTTGACTGGTTGAGCTTTGGCCCAACGAGTAAGGTAATCAGTGGCTGTAATAATGTATCTTGCTCCAGATTTCTTTACAACGGGATTGATTGGTCCAACAAAATCAATTTTCCACTTGTCAAATGTTTGTAAAGTTACTTGTGGAACCAGAGGCATCTCATCCCTCCTAGATGGTTTGCCTATCCTCTGATAGATGTTGCAGCTATGGCAATACTCCCTTGCATCCTTATGAATTGTGGGCCACCACAATCTAGCTATCAGAATCTTCTGTGCTGTGGCTTTTCCTGCATAATGACCTCCTGCTACTCCAGAATGTGCCTTAGCCAAAATCAATGGATTTTCATGCTCCAGGACACATCTGCGCAGTATTTCATCAGGTCCCATCTTATATAGCTATCCTGCTATTAAGGTAAAGTCAGCTGCTCTAACCACCAGCTGCTTCTTCTGCTGTGTTGTCATCTCAGCGGGTGCAAAACCTGTAGACAATTACTGAACAATATCCTGAAAGTAGTCATCAACCATCTAAATGGAAAACAACTAGGCATCAGGAAGAGCTTCGTCCAAACTGGTGGGCTCTTCTCCTGACTCAAGCCTCAACAAGTGGTCAGGCCCTAGGTTAAGTCTTCCAGGATTAACTATGATTTCAAAGTCATATTCTTGAAACAGAATCAGCCATCTGCATATCCTTCCACCTAACATAGGCTTGTTAACCAAATAATTCAAAGCAGAATGGTCAGTGAACATCTTAAAATGAGATCCTAACAGATAATGTCGAAAATTCTGCAAGGCATAAACCATAGCTAGACCTTCTCGATTTGTCGTAGTATAATTATTTTCTGCTATGGACAATTTTCTACTTGCAAAAGCAATAGGGTGATCAATATTACCTTCACCTAACTGAGCCAATACTATACCCAGACCAATGGAGGATGCATCGACATACACATGAAACTCCTTATTCCATTCAGGGAATACTAAGATAGGTGCAGTTACCATCTTTTCTTTCAAAATATCCAAACTTTCCTGACACTCAGGTGTCCACTCAAACTTAATATCTTTCTTCAATTTCTTTTCCATAGGGGCTGTAATCTGAGCATATCCTTTAATGAATTTCCCGTAATATCCAGTATGACCAAGCGTAGTGCGAAGCTGCTTAACAGACTTCGGAGGTGTCAAGTTCACAATAATGGCTATCTTCGCAGGATCCATCATCAATCCTTGCTTACATACAATGTGACCTAGCAGAATTCCAAAAGGTGCACAGAAGATACACTTTTTCAAGTTCAAAGAAATATGATGCTGCCTACACTTGTCCAGCATAAGTCTTAAACTGGCTATATGATCTTTCAATAAACCAAAGATAGTCCAATCATCAAAGTAAACTTCCAAGAATTTATGTATAAATTCCTTAAATGAATATATGACTACTTTGGAAAACATAGTAGGTGCATTCTTCAATCCAAAAGGCATAATTGTATACTAAAAAGATCCCATCTCCGTAGCAAAGTTTGTTTTATGTCGATCCTTTGGAGCAATTCTGATCTGATGGTACCCGGAAAATCCATCAGTAAAAGAGTACACTTCTTGACCTCTGACATTGTCTAAAAATTCATCTGTAAAGGGAGTAGGGAAAGGATCATGTAAACAGGCATCATTTAGCTTCCTCAGATCAACACAGATTCTGATTTCTCCCTTGGTCTTCTTTTCTTGCACCACCATAGGACTGACCCATTCGGATTCTTCAACAGGCTCAATGATTCCTGCAGTAAGCATCTTATCTAGCTCCATTCTGACTTTTTCTTTATACTTAGGGTTCAGCCTATAAAGGCACTGTTTCACAGGATTCACATCAGGTTTTAAAGGAATTTTTATCACTCCTATATCACCAAGGATACCTTTCATTTCTAAGAACTTCGTCGGAAATAGGTCCTGATACTCATGGAGAAGTTGGGTCACTTTGCTCACCATTTCTTCATCCCAATAATCTCCAATGGTAGCGTATTTAGGTTTTTCTTCTGATCCAATGTTTACTATCCTTGTCTTCAAGGGCTGAGTCACTTCAGGTGCTTCAATTGCTGGTCTGTGTACTTCGCAATGTCCTTCTGACTCAGGAATGTTAATGTTGCATGGATCATCATCCTCGTCAATTGCGAGGTTATAACATTCTACTACATTAGCTTCTTGTTCCTTCCAATCAGGTTGGTACTTAGCTATTTCTTTATCATCAAACACCTTAGTATGGATCAACCTAATAGCTGCGTCTAAATTAGGACAAACCTCATTAATAGAAAATGTCAGCACAAAACTATCGACAAGACTATCCCAACTTACAGTACCATGGCGAAGCTCCACCTCTGCATACCAGTTCTTTGCTATAGGTTCCAGAGTGTGCACAAACCTATGTACCCATTCTTCATGAGGTACATGCTTCCATGCTTCGTAGCATTGCTCCAAGTGTTCCTGAGGGCTAGTCTTACCATTAAAGCTGCTTCGCACCTCCTGAGGTTGATCCATGAAACTCAAGCAAAGGGACTTCTGACAAGCTTCCCAACTATGAATGTACTTTTTATGACCATTCCATCATCTGGTTGTTGTGGCTCTGAATGTTGAATCTAGAGTCTCCATTTTCTTTGAATCTGGTACCTGCTCTAAGAATTGGACAATAAAATATTTTTGGTCGGTCAAGCCATCAAAGGTAGGCAAGTCTCTTGTCTGTGAACCAAGCCATCTGAGAGACTTGGTAATTCTTGCACATCAATGTCCATGTAGTTCATAAAGTCTATTCTGCCAATTCTCTAGACCATTGTCTGAATCAGTCATGCAGGAGCTGTCACACTGCCAATCCATTATACCTTCAGTAGTAGGATCAACATAATCTTCTTCCTTAGCTGTGATGTTGTAGATATGATCCAAAACATCTTGATCTTCATCTCTGAGTGGTTCTGTGTACCTTTCTCCTTGAGAGGGGTCCAATGGTACTATGACTCTGAAACCTTTCCCTTCAAAAGTCATCTGTCTCTTCTTAAGGTTAATGACTGCAACATTGTCTATTGCCCACTCAATTCCTAGCAAGGCTGGATAGGGATTGCTATCATCAATTATCTCAATGACTTCAAAGTCTACTAAGGTACTGACTCCATCAATGTCGACTGGGACACTAGGGAATCTTACTAGGGGCACAATCTTCTGCTGATTGGCTAATCTCAACTGTATAGGGAACCATTCAAGGGTAGGTTGTCCCATTCATTCCCATGTCTGCTTAGTTAGGACATTTAATTCTGATCCTAGGTCTAAGATGACATCAGTCATGTCATGCTCTCCTATCTGAGCATGCAATCTCATTTCTCTTCCAGTTCTTCTGACTCTATTAACAGTTTTTTCCTTACCAGAGCTTCGCTGAGGTTCATAAGAAGCAATAACTTTCTGCAACTCATTTAAAGCATTCTGATTTCTTAAGAGCTTCATACAACCCTGTAAAAATGATGACAGTGTACTTACTTTATCCGTCGAAGCTTCTTAAGACTGTGACTGCTGCTAATGCTGTTGCGCATGTGCTACTGATGTGCTTGGATCAACAAAGTCTTTTTTGGCTTCCATAAATGTCTCTTTTTCTCTTTCAACATCAAATGCTGGGATTTTTTCTGGGGTCTTATGAACCCAAGCCTCGTCAGGCTGTTTCTCCTTGTTCTTTACTTGTGTCATAGCTCCACTCCTTGTAACAACGTTAATGGTTGGGACAGGTCTTTGCTCTACAACAATCATCTGAATATTTTGAGTAGGAGCACTATTTCTTTCTTGAATCTTGGCTATCAGCTATGGGCATTTCTCAATCACATGATCGACTGCTCTACAATATCGACATGTCATAATTGGGTTCCGACAGTCTCTAGCTAAATGTCCTGCCTAGTTATAGTTATAACACACAACCTAGCCTCATCCTCTTCCAGCCTTACCACCACAATCACAACCTCCAAAAGTACCTCTACCTGATGTACTACCACGGTAACCATATCCATCATTGCCTTGTCCATCTTTTTGTACCCTATAAGCATCTCAGGTTCGTTCTCTCATGAGGTCAAAACTACGACATTCCTCTTTGTTGTGTCCAACTGACTTGCAGAACTTGCAATAGGGGTTCTTAAGTACTTGCACATATCTCTGTAGCAGATAGCAGTCTTTAGGTCAATGCTGGCCAGTTGTCCCACAGATCTCACAATATAGAACACTAGAGTTGAATGGGTTTGGCACACCAGAATTCAGGTAATTTCTTACTGCAGGACGCTGTTCCTTGTCGTGACCCTCTATCCTACATCATGTACCCCAAACCTCCTCTCGAATGGCTTTCCCTTTCTTCATGTCGCGAAGCTCCAGATCCATTTCTGCCAACTGCACTTGTATTTGGGATATACCAGAATTATCTTCGATAGGAGCTGTTTCAAGCTTCATAGGAATTTCCAAAGCCTCTTCCTGATCAACAACCTTCTGTTGCATAAGTGGAGTCCTGGTATGAGGTAAGAGGGCTGCAATGAACCATTCTTTATGTTTCACTGGTCCAGTAGTGAAATTAACTTGATCTAGCAGAACTTTGAACCTCTGATCAAATTCCCAAACTGATTCTCCTCGCCTCTGCTAAATCTCTTTCAGTTCAATTATACACTGTGACTCTGATTTAGGCTTCTTGAACTCTTTGATCATTGCTGCTTTAATATCAGCCAAGACATGGTTCTGAGTACTGGAAAACTTCATAAACCAGTTCAAAGCGTGGTCTCTAAAAGAATTAACTAGCTGCGCTCTTCTTATATCTGGATTCATAATGTTCTTAGCAGTCCACACAGCTTCGCATAAAAACCAAAACTATTCTGGATCTTCTAATCCAATTCCTTTAAAGACAGGGAGCTTGATGTCATCATTCATGTGGGAAATAGTGGATCTAGGGGGGGAGGGAGGGGGTCTGGTAGTAGGCGAGGGAGAACTTACTGGGGTAGACTGACCTGTGATAGGAATACTCGGGCTAGGCTTACTTTCATACTGCGACGGGTTCTCAAGGATAACCAATCTTCGCTACGGGGTTACCGGAGGGTTTCTAACAGAAGGGGTTTCTTCGGACTCTGAGTCTGCTGGGATTACGGGGATATACTCGGTATTCTGACCAAGGGTATAGGATCCAAAATTTATCTTGTATCTTTTACCGCTTCGCAGCAACCCACTTTGCTCGTCGAAGTCACTTTCGCTTCTAAACATAAGTTAGTACTACTAAATCTAACAGTCTGATTCAATGAGAAATATACCTTTTTCAGCCAAGAGAATTTTAATTTTCAAATTAAATGAATTCAAGTACTTACCCCTTGGTCCTTTGAAAAACTGTCGTTCAGCTTCGCTGAAGGAAGTACTTGTGTCGATGGCGAACTTCGTCACAAATGATTTAAGGGTTCGCGTTGTCCAGAAATCAACAGCTCAGGATATTGCATTGTTCACTCTTTTCAATATGTTAATTCTTGCGGGGGTCCACTCAGGAAACTATTCTTCCTTGAAGTTTGTCTTCCTTTCGGTTAACCTAGATAACCACTGGTGCAATTCTATGTGGATACTACCAAAGAAAATTTCATAAACATCAGAAAAAACATACCTTTGTAAAAAGTTGTCTGAGCTACGACGAGGATCTTTATTTTCTTGTTCAACAAATTTCAGATAATTCTCTACAATCCAATCACCGATTTATTTTACAGAGGGCCTCCAAAACATATCCCTCGAGGTATGACATAGATCCCTCTTGGGCAGATACTGAGTTCAACCAGCAACGGAACCAATTTGTTGGGCTTTGGGCAGACCCGGGTTCTATACTTTTGTCTTCGCACCAACAAAAGACCCACAGTGTTGGCCCTTTCGGCAACAACCTGCGAACAGGTTGTAGTCTCACCCGAAACAGCTATGGGGTGCCGCAGAATCAGGTTTTTGCGAGCAGAAGAGGGATATTACTGTACCTTTAGCCTTTAACAAGTAATAATCATACAATACAGAGCTTCGACATTCACTTATATAGCTTCACAATTAGATAAACAAACAGTTTCTTGCTTAACCCTTAACTAGGAATTCACAGCGAAGTTACTATTTAGCAGTGATCTTACTTTATTAATTATCTACTTATCAATTCATAAAAGAACATAACAGAAACAACGCAAAAGAACCACAACACAAGATATAATGTGGTTCACCCCCAGTGTAGGGGCTACGTCCACAGAACTGCATTTTATTCAACTCTTTACAAAAACCACAGTTCTGATCTATGCACTCAGCTGTAGACCCCTTCAAGTCCTCAAAGATGTGCACACAGCTGCAGATCTTTCTAATCACCAAAAAACCCTCAGCGCACATAGCTGCAGATCTTTCTAATCACCAAAAACCCTCTGCACACACAGCTGCAGATCTTTCTAATCACCAAAAACCCTCTGCGCACACAGCTGCAGAGGTCATCCATGCACACAGCTGGGACTTAACCTTTCTTACAAAACTAGTCTTAGCTTTGCATCAAATCATCTTACATCAAAATCCTAACCTGAATCTTTTACAAAAGTGCCTATTTATACAAGTGCACTTATTACAAAACCATGGGATTAAACCATGGGCACCCTGAAACCATAAACCCTAGGCTTAAACCATGGGTTAATTTACAAAAAGAGGGCTTTGAATCAACCCCAACACCCCTAAGACTATTTTGAGTCGCAACTCCGCTTACAAGCTTCCACAAAAACCGCGGAGTTACCAAAGTTAAGGACTGTTAAGGTGCGTGCCCCAACATCTAGCTAATGGATTGGTGAACACATCATCTATCTGCTCATTGGTTGCAACATACTAGAGCTTCACTACTCCTCTCTGTACCATATTATTGATATAGTGATATTCGATCTTGATATGCTTTGAATTGTCATGGAACACTGGTTCTCTGACAACTTCACACAACACTAGTTGTCGCAATATATACAAGTAGCATCCAATTAGAGATCAAACAAATTAGATAGTATCTTCCTCAGCCACACTACCTCACAAATAGCCAAACAAGTTGTGACATACTCTACTTCGGGTGTACTCAGTGCCACACAAGAGTGCTTCTTGCTAAACTAAGAGATCACACCTGATCCCATACTGAAGCAACACCCCAAAGTACTCTTCCTATCAATGGCACTTCCTACCAAATCCAAATCAACATAACCTTCCATATTAATCTTTTGATTCACCTCATACTTGAGCCCATAGTCAAGTGTGCCCTCTAGGTATCTCACTGCATGCTTTGCAACCATCAGGTGAACATCTCTCGGATCCATCAGGAACTATCTCAATGTGTTCATAGCGAAACAAATATCTGGTCTTGTATTTGTTAGGTATATCAATGAACACATCATCTGACGATACCTCATGGCATCAACCATCTCTCATGAAGCATCACTCAATAACATCAGGTTCGATGCCATAGGTGTGGCCATGGCCTTGCCACTAGTACAAAATGAGAAATTAATGACTAAAATTAGGCTATAAACGACTATTTTTGAATTGGTGACTAATAGTAGCTGATTTCCACTATCTTATAGCTAGTCGTATTTCACTTAGTCATTAATAGCTTGACTTATTAGTCATTGATTTAGTCATGGATTTAGTCACTGATTGCAGCAATTAATGACCAAATATACAACTAAATAAACTACTAGATGATAACATATTAATAAATAATCTAAATACGACTAAACATTAGTCATGCAATAAGATACATGAAATTATCTACTAATAGTCGTATATATGCGAATCTAGTCATTTTCATAGTCACAAATTTATGATAGGGTATGGAGGAATAGAACCACCAACCTCCTCCCTATAATTAGGCAAGTGCTCTACCATTGAGTTAGCACCCTTTAAGAAGTTGTTATTAGTTGATAATGATGATATTCAAACAAATTTTGCATCATTCAAGAATACAAAGTGATGATTATCACGTTACTAGAGATCCATAATAGCTTACCCTATACTAGTCCTTCATGTCATTTGTTTACTTAATAAATACATTTGAAATACTTGAAGGACAATTACAAGGTAAGCCATTATGTATCTATAATAACTTGACAATCATTATTTTGTATGTTAATTCATCACATTCTACACAAACAAATATTTTCAATGATAACAAATCCAAGCATTAGTGTGTTTGGCAATCCAATCTCCCCCTTGAGTAAACAATTTAATTTCAATGTTATAGATAATCTCCATGCAATGGTCAAGCTTTTAAACTTCCAAGCTGTCCCCAACAATGTATTTCAACCAAAATCCAACATATACAAAAATTATATAATAATACTCACATAAAATATTGGCATGCTTTTGTTATTTGAGTGCCACTCTAAGTAATATTTCTTAAAATCAAATGATACTAACATAACTATTTTCAAATCCAACATATATAACAAAAAAATGTAGAAGAAATAATTCAAAGAAGACAAGGGGAAGATAATGTTGAATAGATTGTATAACTTGCATTGAAATGGTGTGCTAGAATTGGATGTTCACTCCAATTCTGCTACAATTCGTCGTTTCTGAAGAGAAGCAGTGACCACAAATCTAGGAGCATTGTGGCATCTCTTACTATTATCTTTCCTCTTTGATGTCGTATTTACAATATGTCATACAAGGGCTTCTTTGTATATAGGCTTCGGTAGGTGTCAATGTCTATCAAGTCAATTACTTGTTAGTACTAACCCTTTTAGAACAAGATGTGACATAAGATCTATTGTATCTAGCAACATACCTCTCAATACGTTTAATTTTTGGAAGATGCTTAAACCGTTCCTTTACAACATCTAGATAATCGTGCCTTTTACACTCTTAGGGGAGAAGCTGCAGGTCCAATTTCATGATGTTAAAATGTCCAAACTTGGTTACAAAAATGAATTTCCAGCAATAATAATAATAATAATAATAAATGGAAAGCCCGGAAAACATTTTCATGAGAGGTCGCAACTTCGAATATTCCATATCAGAACTTCATCAGGTTCAAGGTTTCCTAGAGTCACAAAATTCGTCGGCTTTTTATTCACATGCATTCTAACCTTTTAAATTTTGATTAATCCGTTTCAACAAAAAAAAATTGGCTTATAATTTCCCATTATGAAATTTCCAAGTTGAATTGAGTTGGTCACATTTGATGCTTGTTAGTGCACCAAATGTTGTCTCGAGCAAGATAATAAATTATAATTTTAGTTCCTAAGTCACTTGACAGGAGGACACAGGGAACATTTTATATAGAGAGAGAGAGTGGTCCATATTTTGTTTAAAAACTATAACATTTACAAATATTCAATAGAAATTAGAATCAATACACTACACATTCACAAATGCATATGTCAATGATGGACTAGTCATAAAATTTCTCTCGAGTTAATCACGCTCCTAGCTTGTTACTTAAGTAGAGACAACATTGCCTCCTTCAACATTCAAAGGTAAATGAAGTAAACAAATTTACTTGGAAGAATAGGTTGTGGTTATTAAGAACATATAAAAACAAATCTGAAACAAATTTGCTTTGCTCATGACTGTTGCTTAAGGTTATTTGCTATGAGTTCAAGAAAAATTGGTCTAATTGCTTCTTGTAGAGCTGCTGATCAGATACAGAGATAAGCACTAGCTCAAGATGCTCAAATCCTAAGGAATACTACTCTCATCTAGAATATCTTGCATCTGCTCTATAAAAAATGGTTAAGGAATCAAAGTTGTAGTGGTGGGCATTTATGTGCAAAACATCTCGAAATCTTCAACTAAGAAGCTCTAATATTCATCATAAGGTTCCATGAACCAAGTTTTGAGATTTTTTAACATGTGGCAAGTTCTGTGAACTATAATAGAGGGTCATGGGAGGATGTTGAAGCTGTAGCACAAAATTTGGGAAAAGTAGAGATGGGGATATGGGCCATAAAATGTGTCCTGTTTTTGAAACACTTCCTATACAGGTCAGGACACGGTCTTGACAATGTCAGGACTATGTCCCCACAGTCCAACACGTGTCCTCATAGTGTCTGTGTCAGATACGATGACACAGGACACATATTCCAAATGAATTCATGGTTCTATACTTGGATTACTAAAATTCATGTAGCATGACAGTTTTGTTCTCTTTATTTGCCTCAGACGTCCATAATGTGTTAATTGTTTTATCTTTTTATGATACTTAAGAAATGTGTTGGGAAATTGTATGTCTACAATTTAAACAACTATTTTGAGGTATATCTAGCCCAACCTTGTTATAACCTGTGGTATTTTGTGCTCTTTACTAATGGTACCACTAGTATTCTTCCTTCACTTACTACTGTCCTTTGTGAGAAAAAATGTGTATTAGCTTTATCATGATCATGCCTGCTTTTATATGTAAGACAATTGCTTTGACTTAGATTTTAGGATAGCACATTTGAATCTAATTACTTTTCAAATTTTGTTTTGAGATGCTACTTCACCAACATTTCCACATAATAGCATCAAACATAATGAGGATGTTGAATAAAAGTGTCTTCCTTGACCATACCTAGAAATTTACAGGTCTAAACCGCTTTTCAATTACAAAATATGCTCTCCAACCATTTTTTGTTGGTTCTCTATGCACCATGTAGTATGAAGTGCTTCCACCTAAAATATGTACATCACAAAAAAATTGTACTGCACTCACTCCTCTAGGGTTCTATTGTTGTGACAGATCTCAAGGTATAAATATTGTATTGAATCAACGGGCATGGTGTTCTTTTTCCTATGGTCACAATCATTGATGATTACTACTGAAATGGTAAATAAGAAATTCATTCGGTCATGTCCTACGTGATTCAGGAAAGAAACACTGTGTTAACACCATAGAATAAGAAAATGATGGTAAATATCCCTAGCTTGAATCCCTTGCAATGCCACAAACATAGTCTTGATCAACTAATGCAAATCTCAAAGAAAGTCCTCGAAAACTAGCATGCTGGTTTGAGTACAACCTCCACATTTATAATTTTATTCTTTCAATCCAAAATAGCCTATAAATATTTGCCCATATTTGATAAGGTTTACTGTTTCACTAGTGCATGTAGTTTGGCTCTATTTCTTCTCTTCATTCATCAACACAAACCAAAGTGTGATTATTTTATTTATTACTAAATGCCCTGCTCTAAACCCATTCATCCCTTAGCTTACGGCTTATTGGTGCATTCCTATAACTTAATATTTTCATCATTTTCTTAGGAAATCCTTAAGTAAAGGCAAAGTTAAGAAGAGCTTAATAATCAATTCCATATGTAACTGATACATTAGATACTCTACTTGCAGTCCCTTGGAACCTTTTTCTTTTCTGCTCAACAAACCTTTATTTCCCTTTCAATATCTTTGAATTTAGAATATTTCTATAACAAATATGCTATTTAACATTTTCTAAAACTTCTTCCTCTTTGATCTATTCAAATATTCAAAATTTTTCAATATATCTTGTGATTGTCAACTTCAGCCTTTTCAATCAGTGTTCAGACGGTATGTATGCTATTACTCTAATTAGTTTTTACACTGCCTTCAGGAGTCTCCAATTCCTAGAACAAGAATGCCTTTCAGTGTAGTCTTTTGAAACAAATAAGAACAAGTATGATAGTGAGTTTTCCTAGGAGGCTAAAAATGTGTGATTTCCAATAAGGACACATAAAAAAAATCTAGAATAGATAATAAGTTGACAAAAAGTAATGGTAAGATTCCTACCACTCCTAACTGCTCTGATGCTTTAGCTTTCCATAGGCGAATATTAGTGTCGTCGCTTCCTGATAGAACATAAGTTGCATCACCGCTAAATTTCACACAAAACACCCTGCAAAATCCAAGCAAATAAAATTCATGGGTGTTTAGGCTCTATATTCACTTTCAAAATGAGGCATTATAATCCTTGCCTATTTATACCAATGCATCCATAGACAAGTAAAAAACAATGTTAAACTCAAACATTTCAAATTTTATAGGCAATTGAAATAAAAAAACAAAAGTTAGCATTAAAAAGACAAAAATATTTCAAAAAGTTTTCAGAGAACTTCATGTTTTGTTTTGCTCCAATAGACTTGTACTAACTTCACTTACTAACTGTAAAAACTTATATTTAATTATGTGTATTATTGGCGTATTATTATGTATAACTTTTCAAGTATTTCAGGTGGGGTACATTAGAGGAAATTTCAACTCAAAATGTGCCTCCTAAAAAGAATTAATAAAATAATAGTTAAAATAATAAAATAATATTTATTAATTTTGGAGTAAGAAAAGAAAAAAACTACTTTTTTGTTTGTATTTTTGACATATCTCCCCGTGTTTTTACTCAAATTTCTATCTAGAGAGCTCGTTGGATGCGGAATTAAATTCTGCATCCAAGAGTACCCACTCGGCATACTTTTGATGGACCCCTCTACCCCAAAAACAAGAAATACCTGAAAAAAGTGACGATGATGTTATCATCACATTTTTTCAGGTATTTCTTGTTTTTTGGGGTAGCGGGGTACATCAAAAGTATGTCGAGTGGGTACTCATTGGATGCGGAATTTGATTCTGCATCCAATGAGCTCTCCTGATAAAAATTTGAGTAAAAACACAAGGAGATATGTAAAAAATACAAACAAAAAAAGTATTTTTTTTATGATACTTATCCCTAAATTTATATTAAAAAAGTGTTTAATACCTATACGGTATTTCAAATTTAAAGCAATTTCATTGGCTAACACATGATGACATGGAATTTGAATCAAATTTAAAAGGCCCATTTTGAGCTGAAATTTCCTGTAATGCCCTATGTTAGAGACCCTGAGGTTCCTAATGACATTCCCTAGAATTTGGGAGGTGCTTCCCCCCATCCCCTAGATGTGTATCCCCACTCTTGTGTCCTTGTGTCCCAGAAACATGGTGGAACATTGCGAATATGATATGGCACTATTTCTGATGCTTTAATTAGTTGATATTTCAATTCCCTTCCCTTGCATTGCAACTCACTTTCAAGTTATGAACCAAAACTCAGTTTGTCACTCACAGTGTACCTAGTTTCTAATATTCCTCCTATATGTTGTATTTCTGGTACCTTAGAATCAAAGCTAATGTTTGACTCAATTAATTTCTACTTCCCCTTGATTGCAATGGAATTTGAAAGGAAAATAATGTTGTGAAAGAAAGCACTAAAAAGTCAATCAAATAAAGAAAAATTACTTTTGAAAATTTTGAAGTAATGCATTGTTGCTCCCCGGAAAGATAGTAGTAAACCTTAATTTAGGATCACTACCCAAAATTTGAAGGTTCCAATAAACTAGACTCTAAACTATAGTAAAAATATTTGAAATATCGTAGTTCAATGCATTTGCAATTTGTCTTCCATTTTGTGTTTCTTCTTTAACCTAAAGTCAAAGTGCTCTCATGAGGTCATCTTATTTATCTACCTATTTGTTTCTCTCAATCCTTCTACCTACCAATACAACTTTCTATACCTATCTATCAATTGACCTATCTATCCTATCAGTCTATCTATATAGTATATAACTATTTATCTAGTTATTTATCTAGACTATATCTACCTACCTACCTTATGTATTATTATCTATCTATAAATGATCATTATTGTAAACTTCAGCTATGATCATTATTGCAAAGAAAACATTTTGCAAAGACATACACAGGTAAATAAGTCAATCATCCTCTGATTTTAACATAGATCCATTGCTTTAAGTATACTTCAACACTTTTATCTCATAGATTGAAATCTTGATAAAATGAACATGTATTGCAAGCATCAACTATAGCTCCACATCTTTCTATAAGGAAACAAATTATCTTAGCTGCATCCAATCAATTTAAAATATGAACAACAATATTAAAAATAATAATAATGGTATAAAATTTCCAAAACTAAAAATTTAATAGAGTATTTCAAAAAACAATTACTGGTTATTGCCAAGTTATCATATTTATTATTTCATATTCCCTACTTCCTTTGTTTTTCATATAACGTACCCATCCCTATCAGCACTTCTGAGTATTTCTTCTCCCTAAATCTCTATTTTGTCAACCACCCTATCCTATATAACCTCTTGATTTACATTTGTGTATAGTACAAAAGGGGGTATTTACATTTGTGTATAGTACAAAAGGTGGTGTAGAGGACAAAATGATATGATTTCCAGAACATGGATACCACCTGAAAATCCCTATTCCACATCCAAATCCATAACCATAACTCTATTAAAAAGAGAAGAATTGTTTAGAATAGCTCCCCTGTATGCATCCATCCGTACCTAAAAAAGAAACAAAGGTTTGGCAATCAAACATTTCTCTAACTATAAAAACCATAGCATTTAGTTAAGAAATGACAACTACAAGACACATTACAAGTTAATTTTTTGAACTCGCTAACTAGATTCCTTCATCTAGATTTAATTTCCTAACATTAAAGTTTGAAACCCATGATGATTTGAATATGCCAGCATGCCACAAGTATCAAATATTGAAGGTTAATCTCCCGTGGAGTCTCTTTTTGAATAGGCACTTTCAATGTGCTGAATTTTATATTTTTTCCCTTTTTTTCTATTTCTATTACCTGGGTAATGTTGCTGCTTGTAAGAAAAGGATTCTAAATAACAGAAAAAAGAAGTAAAAAAAACTAAGCATAACAAACAACCTTTCAATTTTAAATGTTGCAAAATTCTGGAAAATAGTGAACATTGACGTCAAAAAATAAATCCATACTTCACCTAATCACTAAGCATTTCCCTGGAATTGCAAACTGACTATAAGCACCAAATTAACTCTCATTGATGGTCTTAATTTCCATTTTTTCCACATTTGAAAAAGTTACTTTGGATCTTTTATCTTTTGTCTTCATGAGAGAAGACTGTATAGAAGTCTCCTCTGCTATGATGACACTATTGGACTTATTATTATTTGTCTTAAGACCAAACACTTATTTTCTATTATTAGCTACACCAGGACATGTAGTTGTGCTAGCTGACTTTGTTGTGCCAATATTAATAGAAGCTAAATCTGAGAGTTCATCATCTTCATCATCATCCGTCAAACTGTCAGCCAAATATTGCATGTCTTTCAAGAAAACGCCTCCCAGTTCTCTTAATAATTCCTCTTTGTCAACCACATCATCACCAATGATGTTCTCCATGGTGTCTTCTCCTTCCTCTTAAAAGTTGTACAACATGGAATCATCTTGCAAGAAGGGAGCAAGATATTTTTCATCTTGCTAGATAAATCCACCATCTATGCTATGATGTGAATCTGAGGTGAAGCTAAAATGGTTGGATGTTTGTATATGCTTAAGAATAGCTTCATTGGATTCTTGGACTAAACCACAACTCCAACATGTATTTTCTTCCACCTAAGAAGTAAAAAAGTCTTATATCAAAATTTTGATCTCAGTTCAACATCAGGTCATTCATTCATTTGTTTAAATAATGCAAAATATAGAATGCATCTTAAAAACAACTTAAAATTGAAAAATGAAACATGACAAAACATAATAAAGGAATGGAAGACTAAACTGGTATCAAATAACACATAATGAAGCCTTAAAATTGATTTTTTGCCACCCAACTGGTGATTCACCTTTCAAAGGATGGATTTGGTTGCTTAGTTCAGTATCAGTGTATGTGTGTGGCACGTGTTCTCCATAATGAAAATTACATTGACACATCCATAAGTTATGATGGAAGCATTTTCACCAAGAAAAAATGAAAATTCATATTATCATAAAACATGTACAGGTTCTCCCTCGTCCAAGATTTTGGCTTGTTGGAGAAATTATCAAATTACACACTTCATTTGATTTCTTTTCCTCGGCCTTGTGCAAAATTGTTTGCCTCTAAATCTGAACTCCCCCTTTGTGTAGTTAGATCACAAGATAATATTGAATGGTAGTGGCAATTACAGAACTGTCGGGTCATCTATGAAGATCAACTCACCTTCCTTGTCTCCTTGCTACATACATATGTTTTCTCCCCACAATCTCATATTGTGTGTTGAGTCTCATTTTGTTACCATTTTTTGTGAGTAATTAACACATTTAAACACATATTTTATTATCTTTAGTATGTTTTATGTCATGCAGATCGTTATTTCAGCACAAGGTAAGAACAAACTTGATGTTATTATAACTTTGGTTATTAATATCATTTGTATGATTTTATTAACTCAAAAGTATATTATTTAAAGCACATTTAATGTATTATTTGATATGTATATTTGTTTGCAGATTTTATAGTTCGTTTGGGCAAAATTAACACTAAAACACATTCAACTTTCCTTTTGCACCATATGTCTAGATCACGATCTAGCTTGGAGTTCAGCTCGTCATCCAGCTGTCACACAAAATTCACTAATCATTTGCCTTGTTTTCCCTAGATCGACGCACATCCAACTCACAGTTTAGTCTTTCGTTTAGTTCACTATTCAGTTCGCCCATCAACTTGTGTGTTGTCAATATTTGGTTTTGAGCATTAAACAGCCTGTAATCTCCTTCGCTCTCCACCACACCAACCATCTCTATGCTGGACCGATGCATTTAACTCATCCTCTGAGAGGATCGCCACTTAGCTGCTCGTTTTCCATGCGTTCAAAGGGATGGAATGGCCTGCATTCTAGAAGACTAATTGTGTCACCGCCCTTGCTCTCCACAACAACACTAGTCTACACGCTCATGCTGATGAGGGACCGGAATTCTAGAACCTGCTGCTATGTACAAGCCTGTGCTCACCACCATTCCATCCTCAACGCTAAGGAATGGGTCGTCATTACATCAAGCACATTGAAGAATCCTGCTCATGCTAAAGAAGGAGAAGGCTCGCCACATCACGCCACGATCATGCTGAATGAAGAGCCAAACTATGTGTTGGTTGCAAATCAATTATGTGCTTTAAATATTGTCTAAAACTAGAGAGCAGACGACCTTTGTAGGTTGACCTGCTCATCTCTCATGTAAACTATATATATCAGTCTTTGAATACAGAGCAAAGTTAGTCAGTGTTAGTCAGAGATAGTCAGTTAGTTATAGTTTTTATAAGTACTGTAATTCTGTTTTTGAATCTGAATAAAGAATTTTATGCATTGTTACTGAAGATTGCATTTGAGTAGGAATTAACAGGATTCACCCCTGATTGTTGACAGGGCCCCTCATCAACTAGAGGTTCATTTATTTCTTTAATTTAGTTCTTTCTTTTCTGTTTTAGCTAGTTTAGTTTAATTTCTAGTTTGTTTTCATTAATTAATAGTAAATGCTATTTCATTTCCTGTATTGCATTAGCTTAGTTTGATTTCAGCACTTAAATAAGTAGATGCCCGCATATCTTTGCTTTCAGTGATTTGTTTCTAGTAATTTGTTTTCAGTTATTTGCTTTTAGTTAGCTTGTTTACAGCTACTTCATTCCAGTATTGCTTTTAGTTTGTATTTCAAATATATAGAATAGTTTTCCATTAGAATTTAATCTTGTTTATATCTTTCCTGTTATGAACTTACTTATATAGAATAGTTTGCTTTCATTTAGATGTAGTTCTGTTTATTTATTTCTTGCCATGAATTTGCTTAAGTTAATTTCCAGTTTGTTTAAATTAATTTCTAGTTTACTAATTAGTTTAATATGCAATGCTTTCTTTTTTGTTTAATAGTTAGTTTGAAGTTAATTTGTTGATTAAATAGGTTTGCTTATTGATTCCATGCATTAGGTTTAGAACTTGATAACTTCAGCCGAAGAATTAATTCATTTAGGTTAGTTTCTATCATTTTTATTGTATGGATCGTCATTCAGACTGTCTATCTAGTATGCCATTCAGTCGCCCTGTACAGACTTACTATTCAGTCTGTCATTTAAACCTCGGTTTTGTTTTTCCTTTTTTTATGTATTTTTAGATTGTTTCTAGTTTTTTTTTGTCAATATTTGGATTATGTTTGTAATTGGTAATTTTATTTAAGTATTACAATTAAAGTTTGATTTTTTTAGCTTATTGATCAAAGTTTGATTATTATTCTTTTATTTTCTTTTCATTTTGAATTAATTATGGTTTGAGTTATTTTTATTTCTTGAGTATTAAACACTGATTTCATTTTATTTTTGTTTTATGTCATGATTATCTTTGTTTTCCTATAGATTTTAGGGTTACATGTATTGTTAGATTATTTGTAATCATAGGAATCATTCTTGTTTTTGGTATGTTTTTATTGAAGAATAAAGTTTAAATATCTTTATTAAGTTTTCTACTTGTTTTTTTCAGTTTTCTATTCTTTATAAGATAAGTTGTCTTTTTACCCTAGCCTTCCGCTTAAGGAGTAGTTAGTTGATTATTTGTCAGTTCGGTTGTTATAATTTCTTGTATGAGTTAGTGTCTGAAGTTATAAGTATTATTGTTTATATCTTCCTTTTTAGTAGTTGTTTAAATTTGATATTCCAGTCTAGTCCAATTATTTAGATAGTTTTATGAGTTTGACTCGGTTTTTTATCTTTTGATCTTTTTTATTAAAATATCTCCACAACACACTAGGAGCCTTTTTACCTTTGCATATATTTTGTATCAACTCTAAGCCTACCAGCCTCAGTCAATAATTAAATATTAGGTGTATTTAAGATAGTAGAAAGCACCCAAACATTTTGGAACTGTTGCTGGGGAGTTGTTTTATACGGTAGAATAAATAGGGTTCCTTTATGACGTTTATATAGATAGATATATTGCTTTTATATTACACAGCAAGAGGGAGGGGATAACAGTAAGATGCAAAAATGACTTCACTACGAAATTCCTAGAATTTCCGTGGTGTAATAGCGAGACGCATCCACTATAGTGGGGTGCCCCAAATCCTTGATGTTCCTTTGTTGGTTTTGTATAGTGTGTTATTTTCTACATTTGTCATATACTTTTTTTCTTTTTAGAACTGACACATTTGTTATGATAGGCACCCCCAAAACCAACAATAATAGTAATAGCATAAGTTTCCTTTCATTTAGTTTTCTTTTCATGAATAGAATTAGAGATCCTCAGGGTAGATTTATTAAGGTAGTAAAAGATATCGACATTTCTACTAACTTTTCCAGGGGACCTAATACCCCAACTACTAACTCACCAGAATGGTATCGAAAAACACCTGAAGGGAGTAATTATGCTTGGAAACCTAAAGAAACTCTTCCAAGAGATATTACCAAGGGAACCATAGAAGGAGGAGGAACCTTGCCCAAAGGTATTGAGGACCTCATTCTGGAAGAAATTCAGAAGGATCAACCACTAGTAACCTCTACTTCTCCACTAGTCACGCAACCAAAGGATACAACCTTTTCACTAGTAAGAAGTCCAAACTTTGTTGACTTTGTTGATCTTGAGCAGGTAAAAGCCCTCTTTGTGAACCCCTTAGATATAGTCATCTCACAAATTGAGACATCCATAGTAGAACCTACTTTCCCTCTAGGGTTCAATAATAAAATGGTTGACCAAGGGAATATCTCTCCCGAAACAGAGCATGGGGACAGTCCATTATCACGTCAAAAGGAGATTCCTAGGTATATTTATATTAAAAACCCAGCCTATATTGAGGGATGGGGAGAGAATGAAGATCATAGTGAATTTAGAAAAAATGAGGGAGAAGGAGAAAATCAAACTGAAGAAACCTTCAAGTTTCCTATTCTAGACATTGTACAGGAAGTAAATATGAAAAACATCCCTCCTTCTTCTTTACCTACCTTTTATGGAAAAAGTAATGAGGACCCGGACACCGTCTTGTTCGAGTTTGATATTCTCTGTAGGAGCTATAATTATCTATAATATTCTCACAAACTAAAACTCTTTCCCGCTACATTAAAATATTCTTCTTTGCGATGGTTCATGGGATTAGGTGAGTCCACTATCAGCACTTGGGATGACATGAGAACCTTGTTGATGTAATTGTAACTTCGGAATGTATTCACTTGTATTTTCGGATGTATTGTAATGTATTTGAGTCATGTCATACCCCGATGTTTATTCTGGGAAGTTCCTATAATGAGAAAGTCATGTCAAGTCATTATGCGTAACCCTCCTATTGGTCAAGGGTTAAAGTCCCCATAGTTGTGGGGCCCTTGGGTTATTAGACTATCCTACTGAAGTCGACCCTAGGTGAGTCATTGTAAGCCGGGGTAATAGTCCCCACCATTGTGTTAAGGATAAACCTCCTTGTTGGGTGGAGGAGGCAAAGTCCCCACAAGTTGTGGGGCACTAGGGTTATTAGACACTCCTAGATATGTCGGCTCTAGTAAGTAATTGTTAAGTGAGGCCGACATGTTGGAGTGGGTTCCAAGTGAACGAAAGAATATAAATAGAGAGTGAGATCCTCTCTATTTATCATACTCATACAGACACACTCACTCATTGGGGTGCATGAGTGAGAGAGGAGAAGCTCTCTCAGCGAGAGAGAGAGAGAGAATGCTATTGTCGGGAGATCATCTTAATGTTTTCCGGTTTTACCTTTGGTGCTAATTCTATCTCTGAGGAAGTTGTGGGGTTTTATCCTTTATGGTTTCCCCAATGAAAATCCTTTGTGTCTCTTTTCTCTTGTGTTGTGCTTATGTTTTATTGTTGTGCTTGTTATTCTCTCAGTTAAAAGATCCTAAGATCATAATGCTAGCTTGAATGTTGAAAAAATAACATGGTATTGGAGCTAACCTGAGAAGAAGACATTGTGCAGCTGCAAAAGATATGGATTATTACTTTTTGGGTCTCTCTCCATAATCCATCAGCAAAAGTATGCTAGGCTGACTCTTCATTGAAGGGCACATCTTTCTGTTGAAATAGAATTCGATTCCGAGCATTTTCAGTTTTTGATGCGAAAATTAGGGCTTTCTACAGAAGAGGAATTTTTGAGTGAGCTTGGAATAGGATTTTTCTACTCATCAAAATCAAATTTTATAGGCCTGGATCAATAAATTTGGTTGGTTGAAACTCCGGGAAATTCAAACCCTATTTTGACCCTGAGCTAGAAAAACCCTAAATACTGAAAAAGATAATTTTTTGTACATTCACTATATCCTGATATTGGAGAAGGCTCAAGTGCTGAAAATTTTGGAGGCCGAAGATAAAATCCCATTTGACAGTGTTTCCAAAAATCAGCCTTATATTCGCTATATTCCAGGATATATGATCCCTCCAAGTTAGGGTTCCATCCTCTTTCAGAATTCATCCCTAAGAAGACACCTAGGGTGAATTGCTATATCTTGGGTTAAAGAGGTCCAAATGGAATTATTGAAGCTGTTCCAGAAAGGGCATGTAATTTTCTTTCTGTGGTCCAAATTTTAGACCTAGAAGATAAAACAATGACACGTGGAAGTCCGTACAACTTCGCTGTTCTGAACTGTCCTGTAACAGGTCACCTTGGGAAAAAGAATCATAAATTCCAATTGGTGAAACCAATTCTGCTGAAAACTATGGTGTTGGAATAGGGACATGTGAGGCTACCTCTGTGCAAAGTTTAAGACATAGAGGAGTAGTAATGTTAGAGATATCACAGAAATAGTGATAGGCATTTCTGCAGAAGAAATTGGAAAACTAGGGCTTCCTGTTCGAGGAGCTTCCCTTCATTGTTTTCAGAAAAGGAGTACATTGGACAACTCCATTTGAAGAGATATATATTTCTATCCAATCAAATCTTAAATATTCCAAGTTTTGGAAATTAGGGTTTCTCTGTCAAACCCTAGATCAGCCAGCTCCGGAAACAGGACGGACACTTCAAATCGATAAGATCTAATATTTTGCTATTTTCATTTGAGGTTCTCATTTCAAAGAGATCTATCACATCAGATTGATGATAATCTTGGTGAAGTTGACAAATTTCAAGCATGGAAGTATATGGTCTCTCTAAAGAAAATGAATTATACACCTACATGAGTAGAGAGATTCCAGTTCCAGAGGGAGATGAGGCTATAAGCCTTACACAAGAAGAACTTGGTCAAGGATAAGAAGAACATTGTTGATCCAGTCATGAATCAACTTGTACCACAAGTGTCCTCCCTAAAGACACCAAATATGTTTGATTCCTTGACCAAGCTATTTGAAGGGAAGAACATAAATCAAAATATGACCTTAAGAAAATAGTTGAAGAATGTGAAGACCCAGAATGCAGAGACCATACAGTCATACTTTACAAGAGTCTCTCAAATCAAAGAACAACTTGAAGCGGTAAAAGAAGAACTGGAGAATGTAGAAGTTCAAGGCCTCCCAGGATCATGGGATTCATTCATTCGAGAAATGTGTGCCAAAAGGAAGTTATTACTTTTAGTATACTCTCGGAAGAAGAAGAAGATCGACTCATAAGAAGAGAAGAGAAGATGGGAGCAATTGAAGATCAAGCTCTCACCATCCAAAGAAGATCCCTCAAGCGATGAGGAATATGAAGAACTCAACTCTTGAAGCACCTCTTATCCTCCTTATAATTTGGATAAGAAATGATGCTATCATGGATGAAGAAGACGATGAAGCTGAAGGCTCAAGAAGGAGTCTACCCATGAAACAAATAAAGATAAGTATTCAATTGTCATTTCATGGTATTGTTTTGTTATGCATTTGTTTATATTCAGTTGATGTATTATGCATGATAGGATGTTTGCATTAATGACAGTATACTACTAATATGCATGTGATGGGTAAGTAGCTCATGGTGCTATACAACTCTCCATTGATACTTATCTAGAATGAAACCTCTTTGCTGACATATTGGATTAGTGCACAATCTCAATGTTGTCCTAGTAGAGATGGAAGGCATCTAGAAAGTTTCTGTGAGATATGGATGGATGTTGTATTGGCTAAAATAGTTGCATGATCATATAGTTATGCATTATAATTTTTCATTATGAATATACCTTATGAAAATTTTCTAACCATATAACTGCATTTGACTTGTAGGAAAGATCGCATACATAATAGCCTACAATAAAAGAAGGATGAGACTTGTTCCGAAGAAAAAGTGACAACAGTTCAAGAAGAAGAATAATATGATGAATGCAGCGACATCATTGATGTAGAACCTTCAAGATATGAAGAAGTAACCAAGAAGAAAGGGAATACCAGTTCAAGAAGAGTGATGTCTAGGATGCAGTATTGACACATGAAGAGAAATTTGTAGTTCCATCATGCAGTAGATGGAAACATCGTACAAGGAAATATTTGTAGCACGAGGCCTCTCATGAAAAGAAGGCCTAGACTATGAAGAGATATTTGTAGCCAGTAAGAGTTTAAACACATATATAATGATCATGATGAATATCTTAACCTTTGCTACAAGGTTGAAGATGCAAGTCTATACACTAGATGGCCACATAGAATATTAGTAGCATAGGAAGCTACTTGTCACTCTGGTATCGAATGTTTCAGTGCATACAGTACAGAAGATAGAGGGAGTATGATGCTCTGCTTCAGAGGGAGTGACTACAAAATATCTAAGGTTCAACATGGTATGACATGATGGATAGATTACTGATGACTCTAGGATTTACTGAGAGTAAAGCAGATTCCAACCTTTGCTTCAAAGTTGAAGGCAAAAGACCAGTGATACTCCTGTTATGTGTCGATGCACTATTTTTCTAGGCATGGAGGTGTGGAAAAGGGAAGTATGCAGTAGAGATCTTGAATAGGTTTAGGATGATGGACTGCATGACCACACCTATGTCATCAAACCTGAAGCTGTTAAGTGATGCTTCATCAAAGATGGTTGATGCTACGATGTATCATCAAATGATTAGGTCCTTGATGTACCTGACGAACACAAGACCAGATATTTTCTTTACTGTGAACACCTTGAGCCAGTTCTTGATAGATCCAAGAAATGTTCACTTGATTTCTACAAAGCATATTCTGAGGTACCTCAGGGGTACAATTGATTATGGGCTCAAGTATGATGTCAATCAAAAGATTAACATGGAGGGTTATGTTGATTCAGATTGGGTAGGCAGTGCCATCGATAGGAAGATCACTTCAGGATGTTGCTTCAGTATGGGATCAGGTGTGATCTCTTGGTTTAGCAGGAAGCAATCCTGTGTGGCACTGAGTACTGCTGAAGCATAGTATGTCACAGCTTGTTCAGCTAGTTGTGAGGCAATATGGCTAAGGAAGCTACTGTCTGATTTATTTGATCTCCAGTTGGATGCTACTTGTATACATTGTGACAACCATAGTTGCATAAGTTGTCAGAGAATCCAGTGTTCCATGACAAGTCAAAGCATATCGAGATCATGTACCACTATATCAGGGATATGGTGCAGAGGGGAGAAGTGAAGCTCTAGTATGTTGTGACAGAGGAACAGATAGTTGTTGTATTGACAAAGCCATTGGCTAGGTTGAAGTTTGAGTACTTTAGGGAGAAGCTTGGTGTTCTCCAGATAAAGTTTTCCTCCAAGGGAAAGTGACGAGTCCCATAGCCATTCTAACATGGTGAGAGGATTGGTTCCTTCCATGGTCAGATGTAGGGGCTAAGCCATTCTATCATGGTGAGAGGATTGGTTCCTTCCATGTCAAATATGAGTGCAAAGATCCATATCCATTCTGAAGAGTAGGTCAGATATAAGGGATGAGCCATTTTGTCATGGTGAGAGGATTGCTTCCTTCCATGCCAAATATGAGTGTTGGCCATTTTGTCGTGTAGGATAGATGTAAGGCCAATTGCCATTCTTTGAATGGAGCTTCCTGGTGAGGTACCAGGAACACTCAGTCTAGGACTGAGTAGCCATTCTGATGTGATAGAGGGATGTGTTCCCACTTGATCAAATGTAAGGGCTGAACCATTTTGTCATGGATAAAGGATTAGGTTCCTTCCATGTTAGATGTGATTTTTGGCCATTCCAATGAGCAGGTCAGATGTAAGGGAAACTTCCATTCTCTAGGAGAATGGAGGCACTTGGTAAGTTACCAAGTAGCTCAGTCAAGGAGGACTAGGGGCCATTCTTATATGACTGTAGAATTGGTTCCTACAAGATCATATATGAGTGCAAGCCATTCCATCATTGTGGTAGGATGTGTTCCCACCTAGGTGGATGTAAGTGTAGGCCCTTTCATCATTGTGGTAGGATGTGTTCTGGCCTGGGTGAAAGTAAGTGCATAATTCTTTCATCATTGTGGTAGGATGTGTTCCAGCCTAGGTGAGAGTCTTTCATCATTGTGGTAGAATGTGTTCTGGCTTGGGTGAATGTGCGAAAATCTTTCATTATTGTGGTAGGATGTGTTCCGGCCTGGGTGAGAGTCTTTAATCATTGTGGTAGGATGTGTTCCAGCCTGGGTGAATTTGTGGAAATCTTTCATCATTGTGGTATGATGTGTTCCGACCTGGGTGAGAGTTTTCCATCACTATGGTAGGATGTGTTCCCGCCTAGATGGATGTGAGTAATGTGCCTTTCTGATGAGTAGGTCAGATATAAGTGCTGAAGAATACCTACATGGAGGCTAAGCCTACAACCAACATGCAAAAGGGTTGGCACTATAGAAATTCCTATGATGAGAAGAATCATGAGACAGCACCTGTGATGATCTAGATCGATTGATGATCCAGATCCAGTGATGATGTCCCATGATGATCCAGATCAAGTGATGATCCAGATCCAGTGATGATGATCCAACAGTGATGACCTAGATCAAGTGATGATCTAGATCCAGTGATGATCCAGATCCAGTGATGATGATGATCCGGATCCAGTGATGATCTAGATTCAATGATGATGATCCAAATTGAGTGATGATATAGATCCAGTGATGATGATCCAGATCGAGTGATGATCTAGATTTAGTGATGATGATCCAGATCCAAATTAAGATGACTTACAGATGAAGATGACTTGAAGATGAAGATGACTTGAAGATGACAATGACCTGATGATGACCCAGATGATATAGAGAAGAAGACTTGTGCTGATAAATTGTGTCGAGAGAATACCTTCCTAGTTAAGAGGGAGTGTTGATGTGATTGTAACTTCAGAATGTATTCACTTGTAATTTTTGATGTATTGTAATGTATTTGAGTCATCTCATACCCTGATGTTTATTCTGATAATTTTCTATACTGAGAAAGTCATGTCAAGTCATTATGAGTAACCCTCCTATTGGTCAAGGGTTAAAGTCCCCACAGTTGTGGGGCCCTAGGGTTATTAGACTATCCTAGTGAAGTCGACCCTAGGTGAGTCATTGTAAGTCAGGGAAATAGTCCCCACCATTATGTTAAGGATAAAAATCCATGTTGGGCAGAGGAGGAAAAGTCCCCACAAGTTGTGGGGCACTAGGGTTATTAGACACTCCTAGAGATGTCATCTCTAGTAAGTAATTGTTAAGTGAGGCCGACATGTTGGAGTGGGTTCCAAGTGAATGGAAGAATATAAATAGAGAGTGAGAGCCTCTCTATTTATCATACTCATACACACACACTCACTCATTGGGGCGCATGAGTGAGAGAGGAGAAGCTCTCTCAGTGTGAGAGAGAGAGACTGCTACTATCGGGAGATCATCTTACTGTTTTCCATTTTTACCTTTGGTGTTGATTCTATCTCTGAGGAATTTGTGGGGTCATTAGAGGAAATTTCAACTAAAAATGGGCCTCCTAAAATGAATTAATAAAATAATAGTTAAAATAATAAAATAATATTTATTAATTTTGGAGGAAGAAAAGAAAAAAAATACTTTTTTGTTTGTATTTTTGACATATCTCCTTGTGTTTTTACTCGAATTTCGATTGGGAGAGCTCGTTGGATGCAGAATTAAATTCCGCATCCAACGAGTACCCACTAGGCATACTTTTGATGGACCCTGCTACCCCAAAAACAAGAAATACCTGAAAAAATGAAATGATGACATCATCATTTCATTTTTTTAGGTATTTCTTGTTTTTGGGGTAGCGGGGTCCGTCAAAAGTATGCCTAGTGGGTACTCGTTGGATGCGGAATTTAATTCCGCATCCAACGAGCTCTCCCGATTGAAATTTGAGTAAAAACACAAGGAGATATGTCAAAAATACAAACAAAAAAAGTAGTTTTTTTTATGACACCTATCCCCAAATTTATATTAAAAAAGTGTTTAAGAACTATACGGTATTTCAAATTTAAAGCAATTTCATTGGCTAACACATGATGACATGGAATTTGAATAAAAGTTAAAAGGCCCATTTTGAGTTGAAGTTTCCTCTAATGTTTCTCGTTTATGGTTTCCCTGAGGAAAATTCTTTGTGTCTCTTGTCTCTTGTGTTTTGATTATGTTTTATTATTGTGCTTGTTATTCTCTTAGTTAAAATATCTTAAGATCATAATGCTAGCTTGAATGTTGAAAAACTAACAAACCTCATTCTTAAGAAAGTATTAAGAATAATGCAAACCTAAAGAGTCTAGACACGATATATTCAAGATACAACAACTTGAAGATGAAATCCTATAGGATTATCTTGAAAGGTTCATTTATACACTTCATAAATCAAATATCATGACCTTCGAGAAGATGCGATACGTACACTGTTTCTGAAAGGAATATCGAAGGACTTGCTAGAGAGTCTTAATCTCATGGTAGCCGGTGATATCTCTCATAAGACCTTTCCACATATTGGTGAGATGTATAAAAATTATTCTATAAGTAGGGGGAAAGTTGGGAAAAACTTTCGAGAGCCTTATAGTAGAAATGTAAGAGGAAACATTCCTAGTTTAGGAGGGGTTACAAGGATGGAATTGGGTAACCTATTGGAAAATTTTAAGACTAAAATCTTAGGAGCCATGGGTTCTCAATTAGATGCTTCACAAGCCAAGAAAATGCAAGATGAAGAATGAGCCGCAATGAATATTTTCTATCCAAGGTGTAGAACAAAACATCCCCAAAAGGAATGTCTGTTAAACAATATCTCTATATGTCACATCTATACAAAGGAACATACAATAGATAACTTTCCATCCTTGCCTGGGTCTCAAGCCATCTATAAGAGTGGGGATGCAGGTGAAACATCTAGGAGGGATCTTTGGAAATATAGAGATCAACCATCATACCATAGTTTTCCACCACAATCCCCACCCTATTACTCTCCATACCAACAACCTCAACAATGGAACAATCCTAGTTGGCAGAGTTAGCCACCTTAGTATCCTCCTCCTCAATTTCCACAACAATAGTATTGGTCACAAGGGTGGAGAGTATAGCCATACCCTCAGTCACAACCTATCCCTCCACCTATTCATCCTTATCCTCAGCATCAACCGAATTTCCAGCAGCATTTTCCTTGATTGGTACCTCTAGTTCCTCTCATTGCACAACAACTTCATCATTTCCATGTTAGTTTTTCATCACATTTAAGCTAGCATTTTGATCTTAGGATCTTTTCACTAAGAGAATAACAAGCACAGCAATAAAACACAAGCACATCACAAGAGATAAGAGACACAAAGAGTTTTCCTTGGGGAAACCATAAAGGAGAAAACCTTGTAACTTCCTCTAAGATAGAATCAACACCAAAACAGTAAGAGATATCCCAAAACAACAGTAGTCTTCTGTCTTCTCTCTAGTCCCAAAATTTCCTTCTCCAGTGGTGCACCACACTTGGGAGAGAAAGTGATGTATTTCATAAGTGATAAATAGAGAGACTCTCACTCTCTATTTATATTCATCCGTTCACTTGAATTTCCTTTTCGCACGTAGGTTCAACCTAATAATTACTACTTGAGCCTACACCTTAATTAGTGTATAATAAATCAAGTGCGTCGAAACTGTGGGGACTTACCTACTGACTTGATATGACTTGATTACATTATTAATCCTCCCGATCAAAACATCGGGGCATGACCCCATGACTCAAATACATAATAGAGACATCTCGGAATAAACATCGGGTTACAATATATAAGATACATAGAAGAATACATTCTGAAGTTACATATACATCAACACTCCCTCTTAACTAGGAAGGTATTCTTTCGACATAATTTTCAGCACTGGTCTTCTTCTTTGTATCAACTGGATCATCTCGTCTTCAAGTCATCTTCGTCTTCAAGTCATCTTCATCTTCAAGTCATCATTGGATCTGGATCATCTCTCGATCTAGATCATGATCACTGGACTAGATCTGGATCTGGATCATCACTCGATCTAGATCATTACTGCTGGATCATCATAACTGGATCTATATCATCACTCGATCTGGGTCAACACTAGTGCTATCTCATGATTCTTCTCATCATAGGAAGTTCTACAGAGTCATCCCTTTTTCATGCTGGTTGTAGGCCTACCCTCATGTAGGTCTTCACCCAGCACTTATATCTGACCTACTCATTAGAAAGGAACGCCCAACACTCACATCTGATCATGTAGTAAACTACAATCCCATCAGAAAGGCCCAGCACTCACATTCACCAGTATGATAGGAAACACCTACTATCATCTATGAAATGGCTCAGCACTTACAACCACCAGCATGATAGGACACACCTACTATCATATGTGGAAAGGCACAGCGCTCACATCCACCAACATGGTAGGAAACACCTACTACCATATGTGGAAAGGCTCAGCACTTATAATCACCAGCATGGTAGGACACACCTACTATCATCTATGAAAAGGCTATGCACTTACAATCACCAGCATGATAGGACACACCTACTATCATCTGTGAAATGGCATTGCACTTATAGTCACCATCATGATAGGACACACCTACTATCATCTATGAAATGGCACAACACTTATAGTCACCAGCATGATAGGACACACCTACTATCATCTGTGACAAGGCTCAGCACTTACATCCATCCAGGCGGGAACACATCCTACTCACAATGATGGAAGGGCATGCACTCATATCTGATCATGAGGGGAACACATCCCAGCAATCATATCAGAATGGCCCCCAGTCCTCATCGACTGAGCTACCTGGTAACTAACCAGGCGCCTCCATTCTCCTAGAGAATGGCAGTTTCCCTTACATCTGACCTGCTCGTCGAAATGGCCAACACTCACATCTGACATGGAAGGAACTTAATCCTTTAGCCATGAACAAAATGGTTCAGCCCTTACATATGATCAAGTGGGAACACATCCCTCTATCACATCAAAATGACTACTCAGTTCTTATACTGAGTGTTTCTGGTAACTGACCAGGTGCCTCCATTCCTAAAATGGTAATTACTCTTACATCTGTCCTTCTCGACAGAATGGCCAGCACTCATATCTGACATGGAAGGGAGAAACCCTACCATCATGACAAAATGGCTCAGCCCTTATATCTGACCTACTCATCAGAATGGATATGGATCTCAGCACTCATATCTGACATGGAAGGAACCAATCCTCTCACCATGACAGAA